>VFSE01000274.1:0-49222 GCA_010157825.1 Vickermania ingenoplastis | reverse complement strand
CACCGGATGTGGTGCTCTCGGACGGGCTCCGTCACCGCTAGCCATGCTGCCTCGCTGACGATGAGGGCGCTTCTCGTGGAGTTGCCAACTCCGTGTGCAGACTCTGGGCGCCCCTCCCAGGCTGCTCTCCCCGTTTAAAGGAAGCTAGTGGCGGTGTTCTGGCTTTCCAGGTCGTCTCCGCTTCTTCCTGTGCTGTGGTCGTGGCGCCGCCTGTGTCGCCAGCCGCTGAGTGGCCTGGCTGTCGCCAAGCATCTCCATCCGGTCTCCTACTGGGCTTCGCTCCCTTGGTGCGGCGTCTGCGTGTCGCTCGGTCTGGCGGGTCTCGTACCCGTACTCCACGCCTCCCGGAGGTACACTTCACCGTCGCCGTCGCCGCGTCCGTCGTGAAGAACGAGTGCTGTGCGGTTGTTCACCGTGAGGGTCACCGGGCGTGATCCAACGACGAAAGATAACCTACCGATACTCGCGGGTAATCCGCTCTGGCTGCGCGTCGTGACGTAGAGGCAGCCGCTCACAGGAAGGGGCTGGGCCGGGTTGTACCAGAGCTGCTCCCTGTTGCCGAATGGAGTCGGCCACCGTGACGGGGATGGTCTTGCCGCTCTTCTTGAGGCGATAATTTCGCATTCCCACGGAGTTCACGTCGAGCGAGCGAGACCACCGTCCCCGACCATCAGCAGGCCTGTGGCCACAAGCAGGTGGGCGATGCCTCGGGCGTGCGCTTGCCCCATGCCCTGCTACCTTCCGCCAGCATCTCCTGCACCACTTCTCGAGCCGTCCTCGGCGCCTGCGCTCGGCGTCTGCGAGCCTGTGAAGCTGACCACTTCGTAACGGCGGTCCTCCTCGAGGAAAAGATCGATGGCAGGGCCCTGCGGGATGTATGCCGCCGCGTTGGGCGGCGGTGGAAGCGCCACGGGAGGGTCGAACGCGCTCCTCATCGCTAGCCGTGGCCTGGCTGTCCCGTCTTCGTTTGTGAGGGCCCCGCCATCCAGGGGCGCGTCGCTCCGGCGTAGTAGCTCGGATTCCATCTTCGCGAGGAAGACCTTTTGTCCATGTTGGTCTTCTCTGCGAGGACGAAGAGCTGTCGTAACCTAGCGCCGATGGTGGACGGTGACACGATGGCAGCGCCTAGGTGTCGCAGAAGAACGCCGCAGCCATGAAGAGGCCGCAGTCGTTGCTTCCGGGTTGTTGGAGGAAGGGGCGGGTGGCGATGACCAACTCCGGCCAGAGAGACTTCAGGGACCGCCGGAGGTCCGAACGCACAATTGGGGATGGTGCGGAGTCTCTCATCTCCAAGAGAAACTTTCCCTTTGGCAGTTTGCGCAACACCAGCGATCCAGTGGTGGCGCACGTAAAGGGAAAGAAGAGAGCGCGTCTCTTTTCATGGCGTCCTGGAGCCATGTCACTCGTGCCTCGCGATCGTGCAGCTTTGGCAGAGTGGAGCAGGGGAGTACGAGCCCGAGGAAGGTATTGCTGAAGATGCCGTCCAACTCCATTGGACGTCATCCCTTCCCTGAAGGTGCCACCTTCAAACCGCAGGCTCTGTTGCTCGAGCGGACCCGAGGTACACCGAACCTCCGGTCTTACTCGTTTTTGGGCTTCGCCCTCACCGCCCACGCGTCGGTACTGCGCTCCTTGGCGTCCCTGGCCGCGTCCGCTCCCAAATGCCCCGGGACATACCTAGCCGGTTGAGGGCGGTAATACTGCTGGGGACCTGCGGAACTTTGCGAGGCGCTCACGGAGCTCCTTGATGGCCTTCCAGAGGTCGCAGTTGGCCGACTGGCACTGGTTGTCCGCCGCGCTTCCTGGACGATGCCATCAACGCCATGTTGGCGTCTGTGCCGTCTGTGCTGGACCCGGACCGTACGGACCACCCCTGGTAAAGGGCGGCGCTATCCGGGCAGAACACGTCCTGCAGGGGCCGATGTAGCGGCATGCCGCCGCCGAAACTTTCTCCTTTCGCGAAGCCTCGGAGGTGAGGAGAAGGATGCGGGCATTAAGCGCCGCCATATCCGCGTTGGTGGGGAAAGATGGCAGCTCCAGCGACTCTACCTTGGGCCTGTGGGTCTCCACCAGGCCATCCACGAGTCCCCAGTTGGACCATGATTATGGACAGCCAGGCGCGCCGATGGGTCCGCCATAAAATTTCAAGGAGATGCTGGCGACCAATCTCCTTGTCCACGGCGAAGAGCATACTCTCCGATAGGGTGAGCAGAGGCGACAGCGCCCGCTCTTTGCCCTAGCGAGATAGTTGTCTCGCACACGAGCTCCCACGCCCGCGTCCGACTGGACGGCCTCGTGGTGACGCTTCCACATGGTGGTTGCAACCTTCACCAAGCGATTGCGGTCGATGTACGCCGCTGAACCTCGGCTCTTTCCCTTCGGCTCCTCCTTCCGATTGAGCCTCCATCGCCGCCTGCAGCGACTCTCCCTTCCTTCGATTTCCTCCTCTTCGAAATCACCTTAGCCTGAATGGTTTGCTCCCAGAGCTTTAGCTGGGGCTCAGCCAGGCCTTCACAGCGTCAAAGTCGATTGACATGACGGTGTCTTTTTTTTTTTTTTTTTGAAAAGGGATGCGACAGCGAAGGAAGAAGGCTATGTTACGATAGAAGAGAGAGAGATAAGAGTGGATGTTGTGTCATCACGAGTCGAGGACATTTCGCATGGTTTGGTAAACCTCAGATGATGTTGAATTATAGTTTTCTATGTGGCATTCCTGTACTTATTGCATTCAATAGGTTAACCCTAACCCTAACCTAACCCTAACCCTAACCCTAACCCTAACCCTAACCCTAATGCCACTTCAATCTATAGTGTGTCAGGAGAGAAGACGAATGCGGCTGCTCGCGTGCCCCAAATCCTCGGCAGCTCGTCTGACCCGCATTAGTCTGTATCCTATTGCCTTGAGCTGTTGGAAAGGAAAGAGTAGGGAAGAGAAGAGAAGTGGCGGTTATGATGCGCTGCGTCCCCAAGGGTGAAGCAAACACAACCAGTTCTCGTCTGAAGGACGGCAATAGTCTACAGAGTACTTTCTGTGGTATCGAAAGCCCCATAGCTATTCTTCGTCATGCTGTGTGTGGGACTTGAACGTGAGTCCCTCGCAGACCGGTGAGAAGGTGGATGACAGTAGTGGAATTTGTGTGTCGTTGGCAGGGAACGACTGGACATCGACGGATCGACCGTCACCCCCAAAGGTCCTTGATATGCTGTCGGCCGGGTTGGATGTGCCTTTAAGCCAAAAGAAATACACCTCCACACCACGTGTGAACCAGAGGTCGTACACAAACTCAAACAGTTTGTTGAGAGCGTAGCCTCTACCGATGCCCCCAAAACCGTTGCACCGACGCTGTGCTTTGGCAATGGCCTCGTGATCCGTTATCACGGCAATCTTCTGGTTGTCCTTCAGACCATGGCGAACGATCTGTTTTATTAAAAAGTTCGACAGCCCTCGGCTCGGCGTGTGCGGAATGCTGGGCATCGAAAAAAACCCTTCCTTCGGGCTTCGTGCGGTGTGTATGGTGTGGAATCAAAAGTGTTTCGCTTCTCCCACCGCTGTTGGTATCCGGTTGTGGTGCCGCTTGCCCTGTCGTGGACATAAGCACCCCAACCTCCAAGGGAGGCATCGGTGACCGCCACGTAATCGTAATCCGATTCGTTGTACGTGGGGTTCACGATATCGGCAATCTGCCAGAACTCGTTCCGGCACAACTCGCGGCCCAATTCTTGTAGCTTTGCCACAACGGATGGGTCCAGATACAGTATTGGATCATCCCAGTCCAATCCCTCCTCTACCGTTCTATAAACACCTCTGTATGCTCGAAGAAGCTGGAAAGCGCCAGCCGGATTCAGCCTAGTAGTGTGCATAGCGTAGAGAATGAGCGAGACGGAAGAGACGAATGATCTGCACGTGTAGGAAGTCGCTTCCAGCGAAAGTCCCAACTTCGCGACAGTTTTGATAGAGTTGCGGATGAGTCGCTCCTTTCCGTTCCAGACGTACTCTTCACCCAGAAAGGTGTTCGGCTCCATGCTCATAAGAAGCAGATCTTCGTCTGTGGACTTTTCCACGGTGTCGCGATCCGGTGATGTGAGAAGGTTGACTCGTCGTATTCTTTCCACGATAGTCCTCACGGCATCGATGAATTCTTTCTCCTGCCCCTCACCCGCAGCGATCAATATATTATCAATCATTGTGAATATTGTCACCGTTGTTGGAATGTCGACTATGGTTGAAGTCACTGATTGCCCAACCGCAACGCTCCAGCAGCCGCCTGTTGGAAGCGTTCGTAGTCGGTAATACTTCGAATGCTTACGAAAACGAAGTGATGGCGCAGCGTTTCCGGAATCGGTATGGCATCATAAAGGCTTCGAAATCCAGCTGCAACATGTAGCGTGAATATCGCAAAGCCTGTCGGCGTCCAAGGCGCGTTGGGTAAGAAAGCTTCGGAAGCGTCTTGCGGTTGACCGTTGCATTTAGAAGAGGCTCCGTGATGAGCCTCCTTCTGCCTTTCAATTCTGGCACTGTGAACACATTGACCCCATGCCAACCCTCGGGAATGACTAACCCGGAGACAAGAGCAGGGTTGCATGGCTCAAACTTGCCCATTCTGACGGCCTCATCAATTTCTTCCTGCTTCAAACTTGTCGAGGACAACGATCTGCTTGTTTTACACCCGGTGAATCTTTCTGGGCTCATGAAGCGCCAAGCCATTTTCAGCACCTCTTTTGTTTCTTCTGTTGCCACAGGCAGCCTAAACACTTCTTCCGCATCCAGCGGGTGTTGTGTTTCAGGTGAAGGCGCCATAGTTTCCGATCTGGAAGCGGCGGGGGGTTTTCGACGCCACTCAATCGCTGGATCTCCATGTACAACCTGTTGTCGTCGATACGAAGGTCCTTTGCTGAAGGGGACTTTTGTCCTACGTATTCTGCCGTTGGAGGTGGGCGTGGGCGACGGCGTCCTGCGCTGCAACGGCCTCCCTGGTCAGTGGGAGGCCACGTCCGAGATAACGGTACAGCGTCTCCACTCTCTTGTGGCCTGTGAGGCGCATCAGGGTATCCTCTGATAGCCCTTGCTCGGCTAGATGGCGAATAGCCCCTTTCCGTACTGAAGGTAGCGCCGATTCTCGATTCTCTAAACGTAGAGCTGTGCGGATCAGCGTACGTAGTTCCAGGTGGTCGTGGAAGATTAACTGCATCCTCCCCACTTTCGCCATCGCATGGCGTAGTTTCGTCGCCTCCTCCTGGTGCAGAATAGATGCCGGCCAGTACGTTCCTCTGAAGCGTGCTCCCTTCCCTTGGCTCTGCTCGATTCCCAATGAAACGGTTCCGTCTTCTCGGATGGTATTCTTGAGGCTTACGTCGATCGGGCGAAGGCACGCGACATCCCGGCCCTCGCCGCAAGCGCCCACATCATCGCCAGAAACAGAGCGGCCCTCGGGGACCTCGTTCGTAGACTCTGAATTGCCTGATGGCATTGTGTCCTGGTGATGGGTGATGGTGGACTCGTTTGCATCTCCCGTTCCAAGCGCTTGATTGCTGCAGTTGCTGACTTCCACTCTGGGTAATCCGTGAGGAGAATTCGTTTCTGCTGCGTCGTGTACAGTGGAAGGTCTCGGAGGGCCCCCGCGTAAGCCGCATACTCCTTCGCTACCGTTGATGCTTTCCATTTCCTCTGCTTTGCATCTCGCCGAACTATTTCCAATACTGCCGAGGCCAGATTGAGTCTGCACAGGTCTGCTGGCATATTCTTTAGGTTGCGGAGGCAGACAAGGTGCTTTTGCCGTGTCGCCTCTGTCAGGGCGGCCCAAGCCACTCCGCTGACATGTGGGGGTCGCTGGGGCTCTAGTCCCCATCCTCGTGGGCAGTCGTTCCGGCCCCACTCCGGGCTGCCTGGGCGGTTTAAAGGGTTTAAATGGCGCTTTGGAACCACCCCCAGTATCTCGTCTAACTCATCTTTGATCTTCACGCCGCCGACGGTGCTCTGGCGTGTCTGCGCCGCTGTAGGTCTACTGTGCGAAGGCCTTTGGGTCGAATCATCTGAGTTAGCCGATTGTCGTGCGTGCCGAACGCCACCGTCGTCTTGGGTGTGCTGCTCCGGATAGGCGTAATTGACGCCGCCTCGGAGGTATACACCAACAGTTGCAAAAGCACAATTTGTGGTTACGCAGAAACTGTGCAGCATCTGTGCTTTTACTGTCAAGACAACCGGGTGTGTGCCCGCCACGAAACGGAGACGCCCAATGCTTTCCGGTAACGTTCGTCCTTCTGCCGCCGCCACGTACACCGCGCCACGTTCCACTATCTGTGGGTCTATCCTCTCACCCCATCGGTGAATAGTGGCGTGTTGCTCCTCCATTGCCTGAGTGACGTTCGACGGGGCTTCTGAGCCCAACCGTCTCTTCAGTCTGTAAGAACGCATTCCGATGCTGTTCAAGTTGAGGGAGCGTTTTTTGCCATCACCAATGTTTAGTAAGGCGGTAGACGCAAGGTGGTGCGCTATGCCACGGGCGTGTGCGCGATCCCACTCCACCGACGGTATGCTAAGCGTCTCCTGGAGAGCGTCCCGGGCGTTGTAGCGATGTTCTTGTTCCGTTGGACGAGGCGCACCGTCTACCGCATCGTCGATGCTGAAAGATCTGACGGATAGTGAAAGATCCTCGGCGCCGGGAAAGGGTCGAACGCCTCCGGCCCATGGGGGGGCACCTGTGTGCCCTGTGGGGGGGCAGCGGATGGTAACTCCTCATCCGGCTCTCCCCCTTCGATTTTGTTGTCCGTCGACAAGAAAGGGTTCTTATCCTGCTGAGAAAAACGGAGCTGTCCATTTCCGTCTCTTCAGCTGTGATAAAAAGTTTTCGGAGCTTGGCTCCCACCGTTTTGGGGCACTTGATTGGGACCCGTAGGTGCACGCTGAAGAAAGCGGCAGCCATATAAAGACCGCAGTCATTGCTACCTGCTTTCTGTCGTGGGAAGCGCACCGAGTGGATGGCCAACTCCGGCCAAGTGGACTTCAACGCCCGTGCGAGATCCTTGTGCACGATAGGTGATGGGGCGGAGTCACGTAGCTCAAGAGAGTAGCTGTTTCCCTTGTTGCGTCGAACGACACCTGCGATCCAGTGATGTCGGACGAAGAGTGGGAAGTACAGACTACCTCTCCGTGTTGCACCCTTGATGCGCGCAACCAACTCGCTGTCTAACGATGGTAGAGCGCTGCACAAGAGTACCCTGTCCTTTGGGAGGTACCGCTGGAAGATTGCATCGAGCTCCGTGTTCGATGTCATTCCGTGAGCGAAATCACCTCCCAAGAAAAAAGCAGCTTGGCGACTCGGCTTCGGCTGCTGGGGTGCGGCGGATCGGGGTACCTCTACTCGTTTTTTGCCTCCGCTTCACCCCCATAGCGCTGTGCGCTGTCTTGGCGACGAGGTCCTCTGGAACCCCTGCCTCTTCCATTCGGGCCGTCCGGGAAGAACTCGTGCCGCTGCTTTTCCTTTTCCGCCATCAACTGTGAGCGAAGCTCTGACAGCCCTTTGCATCGAAGCGATCATTGTCTTCACCTCAGATGAATCGATGGCTGCGGTTTGACGACCACTGCCATCGTACACCGGATCCATCGCACCCCCACGGAGAACGTGCTGTTCTTCCCTGGGGTTTCGGTAGAGCTTCTCCAACCTTGTGCGCGGATCTTTCTGTGCAGCACCGCCATACAGAGGAGCCGAGTAAGCCGAAAAAACCTTCTCGTTTGTCAGACGGCACACCTCCGGCGGAAAGAGCGGGAAGGGAAGATCCTTCATGATACCACCGTACTGAGTGACATCGGCCGGGAGCATCTGCCGGGCGATCGCACCCCAGTTGTGCAGCTGGAAACGGTTTGCCAACGTGGTGCGGAGGAAAATAAGGGAGAGCATCGTCCTCGCCTCATCGGGCTTGTCGTCGTAGAAAAGGAGGTACTGAAGGCACATCACCTCCATTGGCGCCAGCTCTCCGCTCTTTGCCTTCTCCTCCACCTCCTTCTTCAATCTCTCGACGACGCCCTCTTTTCTTGCCTCTTCCTGCAACCGGTCGTAACTGTGTTGGCACTGGTCCTGCTGCTGCGCCCACGGGTGCCGCTGGTACTCCAACTGCTTGGCGAAAGCCGCGTTTATTCCTGATGTGTCAACAGTCACGTTGACTCGCGGCTGTTCAACGGCCTGGACCCCAGCACCAAAGATCATGATCTTCTGCATGGCGAACTCCTCGTCTGAAATCTCTTTCCTATTGTGGCGTGCCCACGCCTCATGATAGCACTTCTCTCTAAAGTCGGCAAAGGCCTGTTCCTTTTTCCCTGGCTTTGACATCCTTTTTTTTTTTTGAATGTATTGTGAGAGTTGAGATCTTGCTGCTGTTGGTCAAGGGAAAGAGGAGGAAATAAAAGGAAAATCAAGAGCATATATTCATATGTCACTACGCTTCAATGATGCTGAGTTACTAACTCACTTCTGCAATTATTTCGCTGTCTCTTCGTGGCATTCCTGTACCTTGTTGTAAAGCAATCAGTAGGTTAACCCTAACCCTAACCCTAACCCTAACCCTAAGCATACCTTATCATATCCAGTTCTCGGACGTCACGGCAATAGAATAGTTCAGATTTCTGTGGTCTCGCAAACCCCATTCAAAGGGGTTACAATTCATTCAGCTTATTGGTTGGGTGCATTTTGGGGTGAAGAGCACCAGGAACTTCATGTTATCGGGTCTTAGTATTACAACGACAACTCTATTGTTAGCATGCCGGTACAAATTTTAAACAGACTGCGTACTTGGACAAGGGTATCAGCTGTTCTGGCTGTGCTAGTTGTTTGGCTTACTCTCTACTCGTTACTCGTAAACCTCTACTCGGAAGAAAATGAAAACGCACTCTCAAAATAATAGCACGGTGGTGCACGGAGAATATCGCTCCAAGTTCACTTTAAGAAAACAAAAATGAAAATAACAAAGTAGTAAAACAAAATAATGAACGAAAATAAAAAGTCTTTATAATGGGTTAACTCACATATATTTCCACAAGAAGAAATCCCAACCTACTTATATCCCATATGGGATTCTTCAGCGTTCTGATGCGTAAATCCTCTCTGCCCTGTGTATAAGCAAGCCACAAGCCACAGGGAATGTTACTGCTGAGAAGAAGAAAAACGTTGTTGAGGGGCAAGAAATGTGCAGATTGTAAATACTGCTAGTGCCGTAGGAATTACGAAGAACTAGTGGATGTTAACCAAATGCAATATCGTATCACAGGGGGGAGGGGAAAACACCACACCATGAAAGGCCAGTGCGTTTAAAAGTAAAGAGAAAAGAAAGTATAATAAAACACATACATACACATATATACGCATATACGAACATATAATAGCATAAGGATGTAATAAAATGACCTTCGACCCAGATGACGGTATCAGAGTAATGTCGAAAGAATATTTGAACACAACACATATGCAGGAAAAAAGAAAAAGACAGTAAAAATACAAAGTAAAATAAACGAATAAATTATTGGCAACTCAGAACAAAAATGAGAAGCCCTCAATGTGTACCAGTCGAGAAGTGCGAAAACACTCAGTACAATAATCCAACTAACCACTCTCTACTTCACCCACACAAAACTACCATTGCACTCAACCACACAATGCACGGCACCTGTCACCTTCTTTTTTTTTTTTTTTTTTTGAAAGTTGGAAAGCAACAAACTAAAGGTACCGCACTATAGGTAGTCAACAACGATGAGTGAAGAGAAGAAAGGGTTGTTGACGTCATCGTGTGAAGAGACATATCAGCAGAATCAGAAGACAGTCGATGCATATCAGATGACATCTTGTGATTGTTAATGGAGTATATAAGAGACCAAGTGAAATCTATATAATATTCTAGCAAAGCAAGTTAGTTTACCGGTGGCATTCCTGTACTTCTTTGTATACAAAACAGTAGGTTTAATGCCACTACACTAGATAGGCAGGTAGAGAAGACGAATGCGCTGGCTGGTAGGTGGCCTACCTGGTCGCGCACCGCATTACTGAAATATCCTATTGCCTACGTGTGTGTGAACCTACGGAGTAACAAAGAGGAGGGAAAGGGGGGAAACTGACTTGCACGCTCTCGGCGGAGAATCGTTCATCATATCCAGTTCTCGGACGTCACGGCAATAGAATAGTTCAGATTTCTGTGGTCTCGCAAACCCCAGAGCGCTTAATAGTCCTTCTTTGACCTTGTTGCCTTGAAAGGCAGGTCTTCGCACACCGGGCAGTAGGTGCTGTGCAGCGTGGGGAGCCGAGTGTACGGTGCAGGGAACTTGAACACTCCAAAGTCGTTTGGATCTCCCCCAAAGCTCCTTGATATGCTATCTGCCGGATTAGCCTTCCCGCTTAGAAAAAAAAGAACGTGACCTCGATGGCGCGGTGATACCATAGGTCATATACGTACTCGAACAGCTTGTTGAGTGCGTACCCTCTGCCAATGCCGCCGAATCCGTTGCTTCTTCGTTGCGCGTGCACAATGGCCTCGTGGTCGGTGATGACCGCCACCTTCGCTCCGCTGGGTTCGTCCTCTCGCATGATTTGACGCAATACCAGCTCTACAGCTCGTGGCTCAGCATGAGCGGAATGCTGAGCATTGAAAACCGTATGCCTGTTTTATAGGCGCGTATGGGGCGTTGATCCGCCTGTCCTCCTTCTCCCACTTCTGCTGGTAGCCGACTACTACATCGTCACACGTCCTGTGCACATACGCCCCCCATCCGGCAAAAGACGCGTCCGTCACTACGATATAGTCGTAGTCCGCATCCTCGTACGTGGGCTGCACAACGTCGGCGATCTGCCACCAGCTGTTGAGGCACAGGGTCTGGCCAATCTCCAACATCTTCGCGTACACTTTTTGGTCCAGGTACCCTAGCGGTCCGTCCCAATCCTTGCCCTCCACCACTGTGCGGTATACTCCTCGATACGCCCTCAGCAGGGTGAACGCCTTGGCTGGGTTTATTTTCGTCGTGTGAAGGGCATACAGAATGAGGGAGACCAGGGAGACAAAAGAACGGCACGTAAAGCTTTGCGCCTTGAGCGCCAGACCTAGCTTCGCCACCGTCTTGACCGAGTTTCGGATCAGTCTCTCCTGCCCATTCCACGCATACTCTTCGCCAATGAATGTGTTGGGTTCACATCCAATCGCCAATATCTGGGCATCGGTTGCCTGCGACAAAGACTCGCGGTCGGGGGAGGTCATCAGATTCGCCTCCCGGATCCGGTCCACAATGCGCCGGACAGCGCTCACGAACTCGGCCTCCTGCCCCTCCTTTGCCGCGATCATGATGTTGTCGATCATCGTGTGAATCACGACCGGCGTATCAATGTCCACGATGGTCCACGTGACTGCTTGGCCAACAGCCACGCTCCACCGAGCTCCAGTAGGAAGGGTGCATAAGCGGTAATATGCGTTCCTCTTCCTAAACACGAATTTGTTCCGTAGCGCCTGGGGTATTGGAATGGCGTCGTAGAAAGCCTCGAAATCAATCTGCAGCATGTACTTGCAGCACCGCAGCGATTGTCTCCGGGCCAAACGGGAAGGATACGACACATTCGGTATCACCTTCCGGTTAACGGCAGCATTCAAAAGCGGCTCTGTGATGAGCCTCCTTCGCCCCTTGAGTTCGGGAACGGCGAACACGTTCACGCCATGCCACCCGTACGGTAGTCGCGCCCCTCTGATCTCTGATTCGTCGCAGCGCTCGAACTTTCCCATGCGCACTGCTTCATCGATGTCGCTCTGGGATAGTTGCGTCGACTTCAACGTACGTGATGTCTGCAGGCCCTCAAATGTGCCGGCCCGCATGTAGCGCCACGCGTCGCTTAGGAATTGTTTCGTTTCTGCCTTCGTGCTCGGCATAGCGAAAACAGCATCAGCGTCTACTGGTGTGTTACTCTTCAGATGTAGCGGCCAATGCTTCTTGTTGGTTGGTAGGGGTACGGGGTTCAGGTCCCCCTTCATCCTCTGAATCTCCAGATACAGAAGACCTTCGTCCAAACCGAGCTGTTTGGTGGACGGGGCTCGCGTGCCTATGTCCTCGGCGCGGGGTGGTGGACTCGGGCGGCGCTGTCCTGCGCGGCTACGGCCTCCTTCGTTATTGGGAGGCCATGTCCGATATACCGGTAGAGGGTCTCCACTCTCTTGTGGCCGGTCAGCCGCATCAGGTCCTCCTCGGACACCCCTTGCGCGGCCAGGTGGCGTATCGCGCCTTTGCGCACTGACGGCAGTGCGCTCTCTCGGTTCTGGCGCTGGAGCGCCGTGCGGACCGCAGTCCGTAGCTCCGTCTCTTCCTCGAATGGGAAGAGCTTCTGGCCCATGCTGCGGGCGTTCAACTGCCGCTTGAGCTCTGCGGCTTCCTCCTGGACCAGGGTTGAAGCTGGCCAGTACGTTCCTCGGAACCTCGTTCCCTTCCCGAACTTCTGCACGATACCTAGGGAGTGGGTTCCGTCCTGGCGGGGCTGGTCGCTCAGCGTCACGTCCTTCTTCCTCAGCGCCCCGACGTCTCCCGCTCTCGCGGCTAGCGCCCACATCATGGACAAGTACAGGGCGGCCCTCGGGTTGCTGGTGCGGAGCTCCCGAACTGCCTTCTCGTACTGCACGAATGTGATCGGTGCAGGCTCGTTCGTGTCCGACTCGCGCTCCAACCTCTTGACCGTCTTCTGGGCGGCCCTCCACTCCGGGAACTCCGACAGGTTCACCCCTCTGCTCTCCGTTGTGTACAGCGGCAGGTCCCGGAGCGCGCCGGCCATGGCGGCGTACTTTGCCATCGTCGCTGGGCTCCATCTCCTCTGGCGCGCGTCTCGGCGAACGATCTCCAGAACGGCCGACGCGATGCTGGTGTTCAGCAGCTCTGTCGGCATGTTCTTCAGGCTGCGGAGGCAGCGGATGTGGTGCAGGCGTACTGGCAACGTGGTGCTCTCCCACGCTGCTCCGTTCACGTGTGGGGGTTTCTGGCTGTAGATGTGCCAGCTGCGTGGGCAGACTGCCGGACCCCCGGCCGGGCTGCCGTTCTCGTTTAAATACTGCTCAGGCTCTTCCTGAAGCAGCTCCTCGTACCGTTCGGCCACAGTCCTATCTGCGGCTCTCGGTGTGTCTGTGGCGCGACTCCTGTGCGGTGTGTCTCTGCGCCTTGGCGTCTGGGGTGCCGTGCTCTTGGGGCCTCGTCTAGGGTATTCTCTGAACCCTTCCGGAAAGTACAACCCCACGTTGGCGATGCTCCTCTCCGTAGTGAGAATGTGGGACTGTTGGACCCCACTGCGGAGACTGACGGTGGCTGGACTTGCCCCAGCACAAAATGGCTGCTCCCGATGCGGTCGGGCAGCTGGCTGGCGGACTCCGAGTGCACAAAGAACGGCTGTCCCTGTCGTGCAACGGCTTCCAAGTCGCTGTCACTGACGCTCTTCACCACTGCCTGCTCAGCTACGAGGACTCCTCGCACGTCTTGCGGAACCTCCTTTCCTTGCGACTTCATCCGGTATATCCGCATGCCTATCGAGTTCGCTGTGAGAGAGCGATCTCTCCCGTCTGCCACGCTCATGAGCGCGGAGGCCACTTGCACGTGAGCGTTGCCACGCTGATGGGCCACTGGACGTCCGCCTGTGGTATGCTCATGACAGAGTCAATCATGACATCCGCCTCTGTGAGCTCCTCGTTGGCGGACTCACCAACTGGCACGCCGATCAGCGCCAGACCATTAGTCGGAGGGATGCCTCCTCATCAACGAGAATTTCCTCCTGGCTCCCCGAAGGCGGCGTGAGGAGTGGGTCGACCACGCGCGGACGACCAGCTGGGGCATTCGGAGCTTCGTTGGCTCTTGCGAGGGCCACCACCCTCTAACTTCTCGCACCGGCGAAGAAGTTCTTCCTCCATTGAGCGCAGGAAAGACGACCTGTCCATGTCGGTCTCCCCTGCCCTCGCAAGAAGGCGGCGTAGCCTGGACCCTATGGTGGAAGGGGACGTGACGTAGGCGTCCAGGTAATTCCCGAAGAACGCTGCAGTCATGAAGAGACCGCAGTCGTTGCTGCCGGGGTTCTGTCGTGGAGATGGCCCCTCGTGTATGACGAGATCAGGCCACAACGGTTTCAACTGCTCCCTCAGGTCCTTCTGGACTACGTAAGAGGGAGCCGAGTCGAACGTCTCCAGTAGCGCCTTCCCCTTCTTATTCATCCGCAGGATTCCTGCTATCCAGTGATGGCGGACGAATAGGGGGAAGTACAGGCGCCTCTTCTTTTCGAGCATTTTCTGGATCGCTTCCACCCTCTGCTCGGTAAGGGTGGGCAAGGTGGCGCACGGGAGTGCCTTTCCGGCCGGAAGGTACTTCTGGTAGATGGCGTCCAACTCGACATTGTCCGTCATCTTCCCTTCCACAAACTCCCCACCACACAGCACGTTCTTCTTTTCGGTAGTCGGAGGCGGAACAGCTGTTAAAATAACCTCCTGCGGTTTTCGCACTTCAACCTTCAGCGGTGTCGGCTCATCTGTTTGCGTTGCTGCAGCCGTTGCTTGTCTAGTCGCGGGTTCGAAAAAAGTCGCCTCGTCTTTCGCCCTGGCCTCGTGTCCTGTCACATTCACTACAACTCTGTTCTCGTGAGAGGATAGCCGGTCCACCTTTTCGGCTAAATCTGCCACCCAGGCACCAAGCGCACCGAGCTCCTCGACTGCAAACGATTGGGCTTCTGCAATCTCTTTTACTGCCTCGTCCTGTGCATCCATCCGCTCACGGAAAAAATCAAGGCCCTGGGCCACCTGCCCAAAGCCTCTGTTCACCTCCGCAAACTCGGATCTCAGGTCCACAGGAGGGTTGCGAAACATACAGCCTAAGAAAAACACCTTTTTTTTTTTTTTTTTGAAAGTTGGAAAGCAACAAACTAAAGGTACCGCACTATAGGTAGTCAACAACGATGAGTGAAGAGAAGAAAGGGTTGTTGACGTCATCGTGTGAAGAGACATATCAGCAGAATCAGAAGACAGTCGATGCATATCAGATGACATCTTGTGATTGTTAATGGAGTATATAAGAGACCAAGTGAAATCTATATAATATTCTAGCAAAGCAAGTTAGTTTACCGGTGGCATTCCTGTACTTCTTTGTATACAAAACAGTAGGTTTAACCCTAACCCTAACCCTAACCCTAACCCTAACCCTAACCCTAACCCTAACCCTAACCCTAACCCTAACCCTAACCCTAACCCTAACCCTAACCCTAACCCTAACCCTAACCCTAACCCTAACCCTAAACCTAACCCTAACCCTAACCCTAACCCTAACCCTAACCCTAACCCTAACCCTAACCCTAACCCTAACCCTAACCCTAACCCTAACCCTAACCCTAACCCTAAGGCAGGCACCTAGCCAATACCCTAGGCAGGCACCTAGGCAACACCCTAGGCAGGCACCTAGGCAATACCCTAGGCAGGCACCTAGGCAATACCCTAGGCAGGCACATAGGCAATAGCCTAGGCAGGCACCTAGGCAACACCCTAGGCAGGCACCTAGGCAATACCCTAGGCAGGCACCTAGGCAACACCCTAGGCAGGCACCTAGGCAATACCCTAGGCAGGCACCTAGGCAATAGCCTAGGCAGGCACATAGGCAATAGCCTAGGCAGGCACCTAGGCAACACCCTATGCTGGCACCTAGGCAACACCCTAGGCAGGCACCTAGGCAACACCCTAGGCAGGCACCTAGGCAATACCCTAGGCAGGCACCTAGGCAATAGCCTAGGCAGGCACATAGGCAATAGCCTAGGCAGGCACCTAGGCAATAGCCTAGGCAGGCACCTAGGCAACACCCTATGCTGGCACCTAGGCAACACCCTAGGCAGGCACCTAGGCAACACCCGAGGCAGGCACCTAGCCAATACCCTAGGCAGGCACCTAGGCAATACCCTAGGCAGGCACCTAGGCAATAGCCTAGGCAGGCACATAGGCAATACCCTAGGCAGGCACCTAGGCAATAGCCTAGGCAGGCACATAGGCAATAGCCTAGGCAGGCACCTAGGCAACACCCTAGGCAGGCACCTAGGCAATACCCTAGGCAGGCACCTAGGCAATAGCCTAGGCAGGCACATAGGCAATACCCTAGGCAGGCACCTAGGCAATAGCCTAGGCAGGCACATAGCCAACACCCTAGGAAGGCACCTAGGCAACACCCTAGGAAGGCACCTAGCCAACACCCTAGGCAGGCACCTAGCCATCACTCTAGACAGGCACCTAGCTATCACTCTAGACAGGCACCTAGCCCTCACTCTAGGCAGGCACCTAGGCAATACCCTAGGCAGGCACCTAGCCATCACTCTAGGCAGGCACCTACCCTCACCTAACCCTAACCCTCACGGTACGCAACGAATATCTCCCTCCCTTTTATCTGCATCCCTGATAAGCATTGAAAACTTTTCCGCAGGTGCGTGGTACTCGTCGATGAGCACCACCGGCAGCGGCCTCTTCTCCTTTCTGCATTTCCTTCCGAGTTCCTCGATGAGCCACCGGAAAGCCGATGTACAAGTCTTAGGCACATCCGTCATATTATGATACCGGGCGACACTGCAAATGATTTGTAATAGTTCGTACTCCATCTTCTCCACCGAGGCTCCGGAGACACTCCCCAGGTCGAGGTAGATGACCGGGTGCTGGGCCCACCGAGCCTCTGGCGGCTTCGTCTCCTCCAGCTCCGCCGCCGCCAGGCCCTCGAAGACCTCCCTCCTCCCCTCGTAGTACGCCTTCAGCGTCCTGAGAAGCATCGACTTCCCAAAGCGGCGCAGGCGAATGAAGAGGAGGTGCTTCTCCTTGACAACTTTCGAATTGGCAATGTTCCACACAAATTCCGTCTTGTCCACGTATACGCAGTTGGTCTTTCGGATCGTTTCGAAGTCGGCCTCATCGGAGCAAATATCTTTATCCTGTGGCACTGACGGTGTCTCAGGAGGCACGGAGGGTTTTCTTTTCTTACCGCTGAAGGAGGAGGACGACCTGCGCGGCGTCGAGGCCACGCAGAGCGCACCGCTGCGGCACAGTGGCGCACAGGGGCAGCGGCGCAGCAGCGCAGACGTCGCAGCGGCAGCGATGGCCGTCGTCCTTGCTTGCGAGAGGAATAAAAAATAAGAACGAACAGAAGAAATAATGAAATGATAATGATAAAAACAATATGGGTAACTATAGCGGTCACGCTAGAGTTAGCCATACAATCTGTCACGATGATACTTCATGGAAACAAAGCTATGTGCGTGAGACAAATGTTTATTTTTCCGGATTTCTTCTTTCTGATTGACAGTACAGCAAGGCATCGTGTTCTTCGATACTTTTGCTCCTAAGCTTTTGCTTTTGCCGACCCACCCACCCCCGATATGGATCCCACCACGACCCGGATCCTTGGAAAAAATGAATGTTTTCCAAGTTTGGGTGGTTTGGCCAGCAAACCCACCCCTTCGCGAAGATAGCGAAGCCGTGCTGTTTTCTTGATGTCAGTTTTGATGTTTATTATTTGCCTGTACTTTCTTTTATTATTTTATACAAATTGCTTCGTGCGGAAGGTTTTTTTAGCCATCGCGGTATACCTAGGTGTGCTTAGCGTTGGTGAGGTTCCTGCCAAAGGTTGCAATAATCAACAAACAAATATCCGATAGAGTCGAACGCTTTACTTTGTTGCCGATGGGTATATTCTCGCCATCGTATCTGATTACCTTGTTTTTACGTGTCATGAAAATGCAATTGTTTGCTTCGTCTCCTTCGTTGCTTCCTTTTTATTCTGTATAAAACGGCAGATGCTATTATTCTATTTCCAATAATATTTAATTTACAAAATAAAAACTCCCGGAAGCCTGTGTAGTTCCGTTGTGTCTTCCGTCCTCTTTCCTAGTTCTTTTCGGTCTCTTCATGCTGTGCGACGGCTGCATCACGGGATAGAGCTTCGCACTTGTAACCCCCTATGGTCCGTTTGTCGGCGTGCAGCTCCAGCGCCACGCCCCACACCTCCCGAGACTTTTCTAATAGATAGGGGGAGGCATAGTTTCTTTCCATGATCTGTTCAAATCCCTTTTCAGCCGTCTTTTTACCGACCTTCAACTCGATAATATAAACATGCTTTGGGGTGGTAACAACTATATCAGCACAGCCCTTAGCCACAACCACCTCTTGTGCTACTGTGCACCCTTTGTGTGTGCCAGCCACTAGTAGCACCGCCACGAGTATCGTCTGATACGTATACTCCAGCCTCCATATGCTCTCCTGACATTCATTTTTCATTGCTTCCTCGTCGGTGTATGACGCAATTTTCCCCAAGTCCACTGCGCTTTTCTGCCCCGGGTAGATTGCCGCAAACAATCCCTTCAATAGATCGATGAACTTTTTCCAGTCTCCATCGATTAATGCATCAAACATGGGGTGTGTGTACGTATCTCGAACGTTGCCTACACTTTTCATCGTCTTCAACATCATCGGTATCACATAGTTTGCGACGGCGTGCCGTACTTCCTTGTTGGGGCAGCCAACTTTCCACTCTCGTGAGTCCTTATTCGTGGCGGCGAGCTTCTCTTTCAGCGTCAGGTATCCCATCTCGCACGCATTCAGTGTGAACGTTCCTGGCCCGAGACAGACTGAAATAAGATCATCCTCCCTCACAGTCACCGACTCCGACAGCCACTCCGCTAGAGCGAGTACAGGATCGAAGCCTTCCGTTTCATTTTTCTTTAATCTCTCCAGAAGTACGTCGCTCACGTTCCCTGTACCAATCCAATCGCACCCAATACGCTTGTTGTAAAGTGTCTGTAGAATACTCCAGGGGTTGTAAACGAGTTCTTCTCCCACAAAGGAGAAACGGTATCCGTTGAAGTTGTCTTTCAGCTCTTCCATCGTGATGTCCTCGGGAGTGTCCGGGAACAGCTCAAGCATCTGCCGAACCTCCAGTTCTGTGAACCCGCAGCAGGTGGCGCTCCATTCATCAAAGCTCGCATTTTTCACGTTGTTGCCGCCGCTAAACAAACCCACGCTGGAGAACTTCATGATGCCCGTGACAAACAGCACCTTTAGGTGGGGAGCCGCCGCCTTGATATTTGCGAAGAAGTCGTGATAAAGCCCTTTCATCTTTTTCATGTCCCCCTTTCTGCAGTGATTCAATGGATAGTCGTACTCGTCGATCAAGACCACGGTTTGCTGCCCCGTGCATAGCCACGCCATGTCGATTGCACCCTTCAAGGTAACACCGGCACCATTTCCTGCGGCGTTCGTATACCGCTTCAGGAATGCACTGATAGCTTCTGATATGACTCTAAGGACGGCACGGGATGATATCACTGTTTCGACCTGCGGTCCCGGTGGGGCTTTGCCACGCTCTGGGGAGGCGAAGCTGCGTTCCACAAAGCTCAACGAAAGCACGCAGTACGAGCTCCAGACTTTCTCGTGCCTCGAAATAGCGAGGCCCTTGAACAGGTCCTTGCGCCCCTCGCAGAAGCACTGCAGCGTGGAGCACAGCAGCGACTTGCCGAAGCGACGCGGACGGCCCAGGAAAGAGAAGTGGCTCGCGCGCGTCTCCGAACTCCCAATAAATCCCAGGATCGCCTCCGTTTTGTCCACATAGAAAGCACCGCTCCGCCGAATCGTCTTAAAATCTGCGCAGTCTAACGCGATAGAGGGAGGAGAGGACGCACGCTGGATCCAGAACTCGTCGTAACCGCCCAGCATCTGCAGTACGTCGCTGGGGCGGTACACCGTCTCGAAGCCTTTTCCCCAGGTGAACACGTATGCCTTGTAGTGCTGCTCCAACTCCGACATCAGCGCCTCCGTTGTCACCCCATGCCTCGCCGCCGTCGCCTCTAGGTGGGCGGCAAACGTCTCCCGGATCTCCTCGATGCTGAACCCGCACACGTCGCTCCACTCGGGTCTGGTGCTGACATCATTCGGTGGGGCGCATATGTGTAAATGGTTTCTCAGGTGATCCAAGGAGAGCGTGCCCGTCGCCAGCAGGAAGTACACCTGGCTGTTCTGGAACAAGGAGTAGAAGAGGCTGTCATACAGCTCTCGAACAGCCCTTTCCTCCGGCGTGCCGAGGCTCTTCACTAGCGGTGTGTGGAAGTTGTCGATGAGCACCACCACACCTGGGAAGCTTGGCGTGCCGCCTTGTTGTGCCTCCATAGCGGTCTTGCTTTCCTCGAAGGCACGCTCGATAATTTCCTCCAGTCGGCCTTCCATCGTATCCATCTCTGGAACTACCTGAATCTTGTAACGCGCCTCATGAGTCGAAAGCCAACGCGTCAAATTGTGTTCTAGGTTCACAATAGAGGATCCCATTTCTTCCATGTTGAGGTGCAGCACGGGTCGCTGCGCCACAGCCCGACTCGCCATGGCCTCGCCCACCGCCAGGCCCTCGAACAGGTCCGCCCGCCCCTCGAAGTAGTACTTCAAGGTGGAGAGGAGGACGGACTTCCCAAACCCATCCGGCCGGCTAAGGTACATTCGCTGTCGACGCTGCGCCAGCTTGGATATAGTGGATGTGTTGTCCACATAGGCAGCGCCGACATCCCGCAGCTCAGCAAAGTCAACGATACCTTCCAGCAGCGGGGGTACTGGGAGGGGAGCGGCGCCTTGTGGTGGTGGGATGGGCGCTGACAGCACGCGGTGGGAGGTGGACATGGCGCGGCGGCAGAGGAGACGTGCCGTCGTGTCCGCGCAGGGGCTTCGGCGGACCAGTACAACCCTCGCGGTGGCAGCGATGGCGGCCGCTCGGCGTGGCTGCTGCTGCAGCGTGAGGCGGGGAACGGCGCAGCGGCGGAGCATTAGGTAACTTGGAGGATAGAATATGAAATGGCAATAAAAAACTTTGGCAACAAAAGGCAAAAGAGGCGAGCCAAAGTGGGAGCACGACGGAATACAAGGCACCTTCCGTGTCAGCAGCAAGACAAAAAAGAATTCACCATCACAACTATCATCACAATGTATTGAATTATCGAACGAATTTTTTGTTGTTTTTTTTATGGATCGTGTGCTATGTCTATGCGCACGTTACCATGGGGCCTAGACAACACACGTACGGGGAAGAGTCCTTAGGGGACTAGGGTCCCCTGGACTAGGGAGGCAGGCCCCTCCTTAGGGGCCATACCATTCTACAGATACTCACAGATACTGATGATACAGTATCTTCCCGGATCACGAGGGTCCCAGGGACATACCGGATGAGAGCAGCTCTCCGGAGAGAGAACAGGGAGTCAGCGCTGACATCGGTGAGGAGGGGCGCGATTCATCACCTGGCGGCGAAGGGAGTGCCGACAGCGGAACTGATGAGACTTACCGGGCACAAGCGGCTCGAGACCCTGGAGATATACTTGGGTTTTGGCCGCCATCAAACCCCGGGAGGCCGCAATGGCGCAGGACAGCGCCGCCCTCCTCCACCACCCCGAGCCGAATCCATAGGCTCGAAGGCTCCGTCAACCAAGGAGTTGGGGATTAACGAAGTATCGTTGTATATGGAGATACAACGCATGCAGGGCGTCGTTAATCCCCACGGTATCCACGTACCACTAGGCCCTATGAAAAAGTGGAGGCTTCACCTGAAGCACACCACCCTCCTCGACATGAACGCCGTCCTTCAAATGGAAAGGTCGTACACTAAAACAAACAAAAACAAACAAAGAGTTGCGAATCTAAAGAATGTAGGTGAAAATGTAGTACAAAAGTGATGCCGGCCCTCAACCTAATCGAAAGAATAAATAAATCAATCTCTCTGGGCGAGAAGAGCAGTACGTAGAGCAATGCACATTGTCTATCCAACACTCATCCTCCCACACACACATCTCTCACACTTCTCTTACTCTCCGTCTAGAAAGAGAACGCGGCGGGCACTTGCGATGAGTTGCTCGGTCTCCTCGTGCTTTTGGCGGTATTCTGCTTCCTGGACCTCCAAGTCCTCTTCGCATAGTTGGCGAAGCATGTCTATAGTGACTAACGTATTCTCTCCAGATCCATCCACATCCGCCGTAAAGGGGATGAAACGGGGCGCCGACGACGAGGTGCTGCTGCTGCCATTTTTGGCACACATTCGTATGGCCTCCTCTTCCGATGCGGCTCGACTCCGCTTCACCCCAGGGAGGTACGTGCTGGCCAAGGGGATAGGGTTCTCCTTCCCCCTCTCAGCGGGACCGCGGCGTGGATACGGTGTGGCGACGGGATGGTCGGGCATCACGGATGATGTTGGTGCCACGGATGGACCCTTTGGTGTTTCGGCGTTGTGCTCCAGGTCGTACTCCTTTACCATGATTTTGCTCCGGAAGGTGACACTGTTGGCCCCGTCATCGGGTCGTAGATCCCGTTTTGCAATGTAGTGCCGACCGCTACGAAGGACATCGGATGGGGAATCGAACGCCACCGCCCTGGGGTGGACGTTGCCGCCCTGATCGCACTCTAGAACACTGCTGATATGAAACTCCTCCTGCACCTCCCGGAGCGTGATGCTGTTGGGGTGATAGAAGGGCACGAAGGGGCCCTCGCCCTCGTCCCGCAGAAAGACAACAGCGTGCTGAGCAGTACCAACCGCACCACTGCTTTCCTCCAGGGCAGTCGACGGACTCCCGACCGGGGTGACGACAACCGCACCGGACATCTTTTTTCTGCCCCCCCTTTCCTCTTCCTCTCTCTCTCTCTCTCTTTCGTTTTGGCTAGTAGAGACAGTGCAGGGCAGTGCGATGTCTAACTTGCACACCCTCTTTCTGCGCTTCAGCACACCTGAATATGATGTAGAGTTCGTCGAACAAAAAAACGAAAATACAATTTCTTTTTTTTTCTCCACCACCCCGAGCCGAATCCATAGGCTCGAAGGCTCCGTCAACCAAGGAGTTGGGGATTAACGAAGTATCGTTGTATATGGAGATACAACGCATGCAGGGCGTCGTTAATCCCCACGGTATCCACGTACCACTAGGCCCTATGAAAAAGTGGAGGCTTCACCTGAAGCACACCACCCTCCTCGACATGAACGCCGTCCTTCAAATGGAAACGGCGCGTTCCGCCACCAAGGATTTCTGGAAGCCTGTGAGAGGAATACTGAGAAAGAACTGGAGAAAGAAAATGGAATGAAATGAGCGATAAGTGCTTAGAATATGCCACCAATTGATAGGTGGATGTGCAATTTGTGGTTTCTCAACTTGTTTGTGAGAAATACATATATTATGCTTGTACTCTGCCTGTTCCTTTTTCTGTTATTATATATAACGCGCAGTTAGGTTTCGCTTGCCTCGACAAACTGCCTGCAGTTTGTCTTTTGTTGTTTTAAAAAAAGATTGTTGTCAGTTTTTAGTCGATTTCGCGTTAGAAGATATATTATATTTTATTTTTTGTTAGTTGCAAGATATCATGCCTCCGAAGGCAGTTAAGCGAAACCGCTCGGTCTCAGCCAGCGAGGCAGATGCCTCTATTCCCAAGAGGATTGCAGTGAACCGTAATCCTAAGTTGTGGCTGCAGCTTGATACTGCTCTTACGAGTGTGCTGCCCGTGGGGCTTTCAGTGCGCTTAATGGTCTTCGAGTCCTCCAGGCGTCAGTTGTGGGAAGTACGTCTTTTTCCCACGGGGGAGCTTTGGATTCAGGCGCCGCAGCTCGAGAGATTTCGTTATAGGCCAGTGGGTCGTGTGACCGCAGTGGCTCTGGAAGATCTGGATCTCCATAAAATTGTAGTGGACCGGTTCACGGCTCCCGCGGCTCGTGTGGCGGATCGTTTCAACGACGAGGATGAATGCGATTCTGAAGTTGTGTCGGTGGCGGAGGAGGAAGTGGTGCCACAGATGCTTCCCGCTGGTTTTTGGCCAGCAAAAACTACCCCTTCGCGAGACGTGTGGAGCCTAGCTGTGCATTGTTTTTTCTGTACTTCTATTATTTCCTTTCTCCCTGTACAAACGTTCTTTTGAGGTTTTTTGAGATGTGCTGTGTGATGTTTTCCTCACTTACAAAATAATAAACAAATGTATCCGGAGTTCAGTATACTCTTTGTATTTCTGCAGTGGTGCACACAAGTTTGAGAATCTATGCAATCTTCGTCGGCATGTAATGTACTTTTTCTTTCTCCTTTGTTCGCATCTCAGCTATTCCCACTCGGAGTGCAGAAGTATTTCCATCCTCAGACGTACGAAGGCTTTTGGACGTCGAGGACGATAGAGCCAATGCAGCTCTCCCGAGAGGATATCCAGCAAGCGGTAGAGATGGGGAAGTTTGAAGTGATCGGCGCTGATACGCTGGGTGAGAACAAACTCCCCTGGGGATACCACGGTTTGAACGTGTTCGCGGTGCCAGAGATGAAGGGCAGGCGTCGGCTCATCACCGAGCCTCACCTCAACTCGGCTATCCGGACCAGCGACGTTATAAAGATGCTTGCCCTAGGACAAGAACTCTGCCGAAACCAATGGTGGCAGATAGCTGACGTCATGACCGTGACGTACGACGATGCGCAGTACGACTATATTGCGGTATCTGACGCATCTTACGGCGGTTGGGGG
Organism: Vickermania ingenoplastis; assembly: GCA_010157825.1. Classification (NCBI taxonomy): domain Eukaryota; phylum Euglenozoa; class Kinetoplastea; order Trypanosomatida; family Trypanosomatidae; genus Vickermania; species Vickermania ingenoplastis. The sequence continues at coordinate 24,724 of VFSE01000274.1, read as the reverse complement.
GCTTACGTCTACAATCGTTCAAAAGGCACCACCACCGGGTACCAGCAGAGATGGGAACACAAGACCTTCTTTGATGAGGACAGTTACATTCTCAGCGAATCCCAGTCCGAAGGTTTCTTCCACGCGCAGCACTCCGCCCACGCGGAGCCAAGAGCTGCTGAACTGGTCCTGCGACAGCTTGTTCAAGACGGCATCGCAGATGGATCAAAGGTCGCGTTCATGACCGACCACGACGCCATCCACCGCGCGCAGCGGCGAGTCAACGGATTCGGTGGCATTGGCAGAGGATACACGCTCAACAAGCTGTTTGAGTACGTGTACGACCTGTGGTTTCACCGCGATATACAGGTCACCTTCTTTTGGCTTCAAGGAAAAGTCAACCCCGCTGACACCGTGTCAAGAATCTTTGGGGGTCCTTCCGACTTCTTCGGTGTGTACGCCTTCCCGGCCCCCCACACCCAGATCCCGCTACTGCGATCCACCTGCTGCAACGTATGCGAGGATCTAATCAAAGCCGAAAGCAAGAAAAGGGACAATTAGCTATGGGGCTTCTCAGACCACAGAAAGAACTCTGTAGACTATTGCCGTCCTTCAGACGAGAACCGGTTGTGTTTGCTTCACCCTTGGGGACGCAGCGCATCATAACCGCCACTTCTCTTCTCTTTCCCTACTCTTTCCTTTCCAACAGCTCAAGGCAATAGGATACAGACTAATGCGGGTCAGCCGAGCTGCCGGGGACTTGGGGCGCGCGAGCAGCCGCATTCGTCTTCTCTCCTTGACACACTATAGATTGAAGTGGCTTGTCCCTTCCTACTTCCTAGGTCCTCCAGACATTCGCCTTGTCCCTTCCCACTTCTTAGGTCCTCGAGACATTGGCAGGAATCTCGTGGGGCACGCGCGAGAGCGGAGACAAGGCAACGCAAGGTGCCCCCAACCCCCCCGCAGGGATGCTGGCTGCATCGACTCGCAGGTCTTTACTTTGCAGGGCTAATAAAGTTCAGTATCTGCACTTCTTTGCTTTTTGCTTCTTGGAAGAGAAAATAAAACCTTAGCGACGGTTAAGGTACAGGTTAGCCATACAGTATACAGGAAAATGAAACGAACAAGATACAAGAGAGGCAAAGCAACACAACGTATCAGGAGCATCACGTATCATCATAGAGATCGGATAGGGAGGGTGGCGAAATGCCACTCCTTGGCTCAGCTCCTATTCATTCGTCTTTCGCCTCTCCCATTTTTCGTCTCCATGCCGCACGCAGGATCTGCATCCAATTATGTTTTGTGTTGATGATAACATCCGTTCCATCACGAAATACCACTCCCTATTTATTTGTTCTATTTCCTGGCGAGGAGCACATCAACTTCCACCTCGACAACACCCAGCGCAGGTTCAACTCGCCAACTCCCGGAAGCCTGCGTAGTTCCGTTGTGTCTTCCGTCCTCTTTCCTAGTTCTTTTCGGTCTCTTCATGCTGTGCGACGGCTGCATCACGGGATAGAGCTTCGCACTTGTAACCCCCTATGGTCCGTTTGTCGGCGTGCAGCTCCAGCGCCACGCCCCACACCTCCCGAGACTTTTCTAATAGATAGGGGGAGGCATAGTTTCTTTCCATGATCTGTTCAAATCCCTTTTCAGCCGTCTTTTTACCGACCTTCAACTCGATAATATAAACATGCTTTGGGGTGGTAACAACTATATCAGCACAGCCCTTAGCCACAACCACCTCTTGTGCTACTGTGCACCCTTTGTGTGTGCCAGCCACTAGTAGCACCGCCACGAGTATCGTCTGATACGTATACTCCAGCCTCCATATGCTCTCCTGACATTCATTTTTCATTGCTTCCTCGTCGGTGTATGACGCAATTTTCCCCAAGTCCACTGCGCTTTTCTGCCCCGGGTAGATTGCCGCAAACAATCCCTTCAATAGATCGATGAACTTTTTCCAGTCTCCATCGATTAATGCATCAAACATGGGGTGTGTGTACGTATCTCGAACGTTGCCTACACTTTTCATCGTCTTCAACATCATCGGTATCACATAGTTTGCGACGGCGTGCCGTACTTCCTTGTTGGGGCAGCCAACTTTCCACTCTCGTGAGTCCTTATTCGTGGCGGCGAGCTTCTCTTTCAGCGTCAGGTATCCCATCTCGCACGCATTCAGTGTGAACGTTCCTGGCCCGAGACAGACTGAAATAAGATCATCCTCCCTCACAGTCACCGACTCCGACAGCCACTCCGCTAGAGCGAGTACAGGATCGAAGCCTTCCGTTTCATTTTTCTTTAATCTCTCCAGAAGTACGTCGCTCACGTTCCCTGTACCAATCCAATCGCACCCAATACGCTTGTTGTAAAGTGTCTGTAGAATACTCCAGGGGGTTGTAAACGAGTTCTTCTCCCACAAAGGAGAAACGGTATCCGTTGAAGTTGTCTTTCAGCTCTTCCATCGTGATGTCCTCGGGAGTGTCCGGGAACAGCTCAAGCATCTGCCGAACCTCCAGTTCTGTGAACCCGCAGCAGGTGGCGCTCCATTCATCAAAGCTCGCATTTTTCACGTTGTTGCCGCCGCTAAACAAACCCACGCTGGAGAACTTCATGATGCCCGTGACAAACAGCACCTTTAGGTGGGGAGCCGCCGCCTTGATATTTGCGAAGAAGTCGTGATAAAGCCCTTTCATCTTTTTCATGTCCCCCCTTTCTGCAGTGATTCAATGGATAGTCGTACTCGTCGATCAAGACCACGGTTTGCTGCCCCGTGCATAGCCACGCCATGTCGATGGCACCCTTCAAGGTAACACCGGCACCATTTCCTGCGGCGTTCGTATACCGCTTCAGGAATGCACTGATAGCTTCTGATATGACTCTAAGGACGGCACGGGATGATATCACTGTTTCGACCTGCGGCCCCGGTGGGGCTTTGCCACGCTCTGGGGAGGCGAAGCTGCGTTCCACAAAGCTCAACGAAAGCACGCAGTACGAGCTCCAGACTTTCTCGTGCCTCGAAATAGCGAGGCCCTTGAACAGGTCCTTGCGCCCTCGCAGAAGCACTGCAGCGTGGAGCACAGCAGCGACTTGCCGAAGCGACGCGGACGGCCCAGGAAAGAGAAGTGGCTCCTCGCGCGCGTCTCCGAACTCCCAATAAATCCCAGGATCGCCTCCGTTTTGTCCACATAGAAAGCACCGCTCCGCCGAATCGTCTTAAAATCTGCGCAGTCTAACGCGATAGAGGGAGGAGAGGACGCACGCTGGATCCAGAACTCGTCGTAACCGCCCAGCATCTGCAGTACGTCGCTGGGGCGGTACACCGTCTCGAAGCCTTTTCCCCAGGTGAACACGTATGCCTTGTAGTGCTGCTCCAACTCCGACATCAGCGCCTCCGTTGTCACCCCATGCCTCGCCGCCGTCGCCTCTAGGTGGGCGGCAAACGTCTCGGATCTCCTCGATGCTGAACCCGCACACGTCGCTCCACTCGGGTCTGGTGCTGACATCATTCGGTGGGGCGCTTATGCGTAAATGGTTTCTCAGGTGAACCAAGGAGAGCGTGCCCGTCGCCAGCAGGAAATACACCTGGCTGTTCTGGAACAAGGAGTAGAAGAGGCTGTCATACAGCTCTCGAACAGCCCTTTCCTCCGGCGTGCCGAGGCTCTTCACTAGCGGTGTGTGGAAGTTGTCGATGAGCACCACCACACCTGGGAAGCTTGGCGTGCCGCCTTGTTGTGCCTCCGTAGCGATCTTGCTTTCCTCGAAGGCACGCTCGATAATTTCCTTCAGTCGGACCCTCATAGAACCAGTCTTTGGAACTACCTGAATCTTGTAACGCGCCTCGTGGGTTATCAGCCAATCTGTCAAGTTTTGCTCCAGCTTCACAATAGAAGATCCCATTTCTTCCATGTTGAGGTGCAGCACGGGTCGCTGCGCCACAGCCCGACTCGCCATGGCCTCGCCCACCGCCAGGCCCTCGAACAGGTCCGCCCGCCCCTCGAAGTAGTACTTCAAGGTGGAGAGGAGGACGGACTTCCCAAACCCATCCGGCCGGCTCAGGTACGCAATGATCTCGCTACGAGCTAGTCGCTGCAGCTGTGCGGTCTTGTCCACATATATCGCCCCTGACCTTCGTAGCTTGGCAAAGTCAACGATACCTTCCAGCAGCGGGGGTACTGGGAGGGGAGCGCCGCCTTGTGGTGGTGGGATGGGCGCTGACAGCAGGCGGTGGGAGGTGGACATGGCGCGGCGGCAGAGGAGAGGTGCCGTCGTGTCCGCGTACGGGCTGCGGCGGACCAGCCCAGCCATCGCGGTAGCAGCGATGGCGGCCGCTCGGCGTGGCTGCTGCTGCAGCGTGAGGCGGGGAATGCCGCAGCGGCGGAGCATTAGGTAACTTGGAGGATAGAATATGAAATGGCAATAAAAAACTTTGGCAACAAAAGGCAAAAGAGGCGAGCCAAAGTGGGAGCACGACGGAATACAAGGCACCTTCCGTGTCAGCAGCAAGACAAAAAGAATTCACCATCACAACTATCATCACAATTTATTGAATTATCGAACGAATTTTTTGTTGTTTTTTTTATGGATCGTATGCTATGTCTATGCGCACGTTACCATGCGGCCTAGACAACACACGTACGGGGAAGATTCCTTAGGGGACTAGGGTCCCCTGGACTAGGGAGGCAGGCCCCTCCTTAGGGGCCATACCATTCTACAGATACTCACAGATACTGATGATACAGTATCTTCCCGGATCACGAGGGTCCCAGGGACATACCGGATGAGAGCAGCTCTCCGGAGAGAGAACAGGGAGTCAGCGCTGACATCGGTGAGGAGGGGCGCGATTCATCACCTGGCGGCGAAGGGAGTGCCGACAGCGGAACTGATGAGACTTACCGGGCACAAGCGGCTCGAGACCCTGGAGATATACTTGGGTTTTGGCCGCCATCAAACCCGGGAGGCCGCAATGGCGCAGGACAGCGCCGCCCTCCTCCACCACCCCGAGCCGAATCCATAGGCTCGAAGGCTCCGTCAACCAAGGAGTTGGGGATTAACGAAGTATCGTTGTATATGGAGATACAACGCATGCAGGGCGTCGTTAATCCCCACGGTATCCACGTACCACTAGGCCCTATGAAAAAGTGGAGGCTTCACCTGAAGCACACCACCCTCCTCGACATGAACGCCGTCCTTCAAATGGAAACGGCGCTTTCCGCCACCAAGGATTTCCTACTCGGAGTGCAGAAGTATTTCGATCCGCAGACGTACGAAGGCTTTTGGACGTCGAGGACGATAGAGCCAACGCAGCTCTCCCGAGAGGATATCCAGCAAGCGGTAGAGATGGGGAAGTTTGAAGCGATCGGCGCTGATACGCTGGGCGAGAACAAACTCCCCTGGGGATACCATGGTGTGAACGTGTTCGCGGTGCCAGAGATGAAGGGCAGGCGTCGGCTCATTACCGAGCCTCACCTCAACACGGCTATCCGGACCAGCGACGTACCCAACGTCACGTACCCGACACGCTTGGGCAGAAGGCAGTCACTGCGGCAGTGCAAGTACATGCTGCAGATCGACTTCGAAGCCTTCTACGACGCGATCCCGATACCGGGAGAGATGAGGAACAAGTTTGTCTTTCGGAAGGGGAACGACTTCTTTCGCCTGAAGACGTTGCCGACGGGGGCAAGATGGAGCGTGGCAGTGGGCCAGGCCGTGACGTGGACTATCGTGGACGTAGAGACAGAGGTGACAGTCCACACCCTGATCGACAACGTCCTCATAGCAGCGAAGGAAGGTCAGGAGGCTGAATTCGTGCGCACTGTGAGGAAGATACTCGGGCGCATGAGAGAGGCCAATCTCCTGACGTCCCCGAACCGTGACGAACTTATGGCGATGAGCGACGAGGCGCTTCTAACGGAGGCAGAAAAGGCCGTAACTTTCCTCGGGGAGGAGTACGCGTGGTTTGAGGGAGAGGTGGATACGCAACTCCATCAAAACCGTTGCAAAGTTAGGCCTAGCACTACAGGCAGAGAGATTCAGCTGCCGATCATTCGTATCTCTAGTCCCACTAGAGCTGTATGCCCTCCACACCACTCGCATGAACCCAGCGAGTGTGTTCCAACTACTGCGTGCATATCGCGGGGTGTACAGAAGGGTCACACAAGGCGTCGATTGGGACTCGGAGCTCCCGTACCTCGACGCTAGGGTGCACGCCAAGATGGTAGCACTCGGGGAAGCGCTCTACCAGAACGACTGGTGGCGCATCGCCGACGAGAGGCACCCACGTACGATGAGGCGTACTATGACGCCATCGTTTTTACGGATGCATCGTACGCGGGATGGGGTGCTATCGCGCGAAACAGAGCAGAGGAACCGTAACCACTTATCAGCAAAAGTGGGAACGTGGTTTTCAACCGGAACTCGCCTTACTCGGCGTGGCTGGTGAGAAACCGAGGGTTCTTTAACGCTCAGCATTCGGCTCACGCAGAGCCACGAGCGGCCCAGCTTGTCCTAGGACAATTGGTGCGAGAGGGACTTCCGGACGGAGCCCGAGTCGCCCTTGTCACAGACCACGAAGCCATCGCCCACGCTCAGAGGCGGGCGAACGGTTTCGGCGGAATAGGAAGGGATACTCGCTCAACAAGCTTTTCGAGTATGTCCATGACCTGTGGTACCGCAACGGTATCGAGGTCACCTTCTTCCAGATCAGCGGTCCATCCAATCCGGCTGATACATTATCACGTGTCTTTGGGGGTGAAGCGAGAGGAGGCCAAATCGTACGCAAGCCAGCAGCTACGACTTGTCTTCCCTCTCTTCGTTACACTTCGTCCCCGGTATGTGAGAGCCTCCCTTCAAGGCGAACAGGCACCGCTGAGGCCCGATGTACATAGAAGCATGCTCGCTGTGGGGTGAATCTAGACCACAGAAAATGAATAGAGGTTCTTGCCGTTTCCGGACTTGATTCCTACGGATACTTGGCTCAGAGAGAAGGCTGACTCCTTATGTTTTCTTTACTCCTTCTTTCTCCGTTTTCCTAGGGTACAGGTAAGTCTAGGCAAGGGGCTCTTTCCCAAATGTGATGCATTATACGCATGCGAAGGCGCTGTCTCATCACATTCGTCTTGTCCCTTCCTACTTCCTAGGTTCTCGAGACATTCGGAGGTACCCCCGAAATGGTTCTTCTTTCCATACATCACGGGGTCTGTGCTCCTCAGCAGCCGTCTTACGCTCTTCCTCGGTGCACTGCCCCGAGGGCTGCGGGTCCAAGTGAAAGATGCTCACAATGATGGACATGATTACTTTCACGTTGCCTTCACGCAGAGCGACATCAGGGTCCTTCTCGACAAACTCCACATTCAGCGTATCCGCAGTCTCTTCCAGCACCTTCCGCAGGCCGGACTTCATCTCCTCCACCGAGGCTCCTGAGACAGTCCCCAGGTCGAGGTAGATGACCGGGTGCTGGGCCCACCGGTCCTCCGCTGGCTTCGTCTCCTCCAACCGCGCCGCCTCCAGACCCACGAAGAGGTCCTTCTTCCCCTCGAAGTACGCCTGCAGCGTCCGCAGGAACATCGACTTCCCAAAGCGGCGGGGGCAGATGAAGAGGTGTTGTCGTTGCCATTCTCGATTGTGCGCGACCTTCCACGCGTACGCCGTCTTGTCTACGTAGGCGCTGCCCACCTTACGGATGATCTCAAAGTTGCTTGTCATCGACAGCGGCTTCTCCAGAGGAGCACCGCAGGGCACCGAGCCGCCGGCCCTCCTGCCGCCAGGCGTGGCCGAGGGGCTGGTGGAGGGGCTGCGCGGCCGCTTCCTGTCACCTGCGGCGCTGCCAGGCCCGGGAGGGGGGCAGGGGGTGGACATGCTAGACTGTGTTGGGTTGATCTAAGTAAGATCCTAAGATAAGAGGAGGAAGGAAAGGGGGGAAGGGGAAAGGAAGGAGTGGGTGTACGGCTTCTGCTTCGAAGGGGGAGAGAGCTCCTTGGGGATACGATTGGAGCGGCGACGGGCGCCACTTCCCTTTCTATTGTTGACGTACAAAAGTGGTGGAGAAAGTGTTGGTGTTGTTATCTGCTCTGTACGGGTTACCCCATGTGGATACAGCCGGAACGGAGGGTTCCCCTCTCGCCGGTGCACCATCCGCACTTCTTCCCGCCACGGCTGTGATATTTCACACAAGCGGGCGGAGCATCCGGCGGGACAAGGGAACGAGAAAAAAGGGGAAACAAGGCAAATAAATAACCAATCCTCTGCATAGATCCCATAGATCTTTTTCTGTTCTGCTCATTGTTTGGAAAGCCAGGCGTACTTCCTGCTAGCGAGCGGCTCGCTCTCATGGGATCCCTAGAGCGAGTGGAGCAACCGCTGCTCTACATATGTGGCGGTGTGTGGGGTGAGAGAGTGTGTAGAACAGCAATAGAGAAATACTAACGAAGAATAGAGAACAAGAAGGGAAGAACACTGTTCGTCGTGTCAGGATAAAGATTGAATTTTTATTTTGAAAAATGGTAAAGTCCACTCGACTTTCTCTGAAGTATGAAAAGCCTGCCCAGGGGACTGCAACGGCGCCACCTTCGGCCACCTCCGGGGAGCTGGTTCCGCCGGGTATTGCCGCAAAACAGGTCGATAAAGAAGCCGACCTCTTCCCTGACTTTCCGGTGGTGGACATCGCCGCCTGGAAAGGGCTCTTGGAGCCGGCGTCGGCTAGAGGGCGTCGCGCCATCTTACGCGATGGCCTGATGAAGGATGCGGCGGACGCCACCGATGGGCCCCTCCTCAATGATCTTTTCGTAGACTTGTTGGGACTCGTTGAGGGAGCCGCAAGGACCAATTGGGTTGCTCTTGAGTGCAGCCTGTTCGTGCGAGTGCTGCAGCGTTTCGCTGCAAAAATATTTTCCTGTCGAGCAGAGCCCTTTAGGGTTCTTCGGGCAAGATGCTCGACTACATTAACTACCTTCGAGATAAGAACCTTTTTGCGGCCCCTTCCACGTTTCGCGATAAAACGTCCGATTTTGTTGGGAGCGGAAGCGATAGGAATAAAGAAAGAAACGAGAAAGAAAGTAGAATGGGATTATCATCAAATGAAATGAGGGAACGAGGCGAGGCATGCCTCGCCTCGCTACCTCATGTGGCAGGAAATATGCATCCGGGTCCACGAAATCATTTGAAGACAAATCCGAATGAGTTGCTGACTTCTTCTCCACTATTTCTTTCTGTTTCTGTCATGGTATATAGAACTGTCACGCTTTGTTTGTGCTCGTCGCAAACATACGTTTTTAAAATCCATCCCACCCACCCCCGTGGTTACCCACCACGACGCAGATCCTTGGAAAAAGGCAAGTGGGTGATTTGGCAAGCACAAACCACCCCCCTCGCTTAGCTAGCAGTTCTTGTGGAATAACCGGAATTCGGAAGAAATAGTCGAGAGGTTTTTTAGCGGTTCTGTGTGATGTTTTTACTTTCGACTAAAAGAACAAAAAAATAGACATTAAAACGAATCGATAGAGTTCAAATGAGTCTGGGGGCTCGGTGATCCCTCGCATGTGAATATTGTATGGCTCATTATGTAGGATAAGTAAATGAGGCTTTCTCTTCCTTCGTTTCTGGCTCTTCTATTCCAAGGAGCACAAACAAACCGGATGTGTCCCTCGCCAAATGCCACGGCTGTGAGAAAACAGGGCACTATCAGCCTTTTTGCCCGGGAATAACAAGGAAGCAACGAAGGAGACGAAGCAAACAATTGCATTTTCATGACACTTAAAAACAAGGTAATCAGATACGGTGGCGAGAATATACCCATCGGCAACAAAGTAAAGCGTTCGACTCTATCGGATATTTGTTTGTTGATTATTGCAACCTTTGACAGGAACCTCACCACCGCTAAGCATACCTAGGTATACCGCGATGGCTAAAAAACCTTCCGCACGAAGCAATTCGTATAAAATAATAAAAGAAATTATGGAAGCTTGCGAGAGGAATAAAAATAAGAACGAACAGAAGAAATAATGAAATGATAATGATAAAAACAATATGGGTAACTATAGCGGGCACGCTAGAGTTATCCATACAATCTGTCACGATGATACTTCATGGAAACAAAGCTATGTGCGTGAGACAAATGTTTATTTTTCCGGATTCTTCTTTCTGATTGACAGCACAGCAAGGCATCGTCTTCTTCGATACTTTGCTGCTAAGCCTTTTGCTTTTGTAGTTTATAGATTTTTTGTTTTCAAGATGCCGGTTAGAAGAAAACGATGCCGCTCCAATTCCACTCCGGTTGGCGGAGTGATGGAGAACAGTGGAGCCTTTTTCGAGATCAAAGGGCTTCGACAGAAGTGGAAGGACGTTGGTGAAGCGATCACGCAGGCAGCTCCCGTCGAGGAGCGTTTTGAGCTCTCTGTCGTTGTCGATGCGGAGACGCGCACCTTGCAAGCCGAATTATATGCCCCAGGCATCATTTACATCTTTACACCCAGACCACTCAAATGGGATGAATATTTTTCTACAGATATTGCGTCCGTTCGGCTCGAAAACACTGCTTTCCACGAGAAGGTCACACAGGCTTTGGAGATGCCGGTGCGGGATCTTTTACGTGACGACTCCGCCGACGCTTCTGAGGCGGACTCGGTTTTGGACGTGGCCCAGCAGCTCGCCCGTCAGAGAAGCATCGGCTGACACAAGTCGCTTTGGAGGTTCGCTTTGATTCGATGATTGACGCACCTACGCCGTATTACCTCCACGCTCGAGTCTATGTCGTCGCGCAAGAACGCAGTAGAGACACGGCTCTCTCTGGTGTGGCAACACAGCCATCGGGGGTCGCACGGCAGCCAACTGTTCCGATGGTAGAAGATACGACAAACGCGGCGCAAGAGCAGGATCTGTTTCCTGATTTCCCGGTCGTCGATGTTGCAGCATGGAAGGTGCTTCTTACGATATCTACGCCTTTGTAACGTGCGGCCATCCTTCAAGACGGACTCATGGAGGATCCGTCCGGCTCCACGAATGGACTCCTTCTCAGCGATCTTTCCACGGACTTGCTGGGCTTGGTTGACGCTCTTGTCCTGGCCAATTGGGCACTTCTTGGGAGCAGCAAGTTTTTGCGTATGGTGCAGAGTTTCGCTGCAAAAATCTTTTTTCTGTCGAGCCAAGCGCTTCGTGGTTCTTCCGGACGGATGCTCGATTATCTCAGCTTCCTCCGTGACAAGAACGTTTTGCGGCCTTACACGTTTCGCGATAAAACGTCCGATTTTGTCAAGGAGCACAAACAAACCGGATGTGTCCCGCGCCAAATGCCATGGCTGCGGGAAAACAGGGCACTACCAGCGTTTTTGCCCGGAAAAATCTCTCGGTGTGTCAAAAAAAGGGAAGGAGAAGCCCCAGACCCCCAGAACCCCATGACCAATCGAGTTGGACGTATCTTGGTTCCCCGAGCTTGCGGCTCCAACTGTGACCCTGCTCCCGGGGGGTCTGAGCATTCGTGTTTGGGATCCCCTGACGAAAAGACGATCGAAGTCTCTTTTTTCTTCTCGGACACCCGCACCTTGAACTTCGCCGCCCTAGAGCTCGAGATCATGAAAGTCATGCAGTACCGGTATGCTCCGAACACATGGATTCAGCGAAGGTCGATCCTGAAGGGTTACCTGCAGTTCTGCCAGCGGGAGGGATGCCCCCTCACGCCCGACACGATCTCGGCATACATCATGGAGAGAAGGAAAACGGCGACAGACCGCTCCGCAGTGCAATACACGAAGACTCTTCTATCGCTCATGACGGGTGCCGAACCACGGCACGTCTCGGTGCTGCGGGCTCTGCAGCGGCTGAGTGCAGCGGAGCCTGTCCAACAGGCAATCGGAATTGCCCCGATAGACATGATACGCCTCATAGCGCTGGCTCCGGATTGGCAGACACGGATTGTTTTACGTCTCGCTTGGATGACTGCGAGCAGATGGGCCGAAGTGGCAGCTTTGACAACGGATTGCTTCCGGCCCTTGGACAGGAAAGTGTTCATACTGGATTGGGGAACGCTTCCGAAGACGTCAAAGGAGCAGCCGAATCGGTCCTTTCGGTTCACCATGTTCTCGGAGAGGTTCTCCATCCGCCTTCGGAAGCTTCTGCGTTGTCGGGGACCGGGGCAACCCTTACGGCACTTTCAGGTGCTCAGCTACGCCAGATGATGTGCCAGCTGGGACATCGGCCAGACGATCGCGGGATCATGCGGGCGTACACGGCGCACAGCATCAAGCGTGGAGCACTGCAGGCCGCCGCCGTGGTATGCAACGAGCTAGACCTCGATCCCAGACATGTGGTGCTGCTAGGAAAGCATGCGGACATGATGGCCATTCCTCCGACCACCATTCGGTATCTTCAGGAGTATTCGGTGTATCTCACTCACACGGACAGAATGACGGAACTCCTTGCGAACTCCTTGCTGGAGAAGTGATTCCTTCAGACATTCTGTGGTATCCGACGGAACGGCGCAAACCTTTTTTGAGAGCACAGGCGAGAGGAATGATGAGGAGAAAAGTAGGGAGAAAACTAGTGGAACATGGAGAGATAATGGAGAAAGCTTGTGATGTATCACAGGCTTGCGTTATTCATAACACGAGTACCCCCAAACTTGATGAATGCATTTGACATCTTCTACTTTCTGTACGTTTGTGTTATTTTTCTTGTATTATCGGGACAGTAAACATATCGCTTACCACGAAAAGCAACGTTGCTTGCTTTTGAAACTTTATTTTGACTAGTTATTATAAATTGTTAGTTCGTACTTTACGGTTTTTCCTTTAGTACATTTTTGCTATTAACCCGATGCCTGCAATTGGTGGTAAGCGTTCGCGTGCTCCCAGCTCGGTTGGAGGTTCCTCCGACCCAATAAAAAATCCAGCGGGATCAGGACCGCTGGAAGCGTTTAGGTGAAGCCCTGGTCCACGTTTTGCTGACGAATGTGGTCTACACCCTTCTGGTCTATTGTGGGAGTGTTCGCAAGCTCTTCAAGATCAAGCTGTTCACCAATGGGAGCCTGATGACACTCGAGCCAGATTTGGAGTTGTGGCAAGAGATTTCCGCCTCTCGCTTCACCTCAGCGCGGTTGGAGGACGACCTTCATCCTGCCGTTGCAGCGCGTTTTGAAGCACTTGGCACAGATACTATCGGTGCTTTCATTGATGCTGCTGATACAGATACCGATGAGGATGAGGTGACAGAGGTGGTGCCGCCGCCTATGGACGATACTCGTCTCACTCGTTTGGAAATAGCGGTGGACTCCATGCAGTCGTCCTTTCAGTCTAGCCTTCAGTCGTTGACGGCACTCGTTACAACGGTGGTGGATAAGCAGTCCCAGACGTTGACAACCGATCCTTCCGCCTCGAATAAGGCCGAGTTACCTTCCGTCAATTCCACCGCTGCAGCTGCTGCTCTTCTTGATTTTCCCGTGTTGGACGTGATACAATGGAAGAAATACCTGACGCAGTCGGACCCTGGCAGCAGAGAGTTATATTTGCGGTCCCGGTTTAATGGTGCCCCCCACCCTTCATCCAGGGCATATGTGGATATGTACTTGGGTATTCTCATTTCGAACGTAAATTATGCGGCTGAGATGAATTGGGAGCCACTAAATAACAGATCCTTTCGACTTGGGCTTCAGCAATTGGCTGCTTGGATTTTTACCTCACTCAGTACACTCTCTGGAACAGTTCGATGCGCCTATCCGATTTTCACGCGTTGCTACGGACTCGAAGCATTTATGATCATCCGGAGAAGTTCGGGGAGTTGGTGGCTGAAATTCCGGATAAGCACAAGAAGAGGACGACGTGCCATTATTGCCATAAGACCGGTCACTTTGAACGTGATTGTCCGTCAAAAAACGGTCGCCCTCGGATAGGCAGCGATCGGAGAGACCGAGAGAACGACAAGAGAAAAGAGAAATGACGGTTTTTGATGGAGGCGTCAGAATTTTCCCAACTAGGAGTGCCGTTCCTGCCCCTTCTCCGGGAAGTCTGATGTCTCTCTCCGCCACAGGGAAGCCAGTCCCCTCTTCAGTTCCTTCAGTTCATAGAGTCCCTTCCAGAACCGGAGAGGTTCCGGCAGCTCACGGAAGGAATGATGCGGCTGGTAGAGAGCCGCTATGCCCCGAACACTTGGGCCCAGCGAAAGAGCATCCTGAAGGGTTATCTGTATTACTGCCGCAGCAAATTGCTTCCGATAAGTCTCGACACGGCTTCGATGTATGTTATACAAAAAACTGCGACGGTGACGGACCGGTCCGCCCTCCAGTACTTGAAGGTCTTAATATCTCTCCTCCAGGGCGAGGAGCCCTTCTTCGTGACGGTGCGCAAGTGTCTTCAACGCACCAGTGCAAAAGAACCCCTACACCAGGCGCTCGGCATCTCCCCGGCGAACATGATACGACTGATTCAGATAGCCCCACGGGACGAAGATCGAATAGTTCTGAGACTAGCGGATGACTGCCAGCCGATGGGCCGAGATAAGCGCTCTCGACAGATTGCTTCATCGAGGGTCCCGACGGGTCCTTGATTCTGGATTGGTCCACGCTGCCCAAAACGTCGAAGATCAATCCTTTTCAGGAGTTTCGTTATCTACGCTTGATGAATCGGGAAGCGATTCCTCTGCGGAAGCTGATACACGAGCGGGGTCCAGGAATGCCGTTAACATCTCTCAATTGGGCCCGCCTGTGCCGACTCATGCGCAGCTTAGGGCCTCAGTACGACAGATTCGGGGCCCAATGTTTCTTCTCGGCGCACAGCATCAAGCGAGGGGCATTGCAGGCCATCGCCTTAATTCGAAAAGAGATACCGTTCGACGCCCGAAAGATTGTTCTTCTCGGAAAGCACCACGACGCGCTGCATTTTTCTCACACAACGATACGCTAAGTACCTCCGTCTTTCTGACACAGTTGGACACCCTGACGGCGCTGCTGGGGACATGCTGGAGCCTTAGGACAACACCTACCGTGGTACTGTGCTCGCCGAAAACCCTTTCCGGGGCACACCTTCACTCGACGGCATTCCAACCACCATGTAGCACTTACGGAAGCAGAGTTGGCTTACCCCCTTCAGCAATTGGACGTCTTGCCTTTGAGAGTTGATGTTCTTCGAGAACGTATGACGAATGCAACCCGGGAACGTTTTGATGATATTTGGAAAATGATATCTTTAGGTGTCGATAAAATCTGTAAACCTCCTAACACAAAACTACGTAACTTGGATGCTTTACATCTGCTGCACTGTGGGATTATTAGAAAGGCCGATGATGCCCCACCCGTGCTTGGGTAAACCCTTTCTCTGTTGTGGAATACAAGTCGTCGGGATGGAGGCGACGATTTATTGCTTGGCCTAAGCGGAAAAATGAAACCGAGGTGTATGATCCTCAAGTACCTCTTCAGCATATTTCGACTTACCTGCAGTCCGTGTTGTTACCGGGGCTGCTCTGTATGACCTAAAAGCATCGTTTTACCAAGTTGCTCTACCCGAGGAAGGGCGTTCTGCCTTCCGTCTTATAGGAGAAGATGACACCGTGTATGAACTACTGCGGCTACCCATGGGGTATCGCCAAAGTCCAGAGATTATGCAGCTCCTTTGTTCGGCTTTGGCCGGCGTGCGATCCCGTGTGGCACCCATTCACGAGGTGCCAACTTCCCTCAGTGTAGATGTGTGGATCGACAACATCCGAATCTGTGGGGAGGAGGGCGACGCGAGACACTGGGGCACCGTTATTGAGGGTCTGGCAAACCTGGCACAGGTGACCTTCGGGGACATGGAAAAATGGAGCAGAGTATACACATTCTTAGGTGTCAAATTCAATCACATCGACCATACCGTCTGCGTGGGCGACAAGGCTGTACAGCATCTGGAGAAGACCCCAGCATGGGACTTGATGCGTGTTACCGATCTCGAAGTGTTCGCTTCGAGAACCTTGTTTGCCGCGGCAGTTTTAGGTATCCATCTTTTTTGAATACTACGTCTTTTTCAAATTTGTTCGGTTGACATTGCAACGACTAAATCGACGAGCTTGCAAAGAGGAAGATATGGTAGACGTACCGCAGGAAGAAAGGCGGGCGGGTCAGAAGCTCAAGGATATATTGACGGCTAACTGCCCGCGACATATCCTCCCGACTCCACGGCATTTCCTCTCCACATTGGTGACAGATGCTTCCAACAGAGGTTGGGGAGCCGTTCTTTTCCACGAAGATGGCGCCGTTCATATTGCCGGCGAGAGTTGGTTTCACAAACGTGATAGAGGCTATTACTCATGGTTCGACGATGTGCATATTTCTCAGAAGGAAGCTCGCGCTGTTCTGTACGCTCTTTTTGCCTTTGAATATCGGTTACCAAAAACGTTGTTGATCCTGTGTGACAATACGGCAGTCGTATGTAGTGCCAGAAAAGGATCCTCAAAATGCCCTGGTATCGCTAAAAATTGTGCTCATATTATGAAATTCTTGTCTTCACGTGGCATTCAGGCACGCTTCGACTACATCAAATCTGAACACAATGCAGCAGACCTCCCCCTCGCGTGGACGTCTGATCTCCCCATTCGATTTGGCGAAGTGGGAGGAATGGCGAGGTGGAGACGCGGATCCATGGAACATTTGAGTCCTTTTCAAGGAAGGTGGTTTGGTTTCCAAACGCACCCCTTCGCGTGGAGAGCGACTTTCTGCTGTACCGATATATGTTTATTATTTATACTGTACGCATTATGTTTTCGGGAGATACTGCGAGAGGTTTTTTAGCTGAGCGGTGCGACGAGTGAAGCCGTTCAGTGAGGTTCCTCCTCGCATTGGGGAAAAATTAAACACAACAAAAATCAAGTCTAATGGATTATCTGGTTTGGGCCACCTTCGCTCTCTGTTATGATACCCATTGCTGGGTCCAATGGAAATGCTGTTTTCTTCTTCCGGTTCTGTTGCTTCTCATTTATTCCTGGTCACACTTTCACGCGACGAGCCGCATCGAGCCGCATGGCTACCTCTTTGGAGGATTTTTCTTTGCCGTTACAAAAACTTGATGTTTCCCCCATGGACATATGGTTTCTGAGAAACCGCATGAATGAATCTTCACAAAAACGTTTCGACCACTTGTGGTCATTGACTTTCCAGAGTCCCGCGTCCCCGGGGGCCCCCTGTCCACGTAAACTTCGTAGAGATGAAGCTGAGGATCTATTAGGGTGTGGGATTATTCGCGTGGCAGACGATACTCCCACGAGAGCATGGGTGAACCCTTTTAGTGTTGTCGAAGACAAGTCCTCTGGTAAGTGTCGACGTTTCATCGCATGGCCGAAGTCCAAGAACGAGGCAGAGGACTACGTTCGCCGTTATTGAGCGGCGAGGTAGGAAATCATTACACAGAACCACAAAAAAAACTACCCAGCAGCGATACAGGAAATACGCAGGAGGTACAGTGGAAAGATAATACAGTGTAACACTGTGTAACTTCCCTAACTGTGCTTCCGTTACCTGCAAAGGCAACACCAGTAGAATAGTATGACAGCTGAGCCTTCAAGGCCTGCCGGAGCAGAGCCATCTCACTAACCATCTCGCGCATGGCATCTTTGAGTTCGCTCGAGACTGCTCGAAAGATGGCGTTCTTTCCGCCATCTTTTTCTTCGATCTCCGAGTCTTCTTCGGAGTCTCCTTGAATGAATGGGTCCTTCCCATTCGACTTAGCCAAAGTCTGTACCAGCACGTTTTGCAGCTTCTTCTCGTCCTGGGAAAATGCGGTGATCGCATCCCACGGAGCGTCGAACCAAGGACGAGCCACACGGTCAAAGGTAATAATCGCACCCACAGAAGTTGCGTTACACACGACTGGAACCGACTGCTTTCTACGGTAGAAAGTGGCGGGATACGCCTTATTCTGCTCCAACCGCAGAGATAAGAACTCCCCTATGGAAGACCACCGCTCGATGGACTTGTGTACCACAGGAGCGGGACCATTCTTCTTGGACCCGCTGGCGGAGGGACCGTTTCCTACTGGCGTAGCTGAGACCCATAATCTTGTTTTAAAATACTTTTTTTTTATTTTTAAAATGTGTGTCTTCGACGTGCCCATACAAAGCGTGACAGAAACAGAAAGAAATAGTGGAGAAGAAGTTTTTGTCTTCAAATGATTTCGTGGACCCGGATGCATATTTCCTGCCACATGCGGTAATCTCATTCTACTTCCTTTTTCATATCGTTCTGTATGTTTATGTTTTATTGAGCCTCTGCTGAGGCTCCTCCGAAATAAGTGTGGAAACTCCTACGGATGTGTTGTTATTATGGTTTTTATTTGTTTTATTATTATTATTATTATTTTCGTTTTTTTCTTCTTGGTTCTCTGTCTGGTTCTCTTAAGGATGTGCTGTTATTATATTAGTCATTATGTTGATGTTTTATTGAACCTCTGATAAGGCTCCACCGAAAGAAGTAATTCCTATGGCTTCCACTCCAAAAATAATAATAATAATAATAATAATAATAACAGCCGTATACACATAACAGCTGATGCACAGTATATATATAAAAAAAATACACAGAAACAAATTCCTGAAAACTACATACCGATATCATATTATATATGCAGCTCCCTATTCTCATCAGTAATTTAGCCAATATGCAGATACACATACGGCAACAATTATATATTTATAGATAATTGATTCTTAATAAAACAAGGAACGTATTATCATCAGTACTTCCAGTTGAAACAACAAAAAGATTATAGAAAAAAAAATTAACATAAGAAAATATATCTTCAGCGAATTACTCAACCTCTCGAATTAATGTGAATATGTATGTATATATATCACAGTAGAATGTTTATTTTACCTTCTCTTTCCATCGGTCCGCAGCGAATGGAGGTATCACGACCCTCTCCACTTTAGGACCAGCTTCTCCCACGCCGCGCAGATTCAAGCGAACACTAAAAGGATGCCTCGGCGGAATCTCCAACGGAAGGGGAACGATCATCCGCGGCGCCATCCATTATAAATCCTATCAGCATCCAGCAGTATTTATCATCCGTCATATCGGAATCTTGTTCTGGGATCGGTGACCCACAAGACTCAGCAATCGCCCGCAGAAGATTTATACGTTGCTCTTCAGGCACCTTCCAGAAACAACGTCTCACCACATGATACGGATTCTTCACTATGATAGTAGACATGTCAACACTTTTACTGTCAGACCGGCTGTTCATACTTTCTAGCACGTAAACGTCTTGGCCCAGCGACCTGCTGCACATATTTTAGACACCATGCATAGTAGAGTCCCGATCGGGGCCCGGATCAAACGCGTCGTTACCTGCAACCCATCTAGCTCGCTCAGAGCGTACCACGTGGATTCTGACGCCATGATTCGACCATCCGCAGCGTCCGTCGCGATCTGCTCCGCCTCCATCACGCAGCGGCCCCGGAACTTCGCCACATGGTAGTACCCTCCTTCACCATCTCCACGCGGCAAAGCCCGTAGCCACCCCAATGCTCACCATCGGCGGAGGAGCAGCTGGAGCGTCCTCATTCGAGTCTGCCGTGGCCAATTGCCGCACAGCCGCCTGCACAGCAACACAGCACTTCACCACTGCAAAGCATCGTTGCTGACCGCGAGGATCGTCCCGCCGCTGTTGTCCGTCTCGTACAGCCCAAAGTCCGTCAGGCACTGCTCCACAATGCGCTGCAGCTCCTCCCGCTCAGCACAGCACCGTTTCACACCGCTCACCTTCCACCTCACCCTCCACAGCACTCAGACGGTGGTCAAGCCAAAAGCCGCAACTGTCAGAGGCTGCTGCTTCGGCGGGTCGCGGAGATACGCAGGGATGTAGCACACGGCGCAGCAGAACGGAATGCAAAGCAGTAGCAGTAGAAGGGCAAGAAGAGCCAAAAGTCCCGCAGCAACGCCCAGCGCAGCCCAATTGCCACCAGACATTGTGGGCGGCATCGTCGAAGTTGACGTCGAGCTTGTGCTGCTCGTCGTGCTGCTCGTCGAGGAGGTGGATGAAGTGCTGCTGGTCGAGCTTGTGCTGCTCGTAGAGGAAGTGGATGAAGTACTGCTGGTCGAACTCGTGCTGCTGGTCGAGCTTGTGCTGCTCGTCGAGGAGGTGGAGCTCGTCGAGGTGGTCGAGGTCGTTGTGCTGTGCGGTATGGTGGTGGGAATGGCAGTGGTCCCCTTCCGTTCATCTTCGCCGGAGGGATGTAGGAGATCGGGGCGTCCGTGTTGAACACCTGCTCCATACTCACAAATCGCGGGTTCATCGACCCGTCATTCGTCGGCCCGTCGCACCACGTGTTTCCTGTGACGGCCGTGGGGCACTTCACGTTCGAGAAACGCAGCAGGCGGGATGTCGAACTCCTGCTGCTGGAACACAGCGTTCGAGAGACTGGTAGCGTCGACACCGGAGCTCACAGCCGCAACCTCCCGCAGAAGGTGCAGGGCCGTGAACAGGGCGAGGTGAGCAGGCGTGTACTCAGCCGTCGTTGCCGCCTTGTGAAACGCTGCGAGTAGCGGCGACGCACTCTCAGCCGCGGCATTCCCAGTCCAAACAGGGAGGTTCGTTATGGTGATGAGGCGCGCCTGGATGCTTGCGTCCACAGGCTGAAACAGCTTCAAAAAGTACGGATACAGCAGCGTGAAGTCCGCGAAGGGTAGTATGATGGAAGTCGTTGTCTTCTGCTGCAAGGTTGTTAAACAACTCTGCGCGAACGATGTTGTCCCGTCACCATTGATAATGCAGATCTTGCCATTGACGCAACTGCTCGTCCCAGCGCGCAGTCGAGGTCGGCGAACCACCAACTCCTCAGTTGCCCTGTAAAACTCAAACTGCATCTCCAGACCGCTCGAGCTGTGTCATAAGGGGGGTTCTTCTTTGGCAGGTTGTAGTTGGACGGGACGCAGTAGTGGTACGCCTCCCCTGGCGGTGCAGTAGCTTCAATGGGGATACCCAATGCGTAATACGTCACTCGTTGGCAAGTTGGAAACACGTGGAACATCTGAGTGTTGTAGAGAAATCCAGCGCTTCGCTCGGCCTAACAACACCGAACTGCAGAAAGCTATCAATTGGACGGTCTGACTCGCTATCCCAGTCACCACGCTCATCTTCGTATTCTGCGCAGTCGTCGTCACATCCGTGTCAGACGTAGAAGTCATCGAGTTCACCACCAGCTGGATGGCGCCGCGCGATTCCGTACGCGGTATATATCCCATCGACGACACCATGCTCTTGCCCAGCGTTCCGAGATCCGTGATACCGCTCAGGTCGAGGGAGCTCCCGCTGCTCTCCAGCACCGTGATCAGCAGCGGCGTCGGCAGGTCGGCCGCCTCCATGTAGCACGGACTGAGGGATGGACAGGCTCGAGTTCCCCGACGCCGCGGCGATCTTGTTGTACTGGGCGCGCTGCTCGCCAGTGTCACTTGGTACAGCCACGCCGTGCGACCGCCCTGGTTGCAGCTGCACCCGCTGTTCGCAGCGCCAGAGCTCCCCGACGCGCACTCCCCGGAGTATCCGCCCAACACGTAGTCTGTCCCGACCGTCCACGTACGCACGGCCCCAGAGCCGAGCAGGTAGTTCTGCAGGCCCGCCGGGTTGCACGCGAATCCAGACTTGTCCATGGCCTGAAAGATCGACACCGCCATCGTGCCCACCAGCCAACCGGCAACGGAGAGCAGCTGCTGGACTGGGTCTGTGGCACTGAGGCTCTCCCGGTTCGCGGCGCTGAACTGCGAGTTGAACACCTTAATGTAGTTCAGCGAGGTTTCACTTGCCATCTGGTTGGGGAATGCAATGAACAGCTTCTGTGCGCTGTATGCCAGGTTACTCGTGATCTGGCTCATCAGCGTCGACGTGGAGTACGAGCCAGTGAACATCACGATGCTCCCCTGGGTCGAGTCCTTCAGCAGTTTGGACACAAAGGTATTGTCGTAGTCCAGTAGCATCGCCGCCTGCGCATTGAAGCTCTGAAACGTGTTGTACGCACCCGAGCTGGACGTGTCGATCTTCACGTACTCCGTGCTCTCCGCGTACCCAGCAGACTTTAGGTACGCCGCCTGCATGTCGTTTCCATCCGTCCCGTACGCCGCAACATTCAGCAGCGCCAGACGCCGCAGCCGCAGCTCCGTCACGGCGTACCGCACAGACAGCGCGCTCTGGATGAAGTCGTCGCTCTGCGTGAAGTACGACAGCGGGTTCCACACACGGTACGTCATACCCTCGGTGAAGGAGCCGATATTCATCACGTTGTTGGCGCACGCCTTGCTGGTGTCCAGCGCGTCAGCCATCCCGCTGCTCTGCCTGATCCCGAAAATGAAAAGGGTGCTCGAGGAGCACACACTACTGGGCGAGGACACCACGTCATTTACCGTAACGCTGCTATCCTGGGCCAGCGCAGCTTGCACGCCATCGCTGAAGTACGACACGTCGCTGGCCGCAAGTTTGACGTGGATGATGGACATGCCGCTGCAGCTGCCAGCGCCCAGCAGCAGCGCTCCCCCGGGAGCGGTGGCGGAAAGAGCAAGGCACGTGAACACCAGTACCGCCAGCAGCAGCGCGGGGCTCCGCTGGCCATGTGGCCGCCACAGCGATCGCCCGGCGCCCATCGTAACGCTGCAGTTGCGGTGGAGGAAAAGAGGCGCCGAGACCAGCAGTGGCAGGCGTCAAGCTCCGGCGATTCGGAAGTTGTTTGTTGCAACTAAAGAGTCTTCTGTGTAGGCAGCCCGTCCAGGTTACTCCCACAGGGTTTTCTACAACGTATTCAATGGAGGAAAAAACAAAAAGAAAACAAAAAAAAAAACTTAATCGATTCTTTGCAATTGCTAACCGATGATTCTTTGGGGCCACGAATAGAAGAGAACAAGAGCGGAGAAGAAAGAACCTTCACTTGCCGTTAAAGCGCAGCAGGACAATCAATATGCATAAGCGAGGGACAGTTCTCTGGAAACAGTGTTCATTCGAACTCTATTGTTTTGTCAAATAATTATTGTATTTATTTTCTTTGGTAGGAAACATCGCAGTGCGTCAACCCACACACCCGCTACAAACCTCTCTACAGCTACGGAACATGATGGAAAGGTTGCACACCGTTATCCGCTACGCCCAGCGAAGGGGGTGGTGGTTTGAGCCTGCCAAATCACCCACTTGGTTTTACCCAAGGATCTGCGTCGTGGTGGGAACCACGGGGGTGGGTGGGATGGCTTTTTGAAAGTGATATGTTGAAGGCTCAAACGGGCGAGCGGATAAATATCTCACTTTTAGTTACCATAAAAACAATGTTGGAACGAGAGGGCATGAGTCGACAACACCTACCAATCGAAGGAACAATGTTTCCAGATTCATATTGATCGTCCATCGGACCCGATCCCGTAGTAGCGCTACTGGATCGAATCCGCTGACTGCGCTTAGACTTATCGTTCATGTTCTTCCACTCCCTTCCGCTCTTTATTCTTGCCGCGTTGCTCTCAAAAGACGGCATACAAGAAACGTTTCGAAGAATATAGGAGAGCAGGATCGTGGCAGGAGGACCGCATGGACAGCTCCAGCGCGGTGGTACAGACAGCACAGGCAAGGGATGAAGGGTATCCCTGAACTACATTGCTTATTCGAGATCTATTGCTTCTTCTTTCATTATGTTTTTATTATGTCCGAGCAGGGGCTACCAGCACAACTCAAGCTCATGTGACTGAGAGCCCCGGGTATCCCGCGTAGGCAACGCCTCTTGCGCACGCACGACCCAGGCACCTCTTCCCGGCCAGCCTCTACCTCTGATAAGGTGGAACAGACTCTGCTACGTATCCTGCAGATCCGTCCCTCCACACGACATGGCGAAGGCGCTGATGGAGCTGCCCCTACGCCAAGGCGGCCAGGGTCCCCGCCGTCACGTTGAGATCGCCTGCTACGCCAGGGACTGCGTCGGCCACTAAGGCGACCGACACGCCGCCGCCATGAAGGCGGGCAAAGAAAAGGTAGCCTCCGTCTCTGCCCTGCTCACGGACCCTGCGAGGAACCTCATCCGCGTACACAAAAATCCTGGTGCAAAACGCGTGTTGGATGACCCCAAGGTCGGGACCTCGGACGAGGCGTTCCGCTTCTACCTGAAGCA
Organism: Vickermania ingenoplastis; assembly: GCA_010157825.1. Lineage (NCBI taxonomy): Eukaryota > Euglenozoa > Kinetoplastea > Trypanosomatida > Trypanosomatidae > Vickermania > Vickermania ingenoplastis. The sequence goes on along the minus strand of VFSE01000274.1, from coordinate 667 downwards.
CCGCCCCAGATCGAGGCCTTCCCAGCCAACCGGTGTGTCTGCGGAGCACCGGCAACCAACGCCCACGTACACGTGCAGCCGGTCATCCTAGAAGGCGCGGCTCAACCGCCACGACGAGATCGCCCAGGTAGTGGCGCGCGCGCAGAGCCTGGGGTTCGAGACGCGGCTGGAGCCGCCGCTTCGACGTCGAGCGCGACACGGATCGACGTGCTCATCACAACTCTTGGCCGGGTGTTCGGGACGGATGGGAGAGCCACGTACCCAGGAGTACCCGCCGGCGGCACAAAGGGGCGATAAACGCCGCCTTCCATGGCACGATGGCGAAGTATGGCCACACCACGGCGCAGCAGGGACTGGGGTTCACACCCTCATCGAGGCGACTGGGCATATCCACGCTGAGTCGAGGAGATGGCTGGGCAATCGCCCCGGCACGGGAAACAGGTGCCGTGATGGACGATCCCACGGCACAGATCGCCCACACCCTGCACCGGAAGAGCTGCCTCCTCGTGAGAGGATCGGTGGATGGGGACAGGGCCTGCCGCACTAACAACCAAGGTCGCCCGTCGTTGTGAAGCAAAGACCAGGAGGGCACAGAAGGAAAGAAATACCGATGAAATCGAAGCAACCATCTTTCCATCTCAGGGCTCTGCCTCCCATACACATACAT
>VFSE01000273.1:0-58077 GCA_010157825.1 Vickermania ingenoplastis | reverse complement strand
TAGCCACAACCACCTCTTGTGCTGCTGTGTAGCACCAGCTTTATTGATATTACCCGACCACTAGTAACACCGCCACGGTGCATAGTCTGATGCGTATGCTCAATATCCATATGCTCTCCTGACATTCATTTTCATTGCTTCCTCGTCGGTGTATGACGCAATTTTCCCCAAGTCCACTGCGCTTTTCTGCCCGGGTAGATTGCCGCAAACAATCCCTTCAATAGATCGATGAACTTTTCCAGTCTCCATCGATTAATGCATCAAACATGGGGTGTGTGTACGTATCTCGAACGTTGCCTACACTTTTCATCGTCTTCAACATCATCGGTATCACATAGTTTGCGACGGCGTGCCGTACTTCCTTGTTGGGGCGCCAACTTCCACTCTCGTGAGTCCTTATTCGTGGCGGCGAGCTTCTCTTTCAGCGTCAGGTATCCCATCTCGCACGCATTCAGTGTGAACGTTCCTGGCCCGAGACAGACTGAAATAAGATCATCCTCCCTCACAGTCACCGACTCCGACAGCCACTCCGCTAGAGCGAGTACAGGATCGAAGCCTTCCGTTTCATTTTTCTTTAATCTCTCCAGAAGTACGTCGCTCACGTTCCTGTACCAATCAATCGCACCCAATACGCTTGTTGTAAAGTGTCTGTAGAATACTCAGGGGTTGTAAACGAGTTCTTCTCCCACAAAGGAGAAACGGTATCCGTTGAAGTTGTCTTTCAGCTCTTCCATCGTGATGTCCTCGGGAGTGTCCGGGAACAGCTCAAGCATCTGCCGAACCTCCAGTTCTGTGAACCCGCAGCAGGTGGCGCTCCATTCATCAAAGCTCGCATTTTCACGTTGTTGCCGCCGCTAAACAAACCCACGCTGGAGAACTTCATGATGCCCGTGACAAACAGCACCTTTAGGTGGGGAGCCGCCGCCTTGATATTTGCGAAGAAGTCGTGATAAAGCCCTTTCATCTTTTTCATGTCCCCCTTTCTGCAGTGATTCAATGGATAGTCGTACTCGTCGATCAAGACCACGGTTTGCTGCCCCGTGCATAGCCACGCCATGTCGATGGCACCCTTCAAGGTAACACCGGCACCATTTCCTGCGGCGTTCGTATACCGCTTCAGGAATGCACTGATAGCTTCTGATATGACTCTAAGGACGGCACGGGATGATATCACTGTTTCGACCTGCGGCCCCGGTGGGGCTTTGCCACGCTCTGGGGAGGCGAAGCTGCGTTCCACAAAGCTCAACGAAAGCACGCAGTACGAGCTCCAGACTTTCTCGTGCCTCGAAATAGCGAGGCCCTTGAACAGGTCCTTGCGCCCCTCGCAGAAGCACTGCAGCGTGGAGCACAGCAGCGACTTGCCGAAGCGACGCGGACGGCCCAGGAAAGAGAAGTGGCTCCTCGCGCGCGTCTCCGAACTCCCAATAAATCCCAGGATCGCCTCCGTTTTGTCCACATAGAAAGCACCGCTCCGCCGAATCGTCTTAAAATCTGCGCAGTCTAACGCGATAGAGGGAGGAGAGGACGCACGCTGGATCCAGAACTCGTCGTAACCGCCCAGCATCTGCAGTACGTCGCTGGGGCGGTACACCGTCTCGAAGCCTTTTCCCCAGGTGAACACGTATGCCTTGTAGTGCTGCTCCAACTCCGACATCAGCGCCTCCGTTGTCACCCCATGCCTCGCCGCCGTCGCCTCTAGGTGGGCGGCAAACGTCTCCCGGATCTCCTCGATGCTGAACCCGCACACGTCGCTCCACTCGGGTCTGGTGCTGACATCATTCGGTGGGGCGCTTATGCGTAAATGGTTTCTCAGGTGAACCAAGGAGAGCGTGCCCGTCGCCAGCAGGAAATACACCTGGCTGTTCTGGAACAAGGAGTAGAAGAGGCTGTCATACAGCTCTCGAACAGCCCTTTCCTCCGGCGTGCCGAGGCTCTTCACTAGCGGTGTGTGGAAGTTGTCGATGAGCACCACCACACCTGGGAAGCTTGGCGTGCCGCCTTGTTGTGCCTCCGTAGCGATCTTGCTTTCCTCGAAGGCACGCTCGATAATTTCCTTCAGTCGGACCCTCATAGAACCAGTCTTTGGAACTACCTGAATCTTGTAACGCGCCTCGTGGGTTATCAGCCAATCTGTCAAGTTTTGCTCCAGCTTCACAATAGAAGATCCCATTTCTTCCATGTTGAGGTGCAGCACGGGTCGCTGCGCCACAGCCCGACTCGCCATGGCCTCGCCCACCGCCAGGCCCTCGAACAGGTCCGCCCGCCCCTCGAAGTAGTACTTCAAGGTGGAGAGGAGGACGGACTTCCCAAACCCATCCGGCCGGCTCAGGTACGCAATGATCTCGCTACGAGCTAGTCGCTGCAGCTGTGCGGTCTTGTCCACATATATCGCCCCTGACCTTCGTAGCTTGGCAAAGTCAACGATACCTTCCAGCAGCGGGGGTACTGGGAGGGGAGCGCCGCCTTGTGGTGGTGGGATGGGCGCTGACAGCAGGCGGTGGGAGGTGGACATGGCGCGGCGGCAGAGGAGAGGTGCCGTCGTGTCCGCGTACGGGCTGCGGCGGACCAGCCCAGCCATCGCGGTAGCAGCGATGGCGGCCGCTCGGCGTGGCTGCTGCTGCAGCGTGAGGCGGGGAATGCCGCAGCGGCGGAGCATTAGGTAACTTGGAGGATAGAATATGAAATGGCAATAAAAACTTTGGCAACAAAAGGCAAAAGAGGCGAGCCAAAGTGGGAGCACGACGGAATACAAGGCACCTTCCGTGTCAGCAGCAAGACAAAAAGAATTCACCATCACAACTATCATCACAATTTATTGAATTATCGAACGAATTTTTTGTTGTTTTTTTTATGGATCGTATGCTATGTCTATGCGCACGTTACCATGCGGCCTAGACAACACACGTACGGGGAAGATTCCTTAGGGGACTAGGGTCCCTGGACTAGAGGCAGGCCCCTCCTTAGGGGCCATACCATTCTACAGATACTCACAGATACTGATGATACAGTATCTTCCCGGATCACGAGGGTCCCAGGGACATACCGGATGAGCAGAGAGAGAACAGGAGTCAGCGCTGACATCGGTGAGGAGGGCGCGATTCATCACCTGGCGGCGAAGGGAGTGCCGACAGCGGAACTGATGAGACTTACCGGGCACAAGCGGCTCGAGACCCTGGAGATATACTTGGGTTTTGGCCGCCATCAAACCCGGGAGGCCGCAATGGCGCAGGACAGCGCCGCCCTCCTCCACCACCCCGAGCCGAATCCATAGGCTCGAAGGCTCCGTCAACCAAGGAGTTGGGGATTAACGAAGTATCGTTGTATATGGAGATACAACGCATGCAGGGCGTCGTTAATCCCCACGGTATCCACGTACCACTAGGCCCTATGAAAAAGTGGAGGCTTCACCTGAAGCACACCACCCTCCTCGACATGAACGCCGTCCTTCAAATGGAAACGGCGCTTTCCGCCACCAAGGATTTCCTACTCGGAGTGCAGAAGTATTTCGATCCGCAGACGTACGAAGGCTTTTGGACGTCGAGGACGATAGAGCCAACGCAGCTCTCCCGAGAGGATATCCAGCAAGCGGTAGAGATGGGGAAGTTTGAAGCGATCGGCGCTGATACGCTGGGCGAGAACAAACTCCCCTGGGGATACCATGGTGTGAACGTGTTCGCGGTGCCAGAGATGAAGGGCAGGCGTCGGCTCATTACCGAGCCTCACCTCAACACGGCTATCCGGACCAGCGACGTACCCAACGTCACGTACCCGACACGCTTGGGCAGAAGGCAGTCACTGCGGCAGTGCAAGTACATGCTGCAGATCGACTTCGAAGCCTTCTACGACGCGATCCCGATACCGGGAGAGATGAGGAACAAGTTTGTCTTTCGGAAGGGGAACGACTTCTTTCGCCTGAAGACGTTGCCGACGGGGCAAGATGGAGCGTGGCAGTGGGCCAGGCCGTGACGTGGACTATCGTGGACGTAGAGACAGAGGTGACAGTCCACACCCTGATCGACAACGTCCTCATAGCAGCGAAGGAAGGTCAGGAGGCTGAATTCGTGCGCACTGTGAGGAAGATACTCGGGCGCATGAGAGAGGCCAATCTCCTGACGTCCCCGAACCGTGACGAACTTATGGCGATGAGCGACGAGGCGCTTCTAACGGAGGCAGAAAAGGCCGTAACTTTCCTCGGGGAGGAGTACGCGTGGTTTGAGGGAGAGAGGTGGATACGCAACTCCATCAAAACCGTTGCAAAGTTAGGCCTAGCACTACAGGCAGAGAGATTCAGCTGCCGATCATTCGTATCTCTAGTCCCACTAGAGCTGTATGCCCTCCACACCACTCGCATGAACCCAGCGAGTGTGTTCCAACTACTGCGTGCATATCGCGGGGTGTACAGAAGGGTCACACAAGGCGTCGATTGGGACTCGGAGCTCCCGTACCTCGACGCTAGGGTGCACGCCAAGATGGTAGCACTCGGGGAAGCGCTCTACCAGAACGACTGGTGGCGCATCGCCGACGAGAGGCACCCCACGTACGATGAGGCGTACTATGACGCCATCGTTTTTACGGATGCATCGTACGCGGGATGGGGTGCTATCGCGCGAAACAGAGCAGAGGGAACCGTAACCACTTATCAGCAAAAGTGGGAACGTGGTTTTTTCAACCGGAACTCGCCTTACTCGGCGTGGCTGGTGAGAAACCGAGGGTTCTTTAACGCTCAGCATTCGGCTCACGCAGAGCCACGAGCGGCCCAGCTTGTCCTAGGACAATTGGTGCGAGAGGGACTTCCGGACGGAGCCCGAGTCGCCCTTGTCACAGACCACGAAGCCATCGCCCACGCTCAGAGGCGGGCGAACGGTTTCGGCGGAATAGGAAGGGGATACTCGCTCAACAAGCTTTTCGAGTATGTCCATGACCTGTGGTACCGCAACGGTATCGAGGTCACCTTCTTCCAGATCAGCGGTCCATCCAATCCGGCTGATACATTATCACGTGTCTTTGGGGGGTGAAGCGAGAGGAGGCCAAATCGTACGCAAGCCAGCAGCTACGACTTGTCTTCCCTCTCTTCGTTACACTTCGTCCCCGGTATGTGAGAGCCTCCCCTTCAAGGCGAACAGGCACCGCTGAGGCCCGATGTACATAGAAGCATGCTCGCTGTGGGGTGAATCTAGACCACAGAAAATGAATAGAGGTTCTTGCCGTTTCCGGACTTGATTCCTACGGATACTTGGCTCAGAGAGAAGGCTGACTCCTTATGTTTTCTTTACTCCTTCTTTCTCCGTTTTCCTAGGGTACAGGTAAGTCTAGGCAAGGGGCTCTTTCCCAAATGTGATGCATTATACGCATGCGAAGGCGCTGTCTCATCACATTCGTCTTGTCCCTTCCTACTTCCTAGGTTCTCGAGACATTCGGAGGTACCCCCCGAAATGGTTCTTCTTTCCATACATCACGGGGTCTGTGCTCCTCAGCAGCCGTCTTACGCTCTTCCTCGGTGCACTGCCCCGAGGGCTGCGGGTCCAAGTGAAAGATGCTCACAATGATGGACATGATTACTTTCACGTTGCCTTCACGCAGAGCGACATCAGGGTCCTTCTCGACAAACTCCACATTCAGCGTATCCGCAGTCTCTTCCAGCACCTTCCGCAGGCCGGACTTCATCTCCTCCACCGAGGCTCCTGAGACAGTCCCCAGGTCGAGGTAGATGACCGGGTGCTGGGCCCACCGGTCCTCCGCTGGCTTCGTCTCCTCCAACCGCGCCGCCTCCAGACCCACGAAGAGGTCCTTCTTCCCCTCGAAGTACGCCTGCAGCGTCCGCAGGAACATCGACTTCCCAAAGCGGCGGGGGCAGATGAAGAGGTGTTGTCGTTGCCATTCTCGATTGTGCGCGACCTTCCACGCGTACGCCGTCTTGTCTACGTAGGCGCTGCCCACCTTACGGATGATCTCAAAGTTGCTTGTCATCGACAGCGGCTTCTCCAGAGGAGCACCGCAGGGCACCGAGCCGCCGGCCCTCCTGCCGCCAGGCGTGGCCGAGGGGCTGGTGGAGGGGCTGCGCGGCCGCTTCCTGTCACCTGCGGCGCTGCCAGGCCCGGAGGGGCAGGGGTGGACATGCTAGACTGTGTTGGGTTGATCTAAGTAAGATCCTAAGATAAGAGGAGGAAGGAAAGGGGGGAAGGGGAAAGGAAGGAGTGGGTGTACGGCTTCTGCTTCGAAGGGGGAGAGAGCTCCTTGGGGATACGATTGAGCGGCGACGGGCGCCACTTCCCTTTCTATTGTTGACGTACAAAAGTGGTGGAGAAAGTGTTGGTGTTGTTATCTGCTCTGTACGGGTTACCCCATGTGGATACAGCCGGAACGGAGGGTTCCTCTCGCCGGTGCACCATCCGCACTTCTTCCCGCCACGGCTGTGATATTTCACACAAGCGGGCGGAGCATCCGGCGGGACAAGGGAACGAGAAAAAGGGAAACAAGGCAAATAAATAACCAATCCTCTGCATAGATCCCATAGATCTTTTTCTGTTCTGCTCATTGTTTGGAAAGCCAGGCGTACTTCCTGCTAGCGAGCGGCTCGCTCTCATGGGATCCCTAGAGCGAGTGGAGCAACCGCTGCTCTACATATGTGGCGGTGTGTGGGGTGAGAGAGTGTGTAGAACAGCAATAGAGAAATACTAACGAAGAATAGAGAACAAGAAGGGAAGAACACTGTTCGTCGTGTCAGGATAAAGATTGAATTTTTATTTTGAAAAATGGTAAAGTCCACTCGACTTTCTCTGAAGTATGAAAAGCCTGCCCAGGGGACTGCAACGGCGCCACCTTCGGCCACCTCCGGGGAGCTGGTTCCGCCGGGTATTGCCGCAAAACAGGTCGATAAAGAAGCCGACCTCTTCCCTGACTTTCCGGTGGTGGACATCGCCGCCTGGAAAGGGCTCTTGGAGCCGGCGTCGGCTAGAGGGCGTCGCGCCATCTTACGCGATGGCCTGATGAAGGATGCGGCGGACGCCACCGATGGGCCCCTCCTCAATGATCTTTTCGTAGACTTGTTGGGACTCGTTGAGGGAGCCGCAAGGACCAATTGGGTTGCTCTTGAGTGCAGCCTGTTCGTGCGAGTGCTGCAGCGTTTCGCTGCAAAAAATATTTTTCCTGTCGAGCAGAGCCCTTTAGGGTTCTTCGGGCAAGATGCTCGACTACATTAACTACCTTCGAGATAAGAACCTTTTTGCGGCCCCTTCCACGTTTCGCGATAAAACGTCCGATTTTGTTGGGAGCGGAAGCGATAGGAATAAAGAAAGAAACGAGAAAGAAAGTAGAATGGGATTATCATCAAATGAAATGAGGGAACGAGGCGAGGCATGCCTCGCCTCGCTACCTCATGTGGCAGGAAATATGCATCCGGGTCCACGAAATCATTTGAAGACAAATCCGAATGAGTTGCTGACTTCTTCTCCACTATTTCTTTCTGTTTCTGTCATGGTATATAGAACTGTCACGCTTTGTTTGTGCTCGTCGCAAACATACGTTTTTAAAATCCATCCCACCCACCCCCGTGGTTACCCACCACGACGCAGATCCTTGGAAAAAGGCAAGTGGGTGATTTGGCAAGCACAAACCACCCCTCGCTTAGCTAGCAGTTCTTGTGGAATAACCGGAATTCGGAAGAAATAGTCGAGAGGTTTTTAGCGGTTCTGTGTGATGTTTTACTTTCGACTAAAAGAACAAAAAATAGACATTAAAACGAATCGATAGAGTTCAAATGAGTCTGGGGCTCGGTGATCCCTCGCATGTGAATATTGTATGGCTCATTATGTAGGATAAGTAAATGAGGCTTTCTCTTCCTTCGTTTCTGGCTCTTCTATTCCAAGGAGCACAAACAAACCGGATGTGTCCCTCGCCAAATGCCACGGCTGTGAGAAAACAGGGCACTATCAGCCTTTTTGCCCGGGAATAACAAGGAAGCAACGAAGGAGACGAAGCAAACAATTGCATTTTCATGACACTTAAAAACAAGGTAATCAGATACGGTGGCGAGAATATACCCATCGGCAACAAAGTAAAGCGTTCGACTCTATCGGATATTTGTTTGTTGATTATTGCAACCTTTGACAGGAACCTCACCACCGCTAAGCATACCTAGGTATACCGCGATGGCTAAAAAACCTTCCGCACGAAGCAATTCGTATAAAATAATAAAAGAAATTATGGAAGCTTGCGAGAGGAATAAAAATAAGAACGAACAGAAGAAATAATGAAATGATAATGATAAAAACAATATGGGTAACTATAGCGGGCACGCTAGAGTTATCCATACAATCTGTCACGATGATACTTCATGGAAACAAAGCTATGTGCGTGAGACAAATGTTTATTTTTCCGGATTCTTCTTTCTGATTGACAGCACAGCAAGGCATCGTCTTCTTCGATACTTTTGCTGCTAAGCCTTTTGCTTTTTGTAGTTTATAGATTTTTTGTTTTTCAAGATGCCGGTTAGAAGAAAACGATGCCGCTCCAATTCCACTCCGGTTGGCGGAGTGATGGAGAACAGTGGAGCCTTTTTCGAGATCAAAGGGCTTCGACAGAAGTGGAAGGACGTTGGTGAAGCGATCACGCAGGCAGCTCCCGTCGAGGAGCGTTTTGAGCTCTCTGTCGTTGTCGATGCGGAGACGCGCACCTTGCAAGCCGAATTATATGCCCCAGGCATCATTTACATCTTTACACCCAGACCACTCAAATGGGATGAATATTTTTCTACAGATATTGCGTCCGTTCGGCTCGAAAACACTGCTTTCCACGAGAAGGTCACACAGGCTTTGGAGATGCCGGTGCGGGATCTTTTACGTGACGACTCCGCCGACGCTTCTGAGGCGGACTCGGTTTTGGACGTGGCCCAGCAGCTCGCCCCGTCAGAGAAGCATCGGCTGACACAAGTCGCTTTGGAGGTTCGCTTTGATTCGATGATTGACGCACCTACGCCGTATTACCTCCACGCTCGAGTCTATGTCGTCGCGCAAGAACGCAGTAGAGACACGGCTCTCTGGTGTGGCAACACAGCCATCGGGGGTCGCACGGCAGCCAACTGTTCCGATGGTAGAAGATACGACAAACGCGGCGCAAGAGCAGGATCTGTTTCCTGATTTCCCGGTCGTCGATGTTGCAGCATGGAAGGTGCTTCTTACGATATCTACGCCTTTGTAACGTGCGGCCATCCTTCAAGACGGACTCATGGAGGATCCGTCCGGCTCCACGAATGGACTCCTTCTCAGCGATCTTTCCACGGACTTGCTGGGCTTGGTTGACGCTCTTGTCCTGGCCAATTGGGCACTTCTTGGGAGCAGCAAGTTTTTGCGTATGGTGCAGAGTTTCGCTGCAAAAATCTTTTTTCTGTCGAGCCAAGCGCTTCGTGGTTCTTCCGGACGGATGCTCGATTATCTCAGCTTCCTCCGTGACAAGAACGTTTTTGCGGCCCCTTACACGTTTCGCGATAAAACGTCCGATTTTGTCAAGGAGCACAAACAAACCGGATGTGTCCCGCGCCAAATGCCATGGCTGCGGGAAAACAGGGCACTACCAGCGTTTTTGCCCGGAAAAATCTCTCGGTGTGTCAAAAAAAGGGAAGGAGAAGCCCCAGACCCCCAGAACCCCATGACCAATCGAGTTGGACGTATCTTGGTTCCCCGAGCTTGCGGCTCCAACTGTGACCCTGCTCCCGGGGGGTCTGAGCATTCGTGTTTGGGATCCCCTGACGAAAAAGACGATCGAGAAGTCTCTTTTTTCTTCTCGGACACCCCGCACCTTGAACTTCGCCGCCCTAGAGCTCGAGATCATGAAAGTCATGCAGTACCGGTATGCTCCGAACACATGGATTCAGCGAAGGTCGATCCTGAAGGGTTACCTGCAGTTCTGCCAGCGGGAGGGATGCCCCCTCACGCCCGACACGATCTCGGCATACATCATGGAGAGAAGGAAAACGGCGACAGACCGCTCCGCAGTGCAATACACGAAGACTCTTCTATCGCTCATGACGGGTGCCGAACCACGGCACGTCTCGGTGCTGCGGGCTCTGCAGCGGCTGAGTGCAGCGGAGCCTGTCCAACAGGCAATCGGAATTGCCCCGATAGACATGATACGCCTCATAGCGCTGGCTCCGGATTGGCAGACACGGATTGTTTTACGTCTCGCTTGGATGACTGCGAGCAGATGGGCCGAAGTGGCAGCTTTGACAACGGATTGCTTCCGGCCCTTGGACAGGAAAGTGTTCATACTGGATTGGGGAACGCTTCCGAAGACGTCAAAGGAGCAGCCGAATCGGTCCTTTCGGTTCACCATGTTCTCGGAGAGGTTCTCCATCCGCCTTCGGAAGCTTCTGCGTTGTCGGGGACCGGGGCAACCCCTTACGGCACTTTCAGGTGCTCAGCTACGCCAGATGATGTGCCAGCTGGGACATCGGCCAGACGATCGCGGGATCATGCGGGCGTACACGGCGCACAGCATCAAGCGTGGAGCACTGCAGGCCGCCGCCGTGGTATGCAACGAGCTAGACCTCGATCCCAGACATGTGGTGCTGCTAGGAAAGCATGCGGACATGATGGCCATTCCTCCGACCACCATTCGGTATCTTCAGGAGTATTCGGTGTATCTCACTCACACGGACAGAATGACGGAACTCCTTGCGAACTCCTTGCTGGAGAAGTGATTCCTTCAGACATTCTGTGGTATCCGACGGAACGGCGCAAACCTTTTTTGAGAGCACAGGCGAGAGGAATGATGAGGAGAAAAGTAGGGAGAGAAAACTAGTGGAACATGGAGAAGATAATGGAGAAAGCTTGTGATGTATCACAGGCTTGCGTTATTCATAACACGAGTACCCCCAAACTTGATGAATGCATTTGACATCTTCTACTTTCTGTACGTTTGTGTTATTTTTCTTGTATTATCGGGACAGTAAACATATCGCTTACCACGAAAAGCAACGTTGCTTGCTTTTTTGAAACTTTATTTTTGACTAGTTATTATAAATTGTTAGTTCGTACTTTACGGTTTTTCCTTTAGTACATTTTTGCTATTAACCCGATGCCTGCAATTGGTGGTAAGCGTTCGCGTGCTCCCAGCTCGGTTGGAGGTTCCTCCGACCCAATAAAAATCCAGCGGGATCAGGACCGCTGGAAGCGTTTGGGTGAAGCCCTGGTCCACGTTTTGCTGACGAATGTGGTCTACACCCTTCTGGTCTATTGTGGGAGTGTTCGCAAGCTCTTCAAGATCAAGCTGTTCACCAATGGGAGCCTGATGACACTCGAGCCAGATTTGGAGTTGTGGCAAGAGATTTCCGCCTCTCGCTTCACCTCAGCGCGGTTGGAGGACGACCTTCATCCTGCCGTTGCAGCGCGTTTTGAAGCACTTGGCACAGATACTATCGGTGCTTTCATTGATGCTGCTGATACAGATACCGATGAGGATGAGGTGACAGAGGTGGTGCCGCCGCCTATGGACGATACTCGTCTCACTCGTTTGGAAATAGCGGTGGACTCCATGCAGTCGTCCTTTCAGTCTAGCCTTCAGTCGTTGACGGCACTCGTTACAACGGTGGTGGATAAGCAGTCCCAGACGTTGACAACCGATCCTTCCGCCTCGAATAAGGCCGAGTTACCTTCCGTCAATTCCACCGCTGCAGCTGCTGCTCTTCTTGATTTTCCCGTGTTGGACGTGATACAATGGAAGAAATACCTGACGCAGTCGGACCCTGGCAGCAGAGAGTTATATTTGCGGTCCCGGTTTAATGGTGCCCCCCACCCTTCATCCAGGGCATATGTGGATATGTACTTGGGTATTCTCATTTCGAACGTAAATTATGCGGCTGAGATGAATTGGGAGCCACTAAATAACAGATCCTTTCGACTTGGGCTTCAGCAATTGGCTGCTTGGATTTTTTACCTCACTCAGTACACTCTCTGGAACAGTTCGATGCGCCTATCCGATTTTCACGCGTTGCTACGGACTCGAAGCATTTATGATCATCCGGAGAAGTTCGGGGAGTTGGTGGCTGAAATTCCGGATAAGCACAAGAAGAGGACGACGTGCCATTATTGCCATAAGACCGGTCACTTTGAACGTGATTGTCCGTCAAAAAACGGTCGCCCTCGGATAGGCAGCGATCGGAGAGACCGAGAGAACGACAAGAGAAAAGAGAAATGACGGTTTTTGATGGAGGCGTCAGAATTTTCCCAACTAGGAGTGCCGTTCCTGCCCCTTCTCCCGGAAGTCTGATGTCTCTCTCCGCCACAGGGAAGCCAGTCCCCTCTTCAGTTCCTTCAGTTCATAGAGTCCCTTCCAGAACCGGAGAGGTTCCGGCAGCTCACGGAAGGAATGATGCGGCTGGTAGAGAGCCGCTATGCCCCGAACACTTGGGCCCAGCGAAAGAGCATCCTGAAGGGTTATCTGTATTACTGCCGCAGCAAATTGCTTCCGATAAGTCTCGACACGGCTTCGATGTATGTTATACAAAAAACTGCGACGGTGACGGACCGGTCCGCCCTCCAGTACTTGAAGGTCTTAATATCTCTCCTCCAGGGCGAGGAGCCCTTCTTCGTGACGGTGCGCAAGTGTCTTCAACGCACCAGTGCAAAGAACCCTACACCAGGCGCTCGGCATCTCCCCGGCGAACATGATACGACTGATTCAGATAGCCCCACGGGACGAAGATCGAATAGTTCTGAGACTAGCTTGATGACTGCCAGCCGATGGGCCGAGATAAGCGCTCTCACGACAGATTGCTTCATCGAGGGTCCCGACGGGTCCTTGATTCTGGATTGGTCCACGCTGCCCAAAACGTCGAAGATCAATCCTTTTCAGGAGTTTCGTTATCTACGCTTGATGAATCGGGAAGCGATTCCTCTGCGGAAGCTGATACACGAGCGGGGTCCAGGAATGCCGTTAACATCTCTCAATTGGGCCCGCCTGTGCCGACTCATGCGCAGCTTAGGGCCTCAGTACGACAGATTCGGGGCCCAATGTTTCTTCTCGGCGCACAGCATCAAGCGAGGGGCATTGCAGGCCATCGCCTTAATTCGAAAAGAGATACCGTTCGACGCCCGAAAGATTGTTCTTCTCGGAAAGCACCACGACGCGCTGCATTTTTCTCACACAACGATACGCTATCTCCAGGAGTACTCCGTCTTTCTGACACAGTTGGACACCCTGACGGCGCTGCTGGGGGACATGCTGGAGCCTTAGGACAACACCTACCGTGGTACTGTGCTCGCCGAAAAACCCCTTTCCGGGGGCACACCTTCACTCGACGGCATTCCAACCACCATGTAGCACTTACGGAAGCAGAGTTGGCTTACCCCCTTCAGCAATTGGACGTCTTGCCTTTGAGAGTTGATGTTCTTCGAGAACGTATGACGAATGCAACCCGGGAACGTTTTGATGATATTTGGAAAATGATATCTTTAGGTGTCGATAAAATCTGTAAACCTCCTAACACAAAACTACGTAACTTGGATGCTTTACATCTGCTGCACTGTGGGATTATTAGAAAGGCCGATGATGCCCCACCCGTGCTTGGGTAAACCCTTTCTCTGTTGTGGAATACAAGTCGTCGGGATGGAGGCGACGATTTATTGCTTGGCCTAAGCGGAAAAATGAAACCGAGGTGTATGATCCTCAAGTACCTCTTCAGCATATTTCGACTTACCTGCAGTCCGTGTTGTTACCGGGGCTGCTCTGTATGACCTAAAAGCATCGTTTTACCAAGTTGCTCTACCCGAGGAAGGGCGTTCTGCCTTCCGTCTTATAGGAGAAGATGACACCGTGTATGAACTACTGCGGCTACCCATGGGGTATCGCCAAAGTCCAGAGATTATGCAGCTCCTTTGTTCGGCTTTGGCCGGCGTGCGATCCCGTGTGGCACCCATTCACGAGGTGCCAACTTCCCTCAGTGTAGATGTGTGGATCGACAACATCCGAATCTGTGGGGAGGAGGGCGACGCGAGACACTGGGGCACCGTTATTGAGGGTCTGGCAAACCTGGCACAGGTGACCTTCGGGGACATGGAAAAATGGAGCAGAGTATACACATTCTTAGGTGTCAAATTCAATCACATCGACCATACCGTCTGCGTGGGCGACAAGGCTGTACAGCATCTGGAGAAGACCCCAGCATGGGACTTGATGCGTGTTACCGATCTCGAAGTGTTCGCTTCGAGAACCTTGTTTGCCGCGGCAGTTTTAGGTATCCATCTTTTGAATACTACGTCTTTTCAAATTTGTTCGGTTGACATTGCAACGACTAAATCGACGAGCTTGCAAAGAGGAAGATATGGTAGACGTACCGCAGGAAGAAAGGCGGGCGGGTCAGAAGCTCAAGGATATATTGACGGCTAACTGCCCGCGACATATCCTCCCGACTCCACGGCATTTCCTCTCCACATTGGTGACAGATGCTTCCAACAGAGGTTGGGGAGCCGTTCTTTTCCACGAAGATGGCGCCGTTCATATTGCCGGCGAGAGTTGGTTTCACAAACGTGATAGAGGCTATTACTCATGGTTCGACGATGTGCATATTTCTCAGAAGGAAGCTCGCGCTGTTCTGTACGCTCTTTTGCCTTTGAATATCGGTTACCAAAACGTTGTTGATCCTGTGTGACAATACGGCAGTCGTATGTAGTGCCAGAAAAGGATCCTCAAAATGCCCTGGTATCGCTAAAATTGTGCTCATATTATGAAATTCTTGTCTTCACGTGGCATTCAGGCACGCTTCGACTACATCAAATCTGAACACAATGCAGCAGACCTCCCTCGCGTGGACGTCTGATCTCCCCATTCGATTTGGCGAAGTGGGAGGAATGGCGAGGTGGAGACGCGGATCCATGGAACATTTGAGTCCTTTTCAAGGAAGGTGGTTTGGTTTCCAAACGCACCCCTTCGCGTGGAGAGCGACTTTCTGCTGTACCGATATATGTTTATTATTTATACTGTACGCATTATGTTTTCGGGAGATACTGCGAGAGGTTTTTTAGCTGAGCGGTGCGACGAGTGAAGCCGTTCAGTGAGGTTCCTCCTCGCATTGGGGAAAAATTAAACACAACAAAAATCAAGTCTAATGGATTATCTGGTTTGGGCCACCTTCGCTCTCTGTTATGATACCCATTGCTGGGTCCAATGGAAATGCTGTTTTCTTCTTCCGGTTCTGTTGCTTCTCATTTATTCCTGGTCACACTTTCACGCGACGAGCCGCATCGAGCCGCATGGCTACCTCTTTGGAGGATTTTTCTTTGCCGTTACAAAAACTTGATGTTTCCCCCATGGACATATGGTTTCTGAGAAACCGCATGAATGAATCTTCACAAAAACGTTTCGACCACTTGTGGTCATTGACTTTCCAGAGTCCCGCGTCCCCGGGGGCCCCCTGTCCACGTAAACTTCGTAGAGATGAAGCTGAGGATCTATTAGGGTGTGGGATTATTCGCGTGGCAGACGATACTCCCACGAGAGCATGGGTGAACCCTTTTAGTGTTGTCGAAGACAAGTCCTCTGGTAAGTGTCGACGTTTCATCGCATGGCCGAAGTCCAAGAACGAGGCAGAGGACTACGTTCGCCGTTATTGAGCGGCGAGGTAGGGAAATCATTACACAGAACCACAAAAAAAAACTACCCAGCAGCGATACAGGAAATACGCAGGAGGTACAGTGGAAAAGATAATACAGTGTAACACTGTGTAACTTCCCTAACTGTGCTTCCGTTACCTGCAAAGGCAACACCAGTAGAATAGTATGACAGCTGAGCCTTCAAGGCCTGCCGGAGCAGAGCCATCTCACTAACCATCTCGCGCATGGCATCTTTGAGTTCGCTCGAGACTGCTCGAAAGATGGCGTTCTTTCCGCCATCTTTTTCTTCGATCTCCGAGTCTTCTTCGGAGTCTCCTTGAATGAATGGGTCCTTCCCATTCGACTTAGCCAAAGTCTGTACCAGCACGTTTTGCAGCTTCTTCTCGTCCTGGGAAAATGCGGTGATCGCATCCCACGGAGCGTCGAACCAAGGACGAGCCACACGGTCAAAGGTAATAATCGCACCCACAGAAGTTGCGTTACACACGACTGGAACCGACTGCTTTCTACGGTAGAAAGTGGCGGGATACGCCTTATTCTGCTCCAACCGCAGAGATAAGAACTCCCCTATGGAAGACCACCGCTCGATGGACTTGTGTACCTCCACAGGAGCGGGACCATTCTTCTTGGACCCGCTGGCGGAGCGGGACCGTTTCCTACTGGCGTAGCTGAGACCCATAATCTTGTTTTAAAATACTTTTTTTTTATTTTTAAAATGTGTGTCTTCGACGTGCCCATACAAAGCGTGACAGAAACAGAAAGAAATAGTGGAGAAGAAGTTGTTTGTCTTCAAATGATTTCGTGGACCCGGATGCATATTTCCTGCCACATGCGGTAATCTCATTCTACTTCCTTTTTCATATCGTTCTGTATGTTTATGTTTTATTGAGCCTCTGCTGAGGCTCCTCCGAAATAAGTGTGGAAACTCCTACGGATGTGTTGTTATTATGGTTTTTATTTGTTTTATTATTATTATTATTATTTTCGTTTTTTTCTTCTTGGTTCTCTGTCTGGTTCTCTTAAGGATGTGCTGTTATTATATTAGTCATTATGTTGATGTTTTATTGAACCTCTGATAAGGCTCCACCGAAAGAAGTAATTCCTATGGCTTCCACTCCAAAATAATAATAATAATAATAATAATAATAATAATAACAGCCGTATACACATAACAGCTGATGCACAGTATATATATATAAAAAAAATACACAGAAACAAATTCCTGAAAACTACATACCGATATCATATTATATATGCAGCTCCCTATTCTCATCAGTAATTTAGCCAATATGCAGATACACATACGGCAACAATTATATATTTATAGATAATTGATTCTTAATAAAACAAGGAACGTATTATCATCAGTACTTCCAGTTGAAACAACAAAAAGATTATAGAAAAAAAAATTAACATAAGAAAATATATCTTCAGCGAATTACTCAACCTCTCGAATTAATGTGAATATGTATGTATATATATCACAGTAGAATGTTTATTTTACCTTCTCTTTCCATCGGTCCGCGGCGAATGGAGGTATCACGACCCTCTCCCTTAGGACCAGCTTCTCCCACGCCGCGCAGACTCAAGCGAACACTAAAAGGATGCCTCGGCGGAATCTCCAACGGAAGGGGAACGATCATCCGCGGCGCCATCCATTATAAATCCTATCAGCATCCAGCAGTATTTATCATCCGTCATATCGGAATCTTGTTCTGGGATCGGTGACCCACAAGACTCAGCAATCGCCCGCAGAAGATTTATACGTTGCTCTTCAGGCACCTTCCAGAAACAACGTCTCACCACATGATACGGATTCTTCACTATGATAGTAGACATGTCAACACTTTTACTGTCAGACCGGCTGTTCATACTTTCTAGCACGTAAACGTCTTGGCCCAGCGACCTGCTGCACATATTTTTAGACACCATGCATAGTAGAGTCCCGATCGGGGCCCGGATCAAACGCGTCGTTACCTGCAACCCATCTAGCTCGCTCAGAGCGTACCACGTGGATTCTGACGCCATGATTCGACCATCCGCAGCGTCCGTCGCGATCTGCTCCGCCTCCATCACGCAGCGGCCCCGGAACTTCGCCACATGGTAGTACCCCCTCCTTCACCATCTCCACGCGGCAAAGCCCCGTAGCCACCCCAATGCTCACCATCGGCGGAGGAGCAGCTGGAGCGTCCTCATTCGAGTCTGCCGTGGCCAATTGCCGCACAGCCGCCTGCACAGCAACACAGCACTTCACCACTGCAAAAGCATCGTTGCTGACCGCGAGGATCGTCCCGCCGCTGTTGTCCGTCTCGTACAGCCCAAAGTCCGTCAGGCACTGCTCCACAATGCGCTGCAGCTCCTCCCGCTCAGCACAGCACCGTTTCACACCGCTCACCCCTTCCACCTCACCCTCCACAGCACTCAGACGGTGGTCAAGCCAAAAAGCCGCAACTGTCAGAGGCTGCTGCTCGCTCGGCGGGTCGCGGAGATACGCAGGGATGTAGCACACGGCGCAGCAGAACGGAATGCAAAGCAGTAGCAGTAGAAGGGCAAGAAGAGCCAAAAAGTCCCGCAGCAACGCCCAGCGCAGCCCAATTGCCACCAGACATTGTGGGCGGCATCGTCGAAGTTGACGTCGAGCTTGTGCTGCTCGTCGTGCTGCTCGTCGAGGAGGTGGATGAAGTGCTGCTGGTCGAGCTTGTGCTGCTCGTAGAGGAAGTGGATGAAGTACTGCTGGTCGAACTCGTGCTGCTGGTCGAGCTTGTGCTGCTCGTCGAGGAGGTGGAGCTCGTCGAGGTGGTCGAGGTCGTTGTGCTGTGCGGTATGGTGGTGGGAATGGCAGTGGTCCCCTTCCCGTTCATCTTCGCCGGAGGGATGTAGGAGATCGGGGCGTCCGTGTTGAACACCTGCTCCATACTCACAAATCGCGGGTTCATCGACCCGTCATTCGTCGGCCCGTCGCACCACGTGTTTCCTGTGACGGCCGTGGGGCACTTCACGTTCGAGAAACGCAGCGGGAGGCCCAGGATGTCGAACTCCTGCTGCTGGAACACAGCGTTCGAGAGACTGGTAGCGTCGACACCGGAGCTCACAGCCGCAACCTCCCGCAGAAGGTGCAGGGCCGTGAACAGGGCGAGGTGAGCAGGCGTGTACTCAGCCGTCGTTGCCGCCTTGTGAAACGCTGCGAGTAGCGGCGACGCACTCTCAGCCGCGGCATTCCCAGTCCAAACAGGGAGGTTCGTTATGGTGATGAGGCGCGCCTGGATGCTTGCGTCCACAGGCTGAAACAGCTTCAAAAAAGTACGGATACAGCAGCGTGAAGTCCGCGAAGGGTAGTATGATGGAAGTCGTTGTCTTCTGCTGCAAGGTTGTTAAACAACTCTGCGCGAACGATGTTGTCCCGTCACCATTGATAATGCAGATCTTGCCATTGACGCAACTGCTCGTCCCAGCGCGCAGTCGAGGTCGGCGAACCACCAACTCCTCAGTTGCCCCTGTAAAACTCAAACTGCATCTCCAGACCGCTCGAGCTGTGTCATAAGGGGGGTTCTTCTTTGGCAGGTTGTAGTTGGACGGGACGCAGTAGTGGTACGCCTCCCCCCTGGCGGTGCAGTAGCTTCAATGGGGATACCCAATGCGTAATACGTCACTCGTTGGCAAGTTGGAAACACGTGGAACATCTGAGTGTTGTAGAGGAAATCCAGCGCTTCGCTCGGCCTAACAACACCGAACTGCAGAAAGCTATCCAATTGGACGGTCTGACTCGCTATCCCAGTCACCACGCTCATCTTCGTATTCTGCGCAGTCGTCGTCACATCCGTGTCAGACGTAGAAGTCATCGAGTTCACCACCAGCTGGATGGCGCCGCGCGATTCCGTACGCGGTATATATCCCATCGACGACACCATGCTCTTGCCCAGCGTTCCGAGATCCGTGATACCGCTCAGGTCGAGGGAGCTCCCGCTGCTCTCCAGCACCGTGATCAGCAGCGGCGTCGGCAGGTCGGCCGCCTCCATGTAGCACTTGGACTGAGGGATGGACAGGCTCGAGTTCCCCCGACGCCGCGGCGATCTTGTTGTACTTGGGCGCGCTGCTCGCCAGTGTCACTTGGTACAGCCACGCCGTGCGACCGCCCTGGTTGCAGCTGCACCCGCTGTTCGCAGCGCCAGAGCTCCCCGACGCGCACTCCCCCGGAGTATCCGCCCAACACGTAGTCTGTCCCGACCGTCCACGTACGCACGGCCCCAGAGCCGAGCAGGTAGTTCTGCAGGCCCGCCGGGTTGCACGCGAATCCAGACTTGTCCATGGCCTGAAAGATCGACACCGCCATCGTGCCCACCAGCCAACCGGCAACGGAGAGCAGCTGCTGGACTGGGTCTGTGGCACTGAGGCTCTCCCCGGGATTCGCGGCGCTGAACTGCGAGTTGAACACCTTAATGTAGTTCAGCGAGGTTTCACTTGCCATCTGGTTGGGGAATGCAATGAACAGCTTCTGTGCGCTGTATGCCAGGTTACTCGTGATCTGGCTCATCAGCGTCGACGTGGAGTACGAGCCAGTGAACATCACGATGCTCCCCTGGGTCGAGTCCTTCAGCAGTTTGGACACAAAGGTATTGTCGTAGTCCAGTAGCATCGCCGCCTGCGCATTGAAGCTCTGAAACGTGTTGTACGCACCCGAGCTGGACGTGTCGATCTTCACGTACTCCGTGCTCTCCGCGTACCCAGCAGACTTTAGGTACGCCGCCTGCATGTCGTTTCCATCCGTCCCGTACGCCGCAACATTCAGCAGCGCCAGACGCCGCAGCCGCAGCTCCGTCACGGCGTACCGCACAGACAGCGCGCTCTGGATGAAGTCGTCGCTCTGCGTGAAGTACGACAGCGGGTTCCACACACGGTACGTCATACCCTCGGTGAAGGAGCCGATATTCATCACGTTGTTCTTGGCGCACGCCTTGCTGGTGTCCAGCGCGTCAGCCATCCCGCTGCTCTGCCTGATCCCGAAAATGAAAAGGGTGCTCGAGGAGCACACACTACTGGGCGAGGACACCACGTCATTTACCGTAACGCTGCTATCCTGGGCCAGCGCAGCTTGCACGCCATCGCTGAAGTACGACACGTCGCTGGCCGCAAGTTTGACGTGGATGATGGACATGCCGCTGCAGCTGCCAGCGCCCAGCAGCAGCGCTCCCCCGGGAGCGGTGGCGGAAAGAGCAAGGCACGTGAACACCAGTACCGCCAGCAGCAGCGCGGGGCTCCGCTGGCCATGTGGCCGCCACAGCGATCGCCCGGCGCCCATCGTAACGCTGCAGTTGCGGTGGAGGAAAGAGGCGCCGAGACCAGCAGTGGCAGGCGTCAAGCTCCGGCGATTCGGAAGTTGTTTGTTGCAACTAAAGAGTCTTCTGTGTAGGCAGCCCGTCCAGGTTACTCCCACAGGGTTTTCTACAACGTATTCAATGGAGGAAAAACCAAAAAGAAAACAAAAAAAAAACTTAATCGATTCTTTGCAATTGCTAACCGATGATTCTTTGGGGCCACGAATAGAAGAGAACAAGAGCGGAGAAGAAAGAACCTTCACTTGCCGTTAAAGCGCAGCAGGACAATCAATATGCATAAGCGAGGGACAGTTCTCTGGAAACAGTGTTCATTCGAACTCTATTGTTTTGTCAAATAATTATTGTATTTATCTTTGGTATGAGAGGGGAAACATCGCAGTGCGTCAACCCACACACCCGCTACAAACCTCTCTACAGCTACGGAACATGATGGAAAGGTTGCACACCGTTATCCGCTACGCCCAGCGAAGGGGGTGGTGGTTTGAGCCTGCCAAATCACCCACTTGGTTTTACCCAAGGATCTGCGTCGTGGTGGGAACCACGGGGGTGGGTGGGATGGCTTTTTGAAAGTGATATGTTGAAGGCTCAAACGGGCGAGCGGATAAATATCTCACTTTTAGTTACCATAAAAACAATGTTGGAACGAGAAGGAGCATGAGTCGACAACACCTACCAATCGAAGGAACAATGTTTCCAGATTCATATTGATCGTCCACTCGGACCCGATCCCGTAGTAGCGCTACTGGATCGAATCCGCTGACTGCGCTTAGACTTATCGTTCATGTTCTTCCACACTCCCTTCCGCTCTTTATTCTTGCCGCGTTGCTCTCAAAAGACGGCATACAAGAAACGTTTCGAAGAATATAGGAGAGCAGGATCGTGGCAGGAGGACCGCATGGACAGCTCCAGCGCGGTGGTACAGACAGCACAGGCAAGGGATGAAGGGTATCCCTGAACTACATTGCTTATTCGAGATCTATTGCTTCTTCTTTCATTATGTTTTTATTATGTCCGAGCAGGGGCTACCAGCACAACTCAAGCTCATGTGACTGAGAGCCCCGGGTATCCCGCGTAGGCAACGCCTCTTGCGCACGCACGACCCAGGCACCTCTTCCCGGCCAGCCTCTACCTCTGATAAGGTGGAACAGACTCTGCTACGTATCCTGCAGATCCCGTCCCTCCACACGACATGGCGAAGGCGCTGATGGAGCTGCCCCTACGCCAAGGCGGCCAGGGTCCCCGCCGTCACGTTGAGATCGCCTGCTACGCCAGGGACTGCGTCGGCCACTAAGGCGACCGACACGCCGCCGCCATGAAGGCGGGCAAAGAAAAGGTAGCCTCCGTCTCTGCCCTGCTCACGGACCCTGCGAGGAACCTCATCCGCGTACACAAAAATCCTGGTGCAAAACGCGTGTTGGATGACCCCAAGGTCGGGACCTCGGACGAGGCGTTCCGCTTCTACCTGAAGCACCGCCCCCAGATCGAGGCCTTCCCAGCCAACCGGTGTGTCTGCGGAGCACCGGCAACCAACGCCCACGTACACACGTGCAGCCGGTCATCCTAGAAGGCGCGGCTCAACCGCCACGACGAGATCGCCCAGGTAGTGGCGCACTGCGCGCAGAGCCTGGGGTTCGAGACGCGGCTGGAGCCGCCGCTTCGACGTCGAGCGCGACACGGATCGACGTGCTCATCACAACTCTTGGCCGGGTGTTCGGGACGGATGGGAGAGCCACGTACCCAGGAGTACCCGCCGGCGGCACCGGCAAAGGGCGATAAACGCCGCCTTCCATGGCACGATGGCGAAGTATGGCCACACCACGGCGCAGCAGGGACTGGGGTTCACACCCTCATCGAGGCGACTGGGCATATCCACGCTGAGTCGAGGAGATGGCTTCGGGCAATCGCCCCGGCACTCGGGAAACAGGTGCCGTGATGGACGATCCCACGGCACAGATCGCCCACACCCTGCACCGGAAGAGCTGCCTCCTCGTGAGAGGATCGGTGGATGGGGACAGGGCCTGCCGCACTAACAACCAAGGTCGCCCCGTCGTTGTGAAGCAAAGACCCAGGAGGGCACAGAAGGAAAGAAATACCGATGAAATCGAAGCAACCATCTTTCCATCTCAGGGCTCTGCCTCCCATACACATACATGGAGTCGGGAGGCGGGGGAGGTCTCTCAGGCCGCGCTCCGCCACGCCCGAGAGCCGCCGCACCAACGGCGCGGGAGCGACTCCTCCTACCCCCCCCTGCCTCCTGGCCCCCACGACGTTGATGGGGCGCCCACCGCAGCCGCCCGGCCCTTGCATCCGAACTTGCTTCCCCTCTGCCCCTCGCCCTCGTCTGTGCTGCCGAGTCACTGACGACTACTCGCAATGCGTTTCGCAACGCCTTCAGTTGGGCTGACACAGTGCAGGGAAATGTGTATCGGGATGAATCGGGACGTCGAGCGATTTCGCCCATGGCCTTTCAGCGGCAGAACAACTCTTGAAAATGTTTCACGCTAACAAGGAAAGTGCCGCAAAGAGAAGCTAAAAATTAATTCATCACCACTACAAAGCAAAGAGGAAAGCGTGAGAGCCAAGGGAATCCTGACTCCGCACAGTAAAAAAAGAGAGAGAGAGAGAGAAGAAGTGCAACTTCTGAGCAACAGCGGCCAAGTTAAAACGCACTCATAGCACCGCGCCACGCCCATAGGTACTGCTTCATACGTCTCTCCCTCGCAGCGTTTCACGTTTATTACTTTTCGCGAGCTTCACATCATTCTTCTCCTTCGTGTTTCCCATTGATCTTCCCCCAGGCGTTCCACAAGGGCCACCCTTGGCGTACCAAGAGTTCTGTGCCCAGTCCGGTGCAGGCATCGGTGGCAAGTGGGCGGATGGAGAAGCAAATTCTGAACACTGTATAAATGAAGGAAAAATAACATCCGTATACACATAATGACAAGCATCGCTTGCACTTTCGACAGGAGTGAACCTCTCTACCCCTATTTTCAAACGTGGAAAGAGCCTCCAGAACAACAATATGTGACCTCTCAAACTACAACGATCACACATGAGAAGCTCAAATGAAATAAAAGATAAATATATATAGAGAGAGAAAAAAGTGTCTAGAGCACTATAACAAGTGATAAACAGTTAAACAAAATTACACAGACACAAAACTACGGCAGATCCTGGCAGATCGTATCTACATGCAGATACATATAATATATGTATTTCTATACGAACAGCTCCCTATTCTCATCAGTCATTCAGTCGATGCAGCAAAAAAGACGAGAAATTTTTTTTTCCAATTGTGGTATAGAATGAAATGTTTAAAAGCAAACGAAGATATAAATTAATCATTAATTATGAAGAATGGCGAGCCCCTTAGAGGAGGTATACATGAGACTTTAGTTTAAAATAACAGTTGATCCCTCAATCAAAGGTAGGGGGGAGGGGGGACCAAGTCGTGTCGTCCGAGAATCATTATAGACTGCCTCTGACATCTCTTGTTCATGCAGCAGTATTTTGTTAAATACTTAAGGGAACAATACGGCAAAGAAATTATTTGAAAAGCCATTTAATATCTCAACAGTGTTCAATAGGTCTCCCCCCGCAAATTGCTGAAGACACCCCGAACAAACTCCTTCCTAGGCTTTCGTGGTTTAAAATATAACTATTGTTATCACAGGACCAACAGATAATATATCTTTAGCGCATAGCTCAGGCTGTCCATTAAAATTAGTTTGATTAACTTAAACTTTAGTTAACTTAATAAGCATTAATACCACTTAATTAAATTTAACCTTAACCCTTGTTGAGTTAATAAAATTTATATAACTTGACTCAATTTTACAAAAATATTTATTTAATTTAATCACAGCCTCTCGAATTAATGTAAATACGTATATATATTTTAATCACAGTAGAATGTTTATTTAACCTTCTCTTTCCATCGGTCCGCAGCGAATGGAGGTATCACGACCCACGCCGTGCAGATTCAAGCGAACACTAAAAGGATTCCTCGTCGAAATCTCCAACGGAAGGGAAGCGATTATCCGCGGCGCCATCCATTATAAATCCTATCAGCATCCAGCAGTATTCATCATCCGTCATACCGGAATCTTGTTCTGGGATCGGTGACCCACAAGACTCAGCGATCGCCCGCAGAAGATTTATACGTTGCTCTTCAGGCACCTTCCAGAAAAAATGTTTCACCACATGATACGGATTCTTCACTATGATAGTAGACATGTCAACACTTTTACTGTCAGACCGGCTGTTCATACTTTCTAGCACGTAAACGTCTTGGCCCAGCGACCTGCTGCACATATTTTTTGACACCATCCATAGTAGAGTCCCGATCGGGGCCCGGATCAAACGCGTCGTTACCTGCAACCCATCTAGCTCGCTCAGAGCGTACCACGTGGATTCTGACGCCATGATTCGACCATCCGCAGCGTCCGTCGCGATCTGCTCCGCCTCCATCACGCAGCGGCCCCGGAACTTCGCCACATGGTAGTACCCCTCCTTCACCATCTCCACGCGGCAAAAAGCCACCCCAATGCTCACCATCGGCGGAGGAGCAGCTGGAGCATCCTCATTCGAGTCTGCTGTGGCCAATTGCCGCACAGCCGCCTGCACAGCAAGACAACACTTCACCACTGCAAAAGCATCGTTGCTGACCGCGAGGATCGTCCCGCCGCTGTTGTCCGTCTCGTACAGCCCAAAGTCCGTCAGGCACTGCTCTACAGTGCGCTGCAGCTCCTCCCGCTCAGCACAGCACCGTTTCACACCGCTCAGCCCTTCCACCTCACCCTCCACAGCACTCAGACGGTGGTCAAGCCAAAAAGCCGCAACTGTCAGAGGCTGCTGCTCGCTCGGCGGGTCGCGGAGATACGCAGGGATGTAGCACACGGCGCAGCAGAACGGAATGCAAAGCAGTAGCAGTAGAACGGCAAGAAGAGCCAAGAGTCCCGCAGCAACGCCCAGCGCAGCCCAATTGCCACCAGACATTGTGGGCGGCATCGTCGAAGTTGACGTCGAACTTGTGCTGCTCGTCGAGCTGCTCGTCGAGGAGGTGGACGAAGTGCTGCTGGTCGAACTCGTGCTGCTGGTGGAGCTCGTGCTGCTCGTCGAGGAGGTGGACGATGTCGAAGACGTGCTGCTCGTCGAGGAGGTGGACGAAGTGCTGCTGGTCGAGGAGGTGGATGAAGTACTGCTGGTCGAGCTTGTGCTGCTCGTCGAGGAGGTGGATGAAGTGCTGCTGGTCGAACTCGTGCTGCTGGTGGAGCTCGTGCTGCTCGTCGAGGAGGTGGACGATGTCGAAGACGTGCTGCTCGTCGAGGAGGTGGACGAAGTGCTGCTGGTCGAGCTTGTGCTGCTCGTCGAGGAGGTGGAGCTGGTCGAGGATGTCGAGGTCGTTGTGGGGTGCGGTATGGTGGTGGGAATGGCAGTGGTCCCCTTCCCGTTCATCTTCGCCGGAGGGATGTAGGAGATCGGGGCGTCCGTGTTGAACACCTGCTCCATACTCACAAATCGCGGGTTCATCGACCCGTCATTCGTCGGCCCGTCGCACCACGTGTTTCCTGTGACGGCCGTGGGGCACTCCACGTTCGAGAAACGCAGCGGGAGGCCCAGGATGTCGAACTCCTGCTGCTGGAACACAGCGTTCGAGAGACTGGTAGCGTCGACACCGGAGCTCACAGCCGCAACCTCCCGCAGCAGGTGCAGGGCCGTGAACATGGCGAGGTGAGCAGGCGTGTACTCAGCCGTCGTTGCCGCCTTGTGAAACGCTGCGAGTAGCGGCGACGCACTCTCAGCCGCGGCATTCCCAGTCCAAAGAGGGAGGTTCGTTATGGTGATGAGGCGCGCCTGGATGCTTGCGTCCACAGGCTGAAACACCTTCAAAAAGTACGGATACAGCAGCGTGAAGTCCGCGAAGGGTAGTATGATGGAAGTCATTGTCTTCTGCTGCAAGGTTGTTAAACAACTCTGCGCGAACGATGTTGTCCCGTCACCATTGATAATGCAGATCTTGCCATTGACGCAACTGTATGTCCCAGCGCGCAGTCGAGGTCGGCGAACCACCAACTCCTCCGCTGCCCCTGTAAAACTCAAACTGCACCTCCAGAACGCTCGAGCTGTGTCATAAGGGGTGGTGCTCTTCGGCAGGTTGTAGTTGGACGGGACGCAGTAGTGGTACGCCTCCCCTGGCGGTGCAGCAGCTTCAATGGGGATACCCAATGCGTAATACGCCACTCGTTGGCAAGTTGGAAACACGTGGAACATCTGAGTGTTGTAGAGGAAATCCAGCGCTTCGCTCGGCCTCACAACACCGAACTGCAGAAAGCTATCCAATTGGACGGTCTGACTCGCTATCCCAGTCACCACGCTCATCTTCGTATCCTGCGCAGTCGTCGTCACATCCGTGTCAGACGTAGAAGTCATCGAGTTCACCACCAGCTGGATGGCGCCGCGCGATTCCGTACGCGGTATATATCCCATCGACGACACCATGCTCTTGCCCAGCGTTCCGAGATCCGTGATACCGCTCAGGTCGAGGGAGCTCCCGCTGCTTTCCAGCACCGTGATTAGCAGCGGCGTCGGCAGGTCGGCTGCCTGCATGTAGCACTTGGACTGAGGGATGGACAGGCTCGAGTTCCCCGACGCCGCGGCGATCTTGTTGTACTTGGGCGCGCTGCTCGCCAGTGTCACCTCGTACAGCCACGCCGTGCGACCGCCCTGGTTGCAGCTGCACCCGCTGTTCGCAGCGCCAGAGCTCCCCGACGCGCACTCCCCGGAGTATCCGCCCAACACGTAGTCTGTCCCGACCGTCCACGTACGCACGGCCCCAGAGCCGAGCAGGTAGTTCTGCAGGCCCGCCGGGTTGCACGCGAATCCAGACTTGTCCATGGCCTGAAAGATCGACACCGCCATCGTGCCCACCAGCCAACCGGCAACGGAGAGCAGCTGCTGGACTGGGTCTGTGGCACTGAGGCTCTCCCCGGGATTCGCGGCGCTGAACTGCGAGTTGAACAGCTTAATGTAGTTCAGCGAGGTTTCACTTGCCATCTGGTTGGGGAATGCAATGAACAGCTTCTGTGCGCTGTATGCCAGGTTACTCGTGATCTGGCTCATCAGCGTCGACGTGGAGTACGAGCCAGTGAACATCACGATGCTCCCCTGGGTCGAGTCCTTCAGCAGTTTGGACACAAAGGTATTGTCGTAGTCCAGTAGCATCGCCGCCTGCGCATTGAAGCTCTGAAACGTGTTGTACGCACCCGAGCTGGACGTGTCGATCTTCACGTACTCCGTGCTCTCCGCGTACCCAGCAGACTTTAGGTACGCCGCCTGCATGTCGTTTCCATCCGTCCCGTACGCCGCAACATTCAGCAGCGCCAGACGCCGCAGCCGCAGCTCCGTCACGGCGTACCGCACAGACAGCGCGCTCTGGATGAAGTCGTCGCTCTGCGTGAAGTACGACAGCGGGTTCCACACACGGTACGTCATACCCTCGGTGAAGGAGCCGATGTTCATCACGTTGTTCTTGGCGCACGCCTTGCTGGTGTCCAGCGCGTCAGCCATCCCGCTGCTCTGCCTGATCCCGAAAATGAAAAGGGTGCTCGAGGAGCACACACTACTGGGCGAGGACACCACGTCGTTTACCGTAACGCTGCTATCCTGGGCCAGCGCAGCTTGCACGCCATCGCTGAAGTACGACACGTCGCTGGCCGCAAGTTTGACGTGGATGATGGACATGCCGCTGCAGCTGCCAGCGCCCAGCAGCAGCGCTCCCCCGGGAGCGGTGGCGGAAAGAGCAAGGCACGTGAACACCAGTACCGCCAGCAGCAGCGCGGGGCTCCGCTGGCCATGTGGCCGCCACAGCGATCGCCCGGCGCCCATCGTAACGCTGCAGTTGCGGTGGGGGGAAAGAGGCGCCGAGACAAGCAGTGGCAGGCGTCAAGCTCCGGCGATTCGGAAGTTGTTTGTTGCAACAGAAGAAATGCGTACGAGTCTTCTGTGTAGGCAGCCCGTCCAGGATACGCACACGGGATTTTCTCCAACGTATTCAATAGAGGAAAAAAAAACGAAAAAAGCTTAATCGATTCTTTGCAATTGCTAACCGATGATTCTTCGGGGCCACAAAGACGGCATACAAGAAACGTTTCGAAGAATATAGGAGAGCAGGAACGTGGCAGGAGGACCGCATGGACAGCTCCAGCGCAGTGGTAGAGACAGCACAGGCAAGGGATGAGAGATCCCTGAACTACATTGCTTATTCGAGATCTATTGCTTCTTCTTTCATTATGTTTTTATTATGTCCGAGCAGGGGCTACCAGCACAACTCAAGCTCATGTGACTGAGAGCCCCGGGTATCCCGCGTAGGCAACGCCTCTTGCGCACGCACGACCCAGGCACCTCTTCCCGGCCAGCCTCTACCTCTGATAAGGTGGAACAGACTGCGCTACGGATCCTGCAGATCCCGTCCCTCCACACGACACGGCGAAGGCGCTGATGGAGCTGCCCCTACGCCAAGGCGGCCAGGGTCCCCGCCGTCAGGTGCTACGCCAGGGACTGCGTCGGCCACTAAGGCGACTGACGCGCCGCCATGAAGGCGGGCAAAGAAAAGGTAGCCTCCGTCTCTGCCCTCCTCACGGACCCTGCGAGGAACCTCATCCGCGTACACAAAAATCCTGGTGCAAACCGCGTGTTGGATGACCCCAAGGTCGGGACCTCGGACGAGGCGTTCCGTTTCTACCTGAAGCACCGCCCCCAGATCGAGGCCTTCCCAGCCAACCGGTGTGTCTGCGGAGCACCGGCAACCAACGCCCACGTACACACGTGCAGCCGGTCATCCTAGAAGGCGCGGCTCAACCGCCACGACGAGATCGCCCAGGTAGTGGCGCACTGCGCGCAGAGCCTGGGGTTCGAGACGCGGCTGGAGCCGCCGCTTCGACGTCGAGCGCGACACGGATCGACGTGCTCATCACAACGCTTGGCCGGGTGTTCGGGACGGATGGGAGAGCCACGTACCCAGGAGTACCCGCCGGCGGCACCGGCAAAGGGGCGATAAACGCCGCCTTCCATGGCACGATGGCGAAGTATGGCCACACCACGGCGCAGCAGGGACTGGGGTTCACACCCTCATCGAGGCGACTGGGCGTATCCACGCTGAGTCGAGGAGATGGCTTCGGGCAATCGCCCCGGCACTCGGGAAACAGGTGCCGTGATGGACGATCCCACGGCACAGATCGCCCACACCCTGCACCGGAAGAGCTGCCTCCTTGTGAGAGGATCGGTGGATGGGGACAGGGCCTGCCGCACTAACAACCAAGGTCGCCCCGTCGTTGTGAAGCAAAGACCCAGGAGGGCACAGAAGGAAAGAAATACCGATGAAATCGAAGCAACCATCTTTCCATCTCAGAGCTCTGCCTCCCATACACATACATGGAGTCGGGAGGCGGGGAGGTCTCTCAGGCCGCGCTCCGCCACGCCCGAGAGCCGCCGCACCAACGGCGCGGGAGCGACTCCTCCTACCCTCCTGGCCCCCACTACGCTGATGGGGCGCCCACCGCAGCCGCCCGGCCCTTGCATCCGAACTTGCTTCCCGCTGCCCCTCGCCCTGGACTGTGCTGTCGGGTCACTGACGACTACTCGCAATGCGTTTCGAAACGCCTTCAGTTGGGCTGACACAGTGCAGGAAAATGTGTATCATAATCGGTATATATTCTGCTGCACCTTCTGAGCTCTCTTTTGGGTTCTCTTCCGCTCTGGGACCCCCAAGCGGGTCATTCGGGATTCGGGCAGACAATAAAAATACAGCGCACGCCGCCGGGAGGCCTCGCGAGGAGTACACCGCACCAAAGAAACTCCCCAGTGGGTAGAACAGTCCAGGGAGCGGTGCCCAGCTGGTTCAGGGCGCAGCGTGATGGCTGGCCGGCATCTTCGCGGGTATGGAGGAATGCGCCGCGCTGGCAGACGTCGAGCCATTTCGCCCATGGCCTTTCAGCGGCAGAACAACTCTTGAAAATGTTTCATGCTAACAAGGAAAGTGCCGCAAAGAGAAGCTAAAAATTAATTCATCACCACTACAAAGCAAAAGAGGAAAGCGTGAGAGCCAAGGGAATCCTGACTCCGCACAGTAAAAAAAAAGAGAGAGAGAGAAGAAGTGCAACTTCTGAGCAACAGCGGCCAAGTTAAAACGCACTCATAGCACCGCGCCACGCCCATAGGTACTGCTTCATACGTCTCTCCCTCGCAGCGTTTCACGTTTATTACTTTTCGCGAGCTTCACATCATTCTTCTCCCTTCGTGTTTCCCATTGATCTTCCCCCAGGCGTTCCACAAGGGCCACCCTTGGCGTACCAAGAGTTCTGTGCCCAGTCCGGTGCAGGCATCGGTGGCAAGTGGGCGGATGGAGAAGCAAATTCTGAACACTGTATAAATGAAGGAAAAATAACATCCGTATACACATAATGACAAGCATCGCTTGCACTTTCGACAGGAGTGAACCTCTCTACCCCTATTTTCAAACGTGGAAAGAGCCTCCAACAACAATATGTGACCTCTCAAACTACAACGATCACACATGAGAAGCTCAAATGAAATAAAAGATAAATATATATAGAGAGACAGAAAAAAGTGTATAGAGCACTATAACAAGTGATAAACAGTTAAACAAAATTACACAGACACAAAACTACGGCAGATCTTGGCAGATCGTATCTACATGCAGATACATATAATATATGTATTTCTATACGAACAGCTCCCTATTCTCATCAGTCATTCAGTCGATGCAGCAAAAAGACGAGAAATTTTTTTTTCCAATTGTGGTATAGAATGAAATGTTTAAAAGCAAACGAAGATATAAATTAATCATTAATTATGAAGAATGGCGAGCCCCTTGGAGGAGGTATACATGAGACTTTAGTTTAAAATAACAGTTGATCCCTCAATCAAAGGTAGGGGGGAGGGGGGACCAAGTCGTGTCGTCCGAGAATCATTATAGACTGCCTCTGACATCTCTTGTTCATGCAGCAGTATTTTGTTAAATACTTAAGGGAACAATACGGCAAAGAAGTTCTTTGAAGAGACACTTAATATCTCCACAGTGTTCAATAGGTCTCCCCCGCAAATTGCTGAAGACACCCCGAACAAACTCCTTCCTAGGCTTTCGTGGTTTAAAATATAACTATTGTTATCACAGGACCAACAGATAATCCATCCTTAGCGAATTCCTCAGGCTGTCCATTAAATTTAGTTTGATTAACTTAAACTTTAGTTAACTTAATAAGCATTAATACCACTTAATTAAATTTAACCTTAACCCTTGTTGAGTTAATAAAATTTATATAACTTGACTCAATTTTACAAAAATATTTATTTAATTTAATCACAGCCTCTCGAATTAATGTAAATACGTATATATATTTTAATCACAGTAGAATGTTTATTTAACCTTCTCTTTCCATCGGTCCGCAGCGAATGGAGGTATCACGATCCACGACCCACGCCGCGCAGATTCAAGCGAACACTAAAAGGATTCCTCGTCGGAATCTCCAACGGAAGGGAAGCGATTATCCGCGGCGCCATCCATTATAAATCCTATCAGCATCCAGCAGTATTCATCATCCGTCATACCGGAATCTTGTTCTGGGATCGGTGACCCACAAGACTCAGCAATCGCCCGCAGAAGATTTATGCGTTGCTCTTCAGGCACCTTCCAGAAAAAATGTTTCACCACATGATACGGATTCTTCACTATGATAGTAGACATGTCAACACTTTTACTGTCAGACCGGCTGTTCATACTTTCTAGCACGTAAACGTCTTGGCCCAGCGACCTGCTGCACATATTTTTTGACACCATCCATAGTAGAGTCCCGATCGGGGCCCGGATCAAACGCGCCGTTACCTGCAACCCATCTAGCTCGCTCAGAGCGTACCACGTGGATTCTGACGCCATGATTCGACCATCCGCAGCGTCCGTCGCAATCTTCTCCGCCTCCATCACACAGCGGCCCCGGAACTTCGCCATATGGTAGTACCCCTCCTTCACCATCTCCACGCTGCAAAGACCAGTGGCCACCCCAATGCTCACCATCGGCGGAGGAGCAGCTGGAGCATCCTCATTCGAGTCTGCTGTGGCCAATTGCCGCACAGCCGCCTGCACAGCAAGACAACACTTCACCACTGCAAAAGCATCGTTGCTGACCGCGAGGATCGTCCCGCCGCTGTTGTCCGTCTCGTACAGCCCAAAGTCCGTCAGGCACTGCTCTACAGTGCGCTGCAGCTCCTCCCGCTCAGCACAGCACCGTTTCACACCGCTCAGCCCTTCCACCTCACCCTCCACAGCACTCAGACGGTGGTCAAGCCAAAAAGCCGCAACTGTCAGAGGCTGCTGCTCGCTCGGCGGGTCGCGGAGATACGCAGGGATGTAGCACACGGCGCAGCAGAACGGAATGCAAAGCAGTAGCAGTAGAAGGGCAAGAAGAGCCAAAAGTCCCGCAGCAACGCCCAGCGCAGCCCAATTGCCACCAGACATTGTGGGCGGCATCGTCGAAGTTGACGTCGAACTTGTGCTGCTCGTCGAGCTGCTCGTCGAGGAGGTCGAGTGCTGCTCGCTCGTGCTGCTGGTGGAGCTCGTGCTGCTCGGAGGTGGACGAAGTGCTGCTCGTCGAGGAGGTGGACGAAGTGCTGCTGGTCGTGCTGCTGGTGGAGCTCGTGCTGCTCGTCGAGGAGGTGGACGAAGTGCTGCTGGTCGAACTCGTGCTGCTGGTGGAGCTCGTGCTGCTCGTCGAGGAGGTGGACGAAGTGCTGCTCGTCGAACTCGTGCTGCTGGTGGAGCTCGTGCTGCTCGTCGAGGAGGTGGAGCTCGTCGAGGATGTCGAGGTCGTTGTGGTGTGCGGTATGGTGGTGGGAATGGCAGTGGTCCCCTTCCCGTTCATCTTCGCCGGAGGGATGTAGGAGATCGGGGCGTCCGTGTTGAACACCTGCTCCATACTCACAAATCGCGGGTTCATCGACCCGTCATTCGTCGGCCCGTCGCACCACGTGTTTCCTGTGACGGCCGTGGGGCACTCACGTTCGAGAAACGCAGCGGGAGGCCCAGGATGTCGAACTCCTGCTGCTGGAACACAGCGTTCGAGAGACTGGTAGCGTCGACACCGGAGCTCACAGCCGCAACCTCCCGCAGCAGGTGCAGGGCCGTGAACATGGCGAGGTGAGCAGGCGTGTACTCAGCCGTCGTTGCCGCCTTGTGAAACGCTGCGAGTAGCGGCGACGCACTCTCAGCCGCGGCATTCCCAGTCCAAAGAGGGAGGTTCGTTATGGTGATGAGGCGCGCCTGGATGCTTGCGTCCACAGGCTGAAACACCTTCAAAAAGTACGGATACAGCAGCGTGAAGTCCGCGAAGGGTAGTATGATGGAAGTCATTGTCTTCTCCTGCAAGGTTGTTAAACAACTCTGCGCGAACGATGTTGTCCCGTCACCATTGATAATGCAGATCTTGCCATCGACGCAACTGTATGTCCCAGCGCGCAGTCGAGGTCGGCGAACCACCAACTCCTCAGCTGCCCCTGTAAAACTCAAACTGCATCTCCAGACCGCTCGAGCTGTGTCATAAGGGGTGGTGCTCTTCGGCAGGTTGTAGTTGGACGGGACGCAGTAGTGGTACGCCTCCCCTGGCGGTGCAGCAGCTTCAATGGGGATACCCAATGCGTAATACGCCACTCGTTGGCAAGTTGGAAACACGTGGAACATCTGAGTGTTGTAGAGGAAATCCAGCGCTTCGCTCGGCCTCACAACACCGAACTGCAGAAAGCTATCCAATTGGACGGTCTGACTCGCTATCCCAGTCACCACGCTCATCTTCGTATTCTGCGCAGTCGTCGTCACATCCGTGTCAGACGTAGAAGTCATCGAGTTCACCACCAGCTGGATGGCGCCGCGCGATTCCGTACGCGGTATATATCCCATCGACGACACCATGCTCTTGCCCAGCGTTCCGAGATCCGTGATACCGCTCAGGTCGAGGGAGCTCCCGCTGCTTTCCAGCACCGTGATTAGCAGCGGCGTCGGCAGGTCGGCTGCCTCCAGGTAGCACTTGGACTGAGGGATGGACAGGCTCGAGTTCCCCGACGCCGCGGCGATCTTGTTGTACTTGGGCGCGCTGCTCGCCAGTGTCACCTCGTACAGCCACGCCGTGCGACCGCCCTGGTTGCAGCTGCACCCGCTGTTCGCAGCGCCAGAGCTCCCCGACGCGCACTCCCGGAGTATCCGCCCAACACGTAGTCTGTCCCGACCGTCCACGTCCGCACGGCCCCAGAGCCGAGCAGGTAGTTCTGCAGGCCCGCCGGGTTGCACGCGAATCCAGACTTGTCCACGGCCTGAAAGATCGACACCGCCATCGTGCCCACCAGCCAACCGGCAACGGAGAGCAGCTGCTGGACTGGGTCTGTGGCACTGAGGCTCTCCCCGGGATTCGCGGCGCTGAACTGCGAGTTGAACACCTTAATGTAGTTCAGCGAGGTTTCACTTGCCATCTGGTTGGGGAATGCAATGAACAGCTTCTGTGCGCTGTATGCCAGGTTACTCGTGATCTGGCTCATCAGCGTCGACGTGGAGTACGAGCCAGTGAACATCAC
This sequence comes from Vickermania ingenoplastis, assembly GCA_010157825.1. Classification (NCBI taxonomy): domain Eukaryota; phylum Euglenozoa; class Kinetoplastea; order Trypanosomatida; family Trypanosomatidae; genus Vickermania; species Vickermania ingenoplastis. The sequence continues at coordinate 22,508 of VFSE01000273.1, read as the reverse complement.
GATGCTCCCCTGGGTCGAGTCCTTCAGCAGTTTGGACACAAAGGTATTGTCGTAGTCCAGTAGCATCGCCGCCTGCGCATTGAAGCTCTGAAACGTGTTGTACGCACCCGAGCTGGACGTGTCGATCTTCACGTACTCCGTGCTCTCCGCGTACCCAGCAGACTTTAGGTACGCCGCCTGCATGTCGTTTCCATCCGTCCCGTACGCCGCAACATTCAGCAGCGCCAGACGCCGCAGCCGCAGCTCCGTCACGGCGTACCGCACAGACAGCGCGCTCTGGATGAAGTCGTCGCTCTGCGTGAAGTACGACAGCGGGTTCCACACACGGTACGTCATACCCTCGGTGAAGGAGCCGATGTTCATCACGTTGTTCTTGGCGCACGCCTTGCTGGTGTCCAGCGCGTCAGCCATCCCGCTGCTCTGCCTGATCCCGAAAATGAAAAGGGTGCTCGAGGAGCACACACTACTGGGCGAGGACACCACGTCGTTTACCGTAACGCTGCTATCCTGGGCCAGCGCAGCTTGCACGCCATCGCTGAAGTACGACACGTCGCTGGCCGCAAGTTTGACGTGGATGATGGACATGCCGCTGCAGCTACCAGCGCCCAGCAGCAGCGCTCCCCCGGGAGCGGTGGCGGAAAGAGCAAGGCACGTGAACACCAGTACCGCCAGCAGCAGCGCGGGGCTCCGCTGGCCATGTGGCCGCCACAGCGATCGCCCGGCGCCCATCGTAACGCTGCAGTTGCGGTGGAGGAAAAGAGGCGCCGAGACAAGCAGTGGCAGGCGTCAAGCTCCGGCGATTCGGAAGTTGTTTGTTGCAACAGAAGAAATGCGTACGAGTCTTCTGTGTAGGCAGCCCGTCCAGGATACGCACACGGGATTTTCTCCAACGTATTCAATAGAGGAAAAAAAAACGAAAAAAGCTTAATGGATTCTTTGCAATTGCTAACCGATGATTCTTCGGGGCCACAAAGACGGCATACAAGAAACGTTTCGAAGAATATAGGAGAGCAGGATCGTGGCAGGAGGACCGCATGGACAGCTCCAGCGCAGTGGTACAGACAGCACAGGCAAGGGACGAGAGATCCCTGAACTACATTGCTTATTCGAGATCTATTGCTTCTTCTTTCATTATGTTTTTATTATGTCCGAGTAGGGGCTACCAGCACAACTCAAGCTCATGTGACTGAGAGCCCCGGGTATCCCGCGTAGGCAACGCCTCTTGCGCACGCACGACCCAGGCACCTCTTCCCGGCCAGCCTCTACCTCTGATAAGGTGGAACAGACTCGCTACGTATCCTGCAGATCCCGTCCCTCCACACGACACGGCGAAGGCGCTGATGGAGCTGCCCTACGCCAAGGCGGCCAGGGTCCCCGCCGTCGTTGAGATCGCCTGCTACGCCAGGGACTGCGTCGGCCACGAAGGCGACCGACACGGCGCCGCCATGAAGACGGGCAAAGAAAAGGTAGCCTCCGTCTCTGCCCTGCTCACGGACCCTGCGAGGAACCTCATCCGCGTACACAAAATCCTGGTGCAAAACGCGTGTTGGATGACCCCAAGGTCGGGACCTCGGACGAGGCGTTCCGCTTCTACCTGAAGCACCGCCCCAGATCGAGGCCTTCCCAGCCAACCGGTGTGTCTGCGGAGCACCGGCAACCAACGCCCACGTACACACGTGCAGCCGGTCATCCTAGAAGGCGCGGCTCAACCGCCACGACGAGATCGCCCAGGTAGTGGCGCACTGCGCGCAGAGCCTGGGGTTCGAGACGCGGCTGGAGCCGCCGCTTCGACGTCGAGCGCGACACGGATCGACGTGCTCATCACAACGCTTGGCCGGGTGTTCGGGACGGATGGGAGAGCCACGTACCCAGGAGTACCCGCCGGCGGCACCGGCAAAGGGGCGATAAACGCCGCCTTCCATGGCACGATGGCGAAGTATGGCCACACCACGGCGCAGCAGGGACTGGGGTTCACACCCTCATCGAGGCGACTGGGCGTATCCACACTGAGTCGAGGAGATGGCTTCGGGCAATCGCCCCGGCACTCGGGAAACAGGTGCCGTGATGGACGATCCCACGGCACAGATCGCCCACACCCTGCACCGGAAGAGCTGCCTCCTCGTGAGAGGATCGGTGGATGGGGACAGGGCCTGCCGCACTAACAACCAAGGTCGCCCCGTCGTTGTGAAGCAAAGACCCAGGAGGGCACAGAAGGAAAGAAATACCGATGAAATCGAAGCAACCATCTTTCCATCTCAGAGCTCTGCCTCCCATACACATACATGGAGTCGGGAGGCGGGGAGGTCTCTCAGGCCGCGCTCCGCCACGCCCGAGAGCCGCCGCACCAACGGCGCGGGAGCGACTCCTCCTACCCCTCCTGGCCCCACTACGCTGATGGGGCGCCCACCGCAGCCGCCCGGCCCTTGCATCCGAACTTGCTTCCCTCTGCCCCTCGCCCTCGTCTGTGCTGCCGAGTCACTGACGACTACTCGCAATGCGTTTCGCAACGCCTTCAGTTGGGCTGACACAGTGCAGGAAATGTGTATCGGGATGAATCGGGATATATTCTGCTGCACCTTCTGAGCTCTCTTTGGGTTCTCTTCCGCTCTGGGACCCCCAAGCGGGTCATTCGGGATTCGGGCAGACAATAAAAATACAGCGCACGCCGCCGGGAGGCCTCGCGAGGAGTACACCGCACCAAAGAAACTCCCCAGTGGGTAGAACAGTCCAGGGAGCGGTGCCCAGCTGGTTCAGGGCGCAGCGTGATGGCTGGCCGGCATCTTCGCGGGTATGGAGGAATGCGCCGCGCTGGCAGACGTCGAGCCATTTCGCCCATGGCCTTTCAGCGGCAGAACAACTCTTGAAAATGTTTCATGCTAACAAGGAAAGTGCCGCAAAGAGAAGCTAAAAATTAATTCATCACCACTACAAAGCAAAAGAGGAAAGCGTGAGAGCCAAGGGAATCCTGACTCCGCACAGTAAAAAAAAAGAGAGAGAGAAGAAGTGCAACTTCTGAGCAACAGCGGCCAAGTTAAAACGCACTCATAGCACCGCGCCACGCCCATAGGTACTGCTTCATACGTCTCTCCCTCGCAGCGTTTCACGTTTATTACTTTTCGCGAGCTTCACATCATTCTTCTCCCTTCGTGTTTCCCATTGATCTTCCCCCAGGCGTTCCACAAGGGCCACCCTTGGCGTACCAAGAGTTCTGTGCCCAGTCCGGTGCAGGCATCGGTGGCAAGTGGGCGGATGGAGAAGCAAATTCTGAACACTGTATAAATGAAGGAAAAATAACATCTGTAGACACATAATGACAAGCATCGCTTGCACTTTCGACAGGAGTGAACCTCTCTACCCCTCTATGTAAAACAAGAGCCTCCAGAACAACAATATGTGACCTCTCACACTACAACGATCACACATGAGAACCTCAAATGAAAAAAAAAAGATATATATATATATATATAAGTGTATAGAGAACTATAACAAGTGATGAAAAGTATATATATATATACAGAATAAATGAGAAGCAACAGAACCGGAAGAAGAAAACAGCATTTCCATTGGACCCAGCAATGGGTATCATAACAGAGAGCGAAGGTGGCCCAAACCAGATAATCCATTAGACTTGATTTTTGTTGTGTTTAATTTTTCCCAATGCGAGGAGGAACCTCACTGAACGGCTTCACTCGTCGCACCGCTCAGCTAAAAAACCTCTCGCAGTATCTCCCTATAACATAATCCGTACAGTATAAATAATAAACATATATCGGTACAGCAGAAAAAAGTCGCTCTCCACGCGAAGGGGTGCGTTTGGAAACCAAACCACCTTCCTGGAAAAGGACTCCAATGTTCCATGGATCCGCGTCTCCACCTCGCCATTCCTCCCACTTCGCCAAATCGAATGGGGAGATCAGACGTCCACGCGAGGGGAGGTCTGCTGCATTGTGTTCAGATTTGATGTAGTCGAAGCGTGCCTGAATGCCACGTGAAGACAAGAATTTCGTAATATGAGCACAATTTTTAGCGATACCAGGGCATTTTGAGGATCCTTTTCTGGCACTACATACGACTGCCGTATTGTCACACAGGATCAACAACGTTTTTGGTAACCGATATTCAAAGGCAAAAAGAGCGTACAGAACAGCGCGAGCTTCCTTCTGAGAAATATGCACATCGTCGAACCATGAGTAATAGCCTCTATCACGTTTGTGAAACCAACTCTCACCGGCAATATGAACGGCGCCATCTTCGTGGAAAAGAACGGCTCCCCAACCTCTGTTGGAAGCGTCTGTCACCAATGTGGGAGGAAAAGCCGTGGAGTCGGGAGGATATGTCGCGGGCAGTTAGCCGTCAATAGATCCTTGAGCTTCTGACCCGCCCGCCTTTCTTCCTGCGGTACGTCTACCATATCTTCCTCTTTGCAAGCTCGTCGAGATTTAGTCGTTGCAATGTCAACCGAACAAATTTGAAAAAGACGTAGTATTCAAAAAGATGGATACCTAAAACTGCCGCGGCAAGCAAGGTTCTCGAAGCGAACACTTCGAGATCGGTAACACGCATCAAGTCCCATGCTGGGGTCTTCTCCAGATGCTGTACAGCCTTGTCGCCCACGCAGACGGTATGGTCGATGTGATTGAATTTGACACCTAAGAATGTGTATACTCTGCTCCATTTTTCCATGTCCCCGAAGGTCACCTGTGCCAGGTTTGCCAGACCCTCAATAACGGTGCCCCAGTGTCTCGCGTCGCCCTCCTCCCCACAGATTCGGATGTTGTCGATCCACACATCTACACGGAGGGAAGTTGGCACCTCGTGAATGGGTGCCACACGGGATCGCACGCCGGCCAGCGTGCCGAACAAAGGAGCTGCATAATCTCTGGACTTTGGCGATACCCCATGGGTAGCCGCAGTAGTTCATACACGGTGTCATCTTCTCCTATAAGACGGAAGGCAGAACGCCCTTCCTCGGGTAGAGCAACTTGGTAAAACGATGCTTTTAGGTCATACAGAGCAGCCCCAGGTAACAACACGGACTGCAGGTAAGTCGAAATATGCTGAAGCGGTACTTGAGGATCATACACCTCGGTTTCATTTTTCCGCTTAGGCCAAGCAATAAATCGTCGCCTCCATCCCGACGACTTGTACTCCACAACAGAGAAAGGGTTTACCCAAGCACGGGTGGGGGCATCATCGGCCTTTCTAATAATCCCACAGTGCAGCAGATGTAAAGCATCCAAGTTACGTAGTTTTGTGTTAGGAGGTTTACAGATCTTATCAACACCTAAAGATATCATTTTCCAAATATCATCAAAACGTTCCCGGGTTGCATTCGTCATACGTTCTCGAAGAACATCAACTCTTAAAGGCAAGACGTCCAATTGCTGAAGGGGGTAAGCCAACTCTGCTTCCGTAAGTGCTACATGGTGGTTGGAATGCCGTCGAGTGAAGGTGTGCCCCCGGAAAGGGCTTTTACGGCGAGCACAGTACCACGGTAGGTGTTGTCCGAAGGCTCCAGCATGTCCCCCAGCAGCGCCGTCAGGGTGTCCAACTGTGTCAGAAAGACGGAGTACTCCTGGAGATAGCGTATCGTTGTGTGAGAAAAATGCAGCGCGTCGTGGTGCTTTCCGAGAAGAACAATCTTTCGGGCGTCGAACGGCATCTCTTTTTGAATTAAGGCGACGGCCTGCAACGCCCCTCGCTTGATGCTGTGCGCCGAGAAGAATCGCTGGGCCCCGAATCTGTCGTACTGAGGCCCTAAGCTGCGCATGAGTCGGCACATTCGGGCCCAATGGAGAGATGCTAACGGCATTCCTGGACCCCGCTCGTGTATCAGCTTGCGCAGAGGAATCGCTTCCCGATTCATCAAGCGTAGATAACGAAACTCCTGAAAAGGATTGATCTTCGACGTTTTGGGCAGCGTGGACCAATCTAGAATCAAGGACCCGTCGGGACCCTCGATGAAGCAATCTGTCGTGAGAGCGCTTATCTCGGCCCATCGGCTGGCAGTCATCCAAGCTAGTCTCAGAACTGTTCGATCTTCGTCCCGTGGGGCTATCTGAATCAGTCGTATCATGTTCGCCGGGGAGATGCCGAGCGCCTGGTGTAGGGGTTCTTTGGCACTGGTGCGTTGAAGACACTTGCGCACCGTCACGAAGAAGGGCTCCTCGCCCTGGAGGAGAGATATTAAGACCTTCAAGTACTGGAGGGCGGACCGGTCCGTCACCGTCGCAGTTTTTTAGTATAACATACATCGAAGCCGTGTCGAGACTTATCGGAAGCAATTCGCTGCGGCAGTAATACAGATAACCCTTCAGGATGCTCTTTCGCTGGGCCCAAGTGTTCGGGGCATAGCGGCTCTCTACCAGCCGCATCATTCCTTCCGTGAGCTGCCAGAACCTCTCCGGTTCTGGAAGGGACTCTATGAACTGAAGGAACTGAAGAGGGGACTGGCTTCCCTGTGGCGGAGAGAGAGACATCAGACTTCCCGGGAGAAGGGCAGGAACGGCACTCCTAGTTGGGAAAATTCTGACGCCTCCATCAAAACCGTCATTTCTCTTTCTCTTGTGCTCTCGGTCTCTCCGATCGCTGCCTATCCGAGGGCGACCGTTTTGACGGACAATCACGTTCAAAGTGGCCGGTCTTATGGCAATAATGGCACGTCGTCCTCTTCTTGTGCTTATCCATTTCAGCCACCAACTCCCGAACTTCTCCGGATGATCATAAATGCTTCGAGTCTGTAGCAACGCGTGAAAATCGGATAGGCATCGAACTGTTCCAGAAGTGTACTGAGTGATGTAAAAATCCAAGCAGCCAATTGCTGAAGCCCAAGTCGAAAGGATCTGTTATTTAGTGGCTCCCAATTCATCTCAGCCGCATAATTTACGTTTGAAATGAGAATACCCAAGTACATATCCACATATGCCCTGGATGAAGGGTGGGGGGCACCATTAAACCGGGACCGCAAATATAACTCTCTGCTGCCAGGGTCCGACTGCGTCAGGTACTTCTTCCATCACGTCCAACACGGGAAAATCAAGAAGAGCAACAGCTGCAGCGGTGGAATTGACGGAAGGTAACTCGGCCTTATGCGAGGCGGAAGGATCGGTCGTCGAGGTCTGGGACTGCTTCTCCACCACCGTTGTAACGAGTGCCGTCAACGACTGAAGGCTAGACTGAAAGGACGACTGCATGGAGTCCACCGCTATTTCCAAACGAGTGAGACGAGTATCGTCCATAGGCGGCGGCACCACCTCTGTCACCTCATCCTCATCGGTATCCGTATCAGCAGCATCAATGAAAGCACCTTTAGTATCTGTGCCAAGAGCTTCAAAACGCGCTGCAACGGCAGGATGAAGGTCGTCCTCAACCGCGCTGGAAAGCGATATGTTGGCTCCCCAGAGTGAACAAAAGAAGAATGAAACTTCACAAAGAAGAAACGTGAAGCCCAAATGCTCGGAACCTTGGGTTTCGCTTAACCTCCAACCGAGCCCATGACGCTTCACCAAGGTTATCTTCGAAAATGTTCCAAACATCTCTCCTTTTTAGCCTCAATTTTCTCAAATGAAGCTCACAAAAAAAAAAAAAATACACAGATACTCAAATGACCAGCTTCCTACAGAGCCTCTCTACTCCTATCATTCCTCAGTGCTCTCTAAAAAAACCATTATCTCTCAAGCGTATCTACACTAGAATCTATAATCCATTATCTTCTCAATCATCTCGCTTTACTCCTCATCATTCCTCTCGCCTGTGCTCTCAAAAAAAAAAAAAACAATTACACAGAAACAAAACTACCAGATCCTGGCAGAGCGTATCAACATACAGATATATATAAAATATGTATGTAAATACGTTAGCTCCCTATTCTTATTAGTCATTCACTTGGTACAGCAAACAGATGTGAAAAGCATTGTTATTCTTCCATCGTGGTATAGAACGAAATGTTTAACACCAAACGGAATTAATTAAATGAATCAGTATTTATGAAGAATGGCAAGCCCCTTAGAGGAGGTATACATGAGACTTTAGTTTAAACTAACAGTTGATCCCTCAATCAAAGGTAGGGGGGAGAGGGGACCAAGTCGTGTCGTCCGAGAAACATTATAGACTGCCTCTGACATCTCTTGTTCATGCTCTACTATTTTGTTAAACACTTAAGGAAACAATACGGAAAAGAAATTATTTGAAAAGCCATTTAATATCTCAACAGTGTTCAATAGGTCTCCCCCGCGAGTTGCAAGTTGAAGACACCCCGAACGAACACCTTCCTAGGCTTTCACAGATTAAAATATAATTATTCGTATCAGAGTACCAACAGATAATATATCTTTAGCGCATAGCTCAGGCTGTCCATTAAAATTAGTTTGATTAACTTAAACTTTAGTTAACTTAATAAGCTTTAATACCACTTAATTAAATTTAACCTTAACCCTTGTTGAGTTAATAAAATTTATATAACTTGACTCAATTTTACAAAAATATTTATTTAATTTAATCACAGCCTCTCGAATTAATGTAAATACGTATATATATTTTAATCACAGTAGAATGTTTATTTTACCTTCTCTTTCCATCGGTCCGCAGCGAATGGAGGTATCACGACCCTCTCCCTTAGGACCAGCTTCTCCCACGCCGCGCAGACTCAAGCGAACACTAAAAGGATGCCTCGGCGGAATCTCCAACGGAAGGGGAACGATCATCCGCGGCGCCATCCATTATAAATCCTATCAGCATCCAGCAGTATTTATCATCCGTCATATCGGAATCTTGTTCTGGGATCGGTGACCCACAAGACTCAGCGATCGCCCGCAGAAGATTTATACGTTGCTCTTCAGGCACCTTCCAGAAAAAATGTTTCACCACATGATACGGATTCTTCACTATGATAGTAGACATGTCAACACTTTTACTGTCAGACCGGCTGTTCATACTTTCTAGCACGTAAACGTCTTGGCCCAGCGACCTGCTGCACATATTTTTAGACACCATCCATAGTAGAGTCCCGATCGGGGCCCGGATCAAACGCGCCGTTACCTGCAACCCATCTAGCTCGCTCAGAGCGTACCACGTGGATTCTGACGCCATGATTCGACCATCCGCAGCGTCCGTCGCGATCTGCTCCGCCTCCATCACGCAGCGGCCCCGGAACTTCGCCACATGGTAGTACCCCTCCTTCACCATCTCCACGCGGCAAAGCCCCGTAGCCACCCCAATGCTCACCATCGGCGGAGGAGCAGCTGGAGCATCCTCATTCGAGTCTGCTGTGGCCAATTGCCGCACAGCCGCCTGCACAGCAAGACAACACTTCACCACTGCAAAAGCATCGTTGCTGACCGCGAGGATCGTCCCGCCGCTGTTGTCCGTCTCGTACAGCCCAAAGTCCGTCAGGCACTGCTCTACAGTGCGCTGCAGCTCCTCCCGCTCAGCACAGCACCGTTTCACACCGCTCAGCCCTTCCACCTCACCCTCCACAGCACTCAGACGGTGGTCAAGCCAAAAAGCCGCAACTGTCAGAGGCTGCTGCTCGCTCGGCGGGTCGCGGAGATACGCAGGGATGTAGCACACGGCGCAGCAGAACGGAATGCAAAGCAGTAGCAGTAGAAGGGCAAGAAGAGCCAAAAGTCCCGCAGCAACGCCCAGCGCAGCCCAATTGCCACCAGACATTGTGGGCGGCATCGTCGAAGTTGACGTCGAACTTGTGCTGCTCGTCGAGCTGCTCGTCGAGGAGGTGGACGAAGTGCTGCTGGTCGAACTCGTGCTGCTGGTGGAGCTCGTGCTGCTCGTCGAGGAGGTGGACGAAGTGCTGCTGGTCGAACTCGTGCTGCTGGTGGAGCTCGTGCTGCTCGTCGAGGAGGTGGACGAAGTGCTGCTGGTCGAACTCGTGCTGCTGGTGGAGCTCGTGCTGCTCGTCGAGGAGGTGGAGCTCGTCGAGGATGTCGAGGTCGTTGTGGTGTGCGGTATGGTGGTGGGAATGGCAGTGGTCCCCTTCCCGTTCATCTTCGCCGGAGGGATGTAGGAGATCGGGGCGTCCGTGTTGAACACCTGCTCCATACTCACAAATCGCGGGTTCATCGACCCGTCATTCGTCGGCCCGTCGCACCACGTGTTTCCTGTGACGGCCGTGGGGCACTTCACGTTCGAGAAACGCAGCGGGAGGCCCAGGATGTCGAACTCCTGCTGCTGGAACACAGCGTTCGACAGACTGGTAGCGTCGACACCGGAGCTCACAGCCGCAACCTCCCGCAGCAGGTGCAGGGCCGTGAACATGGCGAGGTGAGCAGGCGTGTACTCAGCCGTCGTTGCCGCCTTGTGAAACGCTGCGAGTAGCGGCGACGCACTCTCAGCCGCGGCATTCCCAGTCCAAAGAGGGAGGTTCGTTATGGTGATGAGGCGCGCCTGGATGCTTGCGTCCACAGGCTGAAACACCTTCAAAAAGTACGGATACAGCAGCGTGAAGTCCGCGAAGGGTAGTATGATGGAAGTCATTGTCTTCTGCTGCAAGGTTGTTAAACAACTCTGCGCGAACGATGTTGTCCCGTCACCATTGATAATGCAGATCTTGCCATCGACGCAACTGTATGTCCCAGCGCGCAGTCGAGGTCGGCGAACCACCAACTCCTCCGCTGCCCCTGTAAAACTCAAACTGCATCTCCAGACCGCTCGAGCTGTGTCATAAGGGGTGGTGCTCTTCGGCAGGTTGTAGTTGGACGGGACGCAGTAGTGGTACGCCTCCCCTGGCGGTGCAGCAGCTTCAATGGGGATACCCAATGCGTAATACGCCACTCGTTGGCAAGTTGGAAACACGTGGAACATCTGAGTGTTGTAGAGGAAATCCAGCGCTTCGCTCGGCCTCACAACACCGAACTGCAGAAAGCTATCCAATTGGACGGTCTGACTCGCTATCCCAGTCACCACGCTCATCTTCGTATTCTGCGCAGTCGTCGTCACATCCGTGTCAGACGTAGAAGTCATCGAGTTCACCACCAGCTGGATGGCGCCGCGCGATTCCGTACGCGGTATATATCCCATCGACGACACCATGCTCTTGCCCAGCGTTCCGAGATCCGTGATACCGCTCAGGTCGAGGGAGCTCCCGCTGCTTTCCAGCACCGTGATTAGCAGCGGCGTCGGCAGGTCGGCTGCCTGCATGTAGCACTTGGACTGAGGGATGGACAGGCTCGAGTTCCCGACGCCGCGGCGATCTTGTTGTACTTGGGCGCGCTGCTCGCCAGTGTCACCTCGTACAGCCACGCCGTGCGACCGCCCTGGTTGCAGCTGCACCCGCTGTTCGCAGCGCCAGAGCTCCCCGACGCGCACTCCCGGAGTATCCGCCCAACACGTAGTCTGTCCCGACCGTCCACGTACGCACGGCCCCAGAGCCGAGCAGGTAGTTCTGCAGGCCCGCCGGGTTGCACGCGAATCCAGACTTGTCCACGGCCTGAAAGATCGACACCGCCATCGTGCCCACCAGCCAACCGGCAACGGAGAGCAGCTGCTGGACTGGGTCTGTGGCACTGAGGCTCTCCCCGGGATTCGCGGCGCTGAACTGCGAGTTGAACACCTTAATGTAGTTCAGCGAGGTTTCACTTGCCATCTGGTTGGGGAATGCAATGAACAGCTTCTGTGCGCTGTATGCCAGGTTACTCGTGATCTGGCTCATCAGCGTCGACGTGGAGTACGAGCCAGTGAACATCACGATGCTCCCCTGGGTCGAGTCCTTCAGCAGTTTGGACACAAAGGTATTGTCGTAGTCCAGTAGCATCGCCGCCTGCGCATTGAAGCTCTGAAACGTGTTGTACGCACCCGAGCTGGACGTGTCGATCTTCACGTACTCCGTGCTCTCCGCGTACCCAGCAGACTTTAGGTACGCCGCCTGCATGTCGTTTCCATCCGTCCCGTACGCCGCAACATTCAGCAGCGCCAGACGCCGCAGCCGCAGCTCCGTCACGGCGTACCGCACAGACAGCGCGCTCTGGATGAAGTCGTCGCTCTGCGTGAAGTACGACAGCGGGTTCCACACACGGTACGTCATACCCTCGGTGAAGGAGCCGATGTTCATCACGTTGTTCTTGGCGCACGCCTTGCTGGTGTCCAGCGCGTCAGCCATCCCGCTGCTCTGCCTGATCCCGAAAATGAAAAGGGTGCTCGAGGAGCACACACTACTGGGCGAGGACACCACGTCGTTTACCGTAACGCTGCTATCCTGGGCCAGCGCAGCTTGCACGCCATCGCTGAAGTACGACACGTCGCTGGCCGCAAGTTTGACGTGGATGATGGACATGCCGCTGCAGCTACCAGCGCCCAGCAGCAGCGCTCCCCCGGGAGCGGTGGCGGAAAGAGCAAGGCACGTGAACACCAGTACCGCCAGCAGCAGCGCGGGGCTCCGCTGGCCATGTGGCCGCCACAGCGATCGCCCGGCGCCCATCGTAACGCTGCAGTTGCGGTGGGGGGAAAGAGGCGCCGAGACAAGCAGTGGCAGGCGTCAAGCTCCGGCGATTCGGAAGTTGTTTGTTGCAACAGAAGAAATGCGTACGAGTCTTCTGTGTAGGCAGCCCGTCCAGGATACGCACACGGGATTTTCTCCAACGTATTCAATAGAGGAAAAACGAAAAAAAGCTTAATGGATTCTTTGCAATTGCTAACCGATGATTCTTCGGGGCCACAAAGACGGCATACAAGAAACGTTTCGAAGAATATAGGAGAGCAGGATCGTGGCAGGAGGACCGCATGGACAGCTCCAGCGCAGTGGTACAGACAGCACAGGCAAGGGACGAGAGATCCCTGAACTACATTGCTTATTCGAGATCTATTGCTTCTTCTTTCATTATGTTTTTATTATGTCCGAGCAGGGGCTACCAGCACAACTCAAGCTCATGTGACTGAGAGCCCCGGGTATCCCGCGTAGGCAACGCCTCTTGCGCACGCACGACCCAGGCACCTCTTCCCGGCCAGCCTCTACCTCTGATAAGGTGGAACAGACTCTGCTACGGATCCTGCAGATCCCGTCCCTCCACACGACACGGCGAAGGCGCTGATGGAGCTGCCCCTACGCCAAGGCGGCCAGGGTCCCCGCCGTCACGTTGAGATCGCCTGCTACGCCAGGGACTGCGTCGGCCACTAAGGCGACCGACACGCGCCGCCATGAAGGCGGGCAAAGAAAAGGTAGCCTCCGTCTCTGCCCTGCTCACGGACCCTGCGAGGAACCTCATCCGCGTACACAAAATCCTGGTGCAAAACGCGTGTTGGATGACCCCAAGGTCGGGACCTCGGACGAGGCGTTCCGCTTCTACCTGAAGCACCGCCCCAGATCGAGGCCTTCCCAGCCAACCGGTGTGTCTGCGGAGCACCGGCAACCAACGCCCACGTACACACGTGCAGCCGGTCATCCTAGAAGGCGCGGCTCAACCGCCACGACGAGATCGCCCAGGTAGTGGCGCACTGCGCGCAGAGCCTGGGGTTCGAGACGCGGCTGGAGCCGCCGCTTCGACGTCGAGCGCGACACGGATCGACGTGCTCATCACAACGCTTGGCCGGGTGTTCGGGACGGATGGGAGAGCCACGTACCCAGGAGTACCCGCCGGCGGCACCGGCAAGGGGCGATAAACGCCGCCTTCCATGGCACGATGGCGAAGTATGGCCACACCACGGCGCAGCAGGGACTGGGGTTCACACCCTCATCGAGGCGACTGGGCGTATCCACACTGAGTCGAGGAGATGGCTTCGGGCAATCGCCCCGGCACTCGGGAAACAGGTGCCGTGATGGACGATCCCACGGCACAGATCGCCCACACCCTGCACCGGAAGAGCTGCCTCCTCGTGAGAGGATCGGTGGATGGGGACAGGGCCTGCCGCACTAACAACCAAGGTCGCCCCGTCGTTGTGAAGCAAAGACCCAGGAGGGCACAGAAGGAAAGAAATACCGATGAAATCGAAGCAACCATCTTTCCATCTCAGAGCTCTGCCTCCCATACACATACATGGAGTCGGGAGGCGGGGGAGGTCTCTCAGGCCGCGCTCCGCCACGCCCGAGAGCCGCCGCACCAACGGCGCGGGAGCGACTCCTCCTACCCCCCCCTGCCTCCTGGCCCCCCACGACGTTGATGGGGCGCCCACCGCAGCCGCCCGGCCCTTGCATCCGAACTTGCTTCCCTCTGCCCCTCGCCCTCGTCTGTGCTGCCGAGTCACTGACGACTACTCGCAATGCGTTTCGCAACGCCTTCAGTTGGGCTGACACAGTGCAGGGAAATGTGTATCGGGATGAATCGGGATATATTCTGCTGCACCTTCTGAGCTCTCTTTTGGGTTCTCTTCCGCTCTGGGACCCCCAAGCGGGTCATTCGGGATTCGGGCAGACAATAAAAATACAGCGCACGCCGCCGGGAGGCCTCGCGAGGAGTACACCGCACCAAAGAAACTCCCCAGTGGGTAGAACAGTCCAGGGAGCGGTGCCCAGCTGGTTCAGGGCGCAGCGTGATGGCTGGCCGGCATCTTCGCGGGTATGGAGGAATGCGCCGCGCTGGCAGACGTCGAGCCATTTCGCCCATGGCCTTTCAGCGGCAGAACAACTCTTGAAAATGTTTCACGCTAACAAGGAAAGTGCCGCAAAGAGAAGCTAAAAATTAATTCATCACCACTACAAAGCAAAAGAGGAAAGCGTGAGAGCCAAGGGAATCCTGACTCCGCACAGTAAAAAAAAAGAGAGAGAGAGAGAAGAAGTGCAACTTCTGAGCAACAGCGGCCAAGTTAAAACGCACTCATAGCACCGCGCCACGCCCATAGGTACTGCTTCATACGTCTCTCCCTCGCAGCGTTTCACGTTTATTACTTTTCGCGAGCTTCACATCATTCTTCTCCCTTCGTGTTTCCCATTGATCTTCCCCCAGGCGTTCCACAAGGGCCACCCTTGGCGTACCAAGAGTTCTGTGCCCAGTCCGGTGCAGGCATCGGTGGCAAGTGGGCGGATGGAGAAGCAAATTCTGAACACTGTATAAATGAAGGAAAAATAACATCCGTATACACATAATGACAAGCATCGCTTGCACTTTCGACAGGAGTGAACCTCTCTACCCCTATTTTCAAACGTGGAAAGAGCCTCCAACAACAATATGTGACCTCTCAAACTACAACGATCACACATGAGAAGCTCAAATGAAATAAAAGATAAATATATATAGAGAGACAGAAAAAAGTGTATAGAGCACTATAACAAGTGATAAACAGTTAAACAAAATTACACAGACACAAAACTACGGCAGATCTTGGCAGATCGTATCTACATGCAGATACATATAATATATGTATTTCTATACGAACAGCTCCCTATTCTCATCAGTCATTCAGTCGATGCAGCAAAAAGACGAGAAATTTTTTTTTCCAATTGTGGTATAGAATGAAATGTTTAAAAGCAAACGAAGATATAAATTAATCATTAATTATGAAGAATGGCGAGCCCCTTGGAGGAGGTATACATGAGACTTTAGTTTAAAATAACAGTTGATCCCTCAATCAAAGGTAGGGGGGAGGGGGGACCAAGTCGTGTCGTCCGAGAATCATTATAGACTGCCTCTGACATCTCTTGTTCATGCAGCAGTATTTTGTTAAATACTTAAGGGAACAATACGGCAAAGAAATTATTTGAAAAGCCATTTAATATCTCAACAGTGTTCAATAGGTCTCCCCCGCAAATTGCTGAAGACACCCCGAACAAACTCCTTCCTAGGCTTTCGTGGTTTAAAATATAACTATTGTTATCACAGGACCAACAGATAATATATCTTTAGCGCATAGCTCAGGCTGTCCATTAAAATTAGTTTGATTAACTTAAACTTTAGTTAACTTAATAAGCATTAATACCACTTAATTAAATTTAACCTTAACCCTTGTTGAGTTAATAAAATTTATATAACTTGACTCAATTTTACAAAAATATTTATTTAATTTAATCACAGCCTCTCGAATTAATGTAAATACGTATATATATTTTAATCACAGTAGAATGTTTATTTAACCTTCTCTTTCCATCGGTCCGCAGCGAATGGAGGTATCACGACCCACGCCGTGCAGATTCAAGCGAACACTAAAAGGATTCCTCGTCGAAATCTCCAACGGAAGGGAAGCGATTATCCGCGGCGCCATCCATTATAAATCCTATCAGCATCCAGCAGTATTCATCATCCGTCATACCGGAATCTTGTTCTGGGATCGGTGACCCACAAGACTCAGCAATCGCCCGCAGAAGATTTATACGTTGCTCTTCAGGCACCTTCCAGAAAAAAATGTTTCACCACATGATACGGATTCTTCACTATGATAGTAGACATGTCAACACTTTTACTGTCAGACCGGCTGTTCATACTTTCTAGCACGTAAACGTCTTGGCCCAGCGACCTGCTGCACATATTTTTTGACACCATCCATAGTAGAGTCCCGATCGGGGCCCGGATCAAACGCGTCGTTACCTGCAACCCATCTAGCTCGCTCAGAGCGTACCACGTGGATTCTGACGCCATGATTCGACCATCCGCAGCGTCCGTCGCGATCTGCTCCGCCTCCATCACGCAACGGCCCCGGAACTTCGCCACATGGTAGTACCCCTCCTTCACCATCTCCACGCTGCAAAGACCAGTGGCCACCCCAATGCTCACCATCGGCGGAGGAGCAGCTGGAGCATCCTCATTCGAGTCTGCTGTGGCCAATTGCCGCACAGCCGCCTGCACAGCAAGACAACACTTCACCACTGCAAAAGCATCGTTGCTGACCGCGAGGATCGTCCCGCCGCTGTTGTCCGTCTCGTACAGCCCAAAGTCCGTCAGGCACTGCTCTACAGTGCGCTGCAGCTCCTCCCGCTCAGCACAGCACCGTTTCACACCGCTCAGCCCTTCCACCTCACCCTCCACAGCACTCAGACGGTGGTCAAGCCAAAAAGCCGCAACTGTCAGAGGCTGCTGCTCGCTCGGCGGGTCGCGGAGATACGCAGGGATGTAGCACACGGCGCAGCAGAACGGAATGCAAAGCAGTAGCAGTAGAACGGCAAGAAGAGCCAAAAGTCCCGCAGCAACGCCCAGCGCAGCCCAATTGCCACCAGACATTGTGGGCGGCATCGTCGAAGTTGACGTCGAACTTGTGCTGCTCGTCGAGCTGCTCGTCGAGGAGGTGGACGAAGTGCTGCTGGTCGAACTCGTGCTGCTGGTGGAGCTCGTGCTGCTCGTCGAGGAGGTGGACGATGTCGAAGACGTGCTGCTCGTCGAGGAGGTGGACGAAGTGCTGCTGGTCGAGGAGGTGGATGAAGTACTGCTGGTCGAGCTTGTGCTGCTCGTCGAGGAGGTGGATGAAGTGCTGCTGGTCGAACTCGTGCTGCTGGTGGAGCTCGTGCTGCTCGTCGAGGAGGTGGACGATGTCGAAGACGTGCTGCTCGTCGAGGAGGTGGACGAAGTGCTGCTGGTCGAGCTTGTGCTGCTCGTCGAGGAGGTGGAGCTCGTCGAGGATGTCGAGGTCGTTGTGGGGTGCGGTATGGTGGTGGGAATGGCAGTGGTCCCCTTCCCGTTCATCTTCGCCGGAGGGATGTAGGAGATCGGGGCGTCCGTGTTGAACACCTGCTCCATACTCACAAATCGCGGGTTCATCGACCCGTCATTCGTCGGCCCGTCGCACCACGTGTTTCCTGTGACGGCCGTGGGGCACTCCACGTTCGAGAAACGCAGCGGGAGGCCCAGGATGTCGAACTCCTGCTGCTGGAACACAGCGTTCGAGAGACTGGTAGCGTCGACACCGGAGCTCACAGCCGCAACCTCCCGCAGCAGGTGCAGGGCCGTGAACATGGCGAGGTGAGCAGGCGTGTACTCAGCCGTCGTTGCCGCCTTGTGAAACGCTGCGAGTAGCGGCGACGCACTCTCAGCCGCGGCATTCCCAGTCCAAAGAGGGAGGTTCGTTATGGTGATGAGGCGCGCCTGGATGCTTGCGTCCACAGGCTGAAACACCTTCAAAAAGTACGGATACAGCAGCGTGAAGTCCGCGAAGGGTAGTATGATGGAAGTCATTGTCTTCTGCTGCAAGGTTGTTAAACAACTCTGCGCGAACGATGTTGTCCCGTCACCATTGATAATGCAGATCTTGCCATCGACGCAACTGTATGTCCCAGCGCGCAGTCGAGGTCGGCGAACCACCAACTCCTCAGCTGCCCCTGTAAAACTCAAACTGCATCTCCAGACCGCTCGAGCTGTGTCATAAGGGGTGGTGCTCTTCGGCAGGTTGTAGTTGGACGGGACGCAGTAGTGGTACGCCTCCCCTGGCGGTGCAGCAGCTTCAATGGGGATACCCAATGCGTAATACGCCACTCGTTGGCAAGTTGGAAACACGTGGAACATCTGAGTGTTGTAGAGGAAATCCAGCGCTTCGCTCGGCCTCACAACACCGAACTGCAGAAAGCTATCCAATTGGACGGTCTGACTCGCTATCCCAGTCACCACGCTCATCTTCGTATTCTGCGCAGTCGTCGTCACATCCGTGTCAGACGTAGAAGTCATCGAGTTCACCACCAGCTGGATGGCGCCGCGCGATTCCGTACGCGGTATATATCCCATCGACGACACCATGCTCTTGCCCAGCGTTCCGAGATCCGTGATACCGCTCAGGTCGAGGGAGCTCCCGCTGCTCTCCAGCACCGTGATCAGCAGCGGCGTCGGCAGGTCGGCTGCCTCCAGGTAGCACTTGGACTGAGGGATGGACAGGCTCGAGTTCCCCGACGCCGCGGCGATCTTGTTGTACTTGGGCGCGCTGCTCGCCAGTGTCACCTCGTACAGCCACGCCGTGCGACCGCCCTGGTTGCAGCTGCACCCGCTGTTCGCAGCGCCAGAGCTCCCCGACGCGCACTCCCCGGAGTATCCGCCCAACACGTAGTCTGTCCCGACCGTCCACGTACGCACGGCCCCAGAGCCGAGCAGGTAGTTCTGCAGGCCCGCCGGGTTGCACGCGAATCCAGACTTGTCCACGGCCTGAAAGATCGACACCGCCATCGTGCCCACCAGCCAACCGGCAACGGAGAGCAGCTGCTGGACTGGGTCTGTGGCACTGAGGCTCTCCCCGGGATTCGCGGCGCTGAACTGCGAGTTGAACAGCTTAATGTAGTTCAGCGAGGTTTCACTTGCCATCTGGTTGGGGAATGCAATGAACAGCTTCTGTGCGCTGTATGCCAGGTTACTCGTGATCTGGCTCATCAGCGTCGACGTGGAGTACGAGCCAGTGAACATCACAATGCTCCCCTGGGTCGAGTCCTTCAGCAGTTTGGACACAAAGGTATTGTCGTAGTCCAGTAGCATCGCCGCCTGCGCATTGAAGCTCTGAAACGTGTTGTACGCACCCGAGCTGGACGTGTCGATCTTCACGTACTCCGTGCTCTCCGCGTACCCAGCAGACTTTAGGTACGCCGCCTGCATGTCGTTTCCATCCGTCCCGTACGCCGCAACATTCAGCAGCGCCAGACGCCGCAGCCGCAGCTCCGTCACGGCGTACCGCACAGACAGCGCGCTCTGGATGAAGTCGTCGCTCTGCGTGAAGTACGACAGCGGGTTCCACACACGGTACGTCATACCCTCGGTGAAGGAGCCGATGTTCATCACGTTGTTCTTGGCGCACGCCTTGCTGGTGTCCAGCGCGTCAGCCATCCCGCTGCTCTGCCTGATCCCGAAAATGAAAAGGGTGCTCGAGGAGCACACACTACTGGGCGAGGACACCACGTCGTTTACCGTAACGCTGCTATCCTGGGCCAGCGCAGCTTGCACGCCATCGCTGAAGTACGACACGTCGCTGGCCGCAAGTTTGACGTGGATGATGGACATGCCGCTGCAGCTACCAGCGCCCAGCAGCAGCGCTCCCCCGGGAGCGGTGGCGGAAAGAGCAAGGCACGTGAACACCAGTACCGCCAGCAGCAGCGCGGGGCTCCGCTGGCCATGTGGCCGCCACAGCGATCGCCCGGCGCCCATCGTAACGCTGCAGTTGCGGTGGGGGGAAAGAGGCGCCGAGACCAGCAGTGGCAGGCGTCAAGCTCCGGCGATTCGGAAGTTGTTTGTTGCAACAGAAGAAATGCGTACGAGTCTTCTGTGTAGGCAGCCCGTCCAGGATACGCACACGGGATTTTCTCCAACGTATTCAATAGAGGAAACAAAAACGAAAAAAGCTTAATGGATTCTTTGCAATTGCTAACCGATGATTCTTTGGGGCCACAAAGACAGCATACAAGAAACGTTTCGAAGATATAGGAGAGCAGGATCGTGGCAGGAGGACCGCATGGACAGCTCCAGCGCAGTGGTAGAGACAGCACAGGCAAGGGATGAGAGATCCCTGAACTACATTGCTTATTCGAGATCTATTGCTTCTTCTTTCATTATGTTTTTATTATGTCCGAGCAGGGGCTACCAGCACAACTCAAGCTCATGTGACTGAGAGCCCCGGGTATCCCGCGTAGGCAACGCCTCTTGCGCACGCACGACCCAGGCACCTCTTCCCGGCCAGCCTCTACCTCTGATAAGGTGGAACAGACTCGCTACGTATCCTGCAGATCCCGTCCCTCCACACGACACGGCGAAGGCGCTGATGGAGCTGCCCCTACGCCAAGGCGGCCAGGGTCCCCGCCGTCACGTTGAGATCGCCTGCTACGCCAGGGACTGCGTCGGCCACTAAGGCGACCGACACGCCGCCGCCATGAAGACGGGCAAAGAAAAGGTAGCCTCCGTCTCTGCCCTCCTCACGGACCCTGCGAGGAACCTCATCCGCGTACACAAAAATCCTGGTGCAAAACGCGTGTTGGATGACCCCAAGGTCGGGACCTCGGACGAGGCGTTCCGCTTCTACCTGAAGCACCGCCCCCAGATCGAGGCCTTCCCAGCCAACCGGTGTGTCTGCGGAGCACCGGCAACCAACGCCCACGTACACACGTGCAGCCGGTCATCCTAGAAGGCGCGGCTCAACCGCCACGACGAGATCGCCCAGGTAGTGGCGCACTGCGCGCAGAGCCTGGGGTTCGAGACGCGGCTGGAGCCGCCGCTTCGACGTCGAGCGCGACACGGATCGACGTGCTCATCACAACGCTTGGCCGGGTGTTCGGGACGGATGGGAGAGCCACGTACCCAGGAGTACCCGCCGGCGGCACCGGCAAAGGGCGATAAACGCCGCCTTCCATGGCACGATGGCGAAGTATGGCCACACCACGGCGCAGCAGGGACTGGGGTTCACACCCTCATCGAGGCGACTGGGCGTATCCACACTGAGTCGAGGAGATGGCTTCGGGCAATCGCCCCGGCACTCGGGAAACAGGTGCCGTGATGGACGATCCCACGGCACAGATCGCCCACACCCTGCACCGGAAGAGCTGCCTCCTCGTGAGAGGATCGGTGGATGGGGACAGGGCCTGCCGCACTAACAACCAAGGTCGCCCCGTCGTTGTGAAGCAAAGACCCAGGAGGGCACAGAAGGAAAGAAATACCGATGAAATCGAAGCAACCATCTTTCCATCTCAGAGCTCTGCCTCCCATACACATACATGGAGTCGGGAGGCGGGGAGGTCTCTCAGGCCGCGCTCCGCCACGCCCGAGAGCCGCCGCACCAACGGCGCGGGAGCGACTCCTCCTACCCCCCCCTGCCTCCTGGCCCCCACTACGCTGATGGGGCGCCCACCGCAGCCGCCCGGCCCTTGCATCCGAACTTGCTTCCCTCTGCCCCTCGCCCTCGTCTGTGCTGCCGAGTCACTGACGACTACTCGCAATGCGTTTCGCAACGCCTTCAGTTGGGCTGACACAGTGCAGGGAAATGTGTATCGGGATGAATCGGGATATTCTGCTGCACCTTCTGAGCTCTGTTTTGGTTCTCTTCCGCTCTGGGACCCCAAGCGGGTCATTCGGGATTCAGACAATAAAAAATACAGCGCGCACTCGTCTAAATGCAGCCGTATCACCTGCTCAGCAGTCACCAGGAGGCATCGTCATGGTATACACAACAGTCCAATTACAGCCGTAGCGTTATCTACCGGTGGACGGGTGAAAAAATTGCGGCGGAGCGACACCATACCGGCCACGGTGTACATTTTGATCCAGTGCAGAAGACAGGGTTGTCCCGTGACAGATCGTGCCTTCCTATAATCTTTTTGCGTTGTCTGCACTCACGCTCTGAACGGAGGGTGGAGAAAGGTGGTAGAGAGGATACAGAGGGGCTGAAGAATAATCAAGCTGAAAACTGCCGCGAGAGTGTCCGTTAACAAAGGCAACACACAGCGTTGCCGGTGGATTCATAGCAGGGCACTTAATCGATGATGTCCTCCGCTTCTGCCCTCCTGTACGTGTTGTTTGACCCTCTGGCAGAGAGCCGGGACCCCTCCCCCGCGGCTAATCGGTGTCGCTGTTGGTGGTAGTGTGTTGTGAAACAAGAGTCGTCAGATCGAATACGGCAAAATGCGCTTATGCAACACAAATAGGTCCCGCTTCATCCCCATTGCTGGACATTCGCTTTCAACTAAACAG
>VFSE01000272.1:112500-227972 GCA_010157825.1 Vickermania ingenoplastis | reverse complement strand
CATCCGTCATATCGGAATCTTGTTCTGGGATCGGTGACCCACAAGACTCAGCAATCGCCCGCAGAAGATTTATACGTTGCTCTTCAGGCACCTTCCAGAAAAAATGTTTCACCACATGATACGGATTCTTCACTATGATAGTAGACATGTCAACACTTTTACTGTCAGACCGGCTGTTCATACTTTCTAGCACGTAAACGTCTTGGCCCAGCGACCTGCTGCACATTTTTTGACACCATCCATAGTAGAGTCCCGATCGGGGCCCGGATCAAACGCGTCGTTACCTGCAACCCATCTAGCTCGCTCAGAGCGTACCACGTGGATTCTGACGCCATGATTCGACCATCCGCAGCGTCCGTCGCGATCTGCTCCGCCTCCATCACACGGCCCCGGAACTTCGCCACATGGTAGTACCCCTCCTTCACCATCTCCACGCGGCAAAGCCCCGTAGCCACCCCAATGCTCACCATCGGCGGAGGAGCAGCTGGAGCATCCTCATTCGAGTCTGCTGTGGCCAATTGCCGCACAGCCGCCTGCACAGCAAGACAACACCACCGCAAAGCATCGTTGCTGACCGCGAGGATCGTCCCGCCGCTGTTGTCCGTCTCGTACAGCCCAAAGTCCGTCAGGCACTGCTCTACAGTGCGCTGCAGCTCCTCCCGCTCAGCACAGCACCGTTTCACACCGCTCAGCCCTTCCACCTCACCCTCCACAGCACTCAGACGGTGGTCAAGCCAAAAAGCCGCAACTGTCAGAGGCTGCTGCTCGCTCGGCGGGTCGCGGAGATACGCAGGGATGTAGCACACGGCGCAGCAGAACGGAATGCAAAGCAGTAGCAGTAGAAGGGCAAGAAGAGCCAAAAGTCCCGCAGCAACGCCCAGCGCAGCCCAATTGCCACCAGACATTGTGGGCGGCATCGTCGAAGTTGACGTCGAAGCTGTGCTGCTCGTCGAGCTGCTCGTCGAGGAGGACGAAGTGCTGCTGGTGGAGCTCGTGCTGCTGGTGGAGCTCGTGCGCTCGTCGAGGAGGTGGACGAAGTGCTGCTGGTCGAACTCGTGCTGCTGGTGGAGCTCGTGCTGCTCGTCGAGGAGGTGGACGAAGTGCTGGTCGAACTGTGCTGCTGGTGGGATTCGTGCTGCTCGTCGAGGAGGTGGAGCTGTCGAGGATGTCGTGGTGTGCGGTATGGTGGTGGGAATGGCAGTGGTCCCCTTCCCGTTCATCTTCGCCGGAGGGATGTAGGAGATCGGGGCGTCCGTGTTGAACACCTGCTCCATACTCACAAATCGCGGGTTCATCGACCCGTCATTCGTCGGCCCGTCGCACCACGTGTTTCCTGTGACGGCCGTGGGGCACTTCACGTTCGAGAAACGCAGCGGGAGGCCCAGGATGTCGAACTCCTGCTGCTGGAACACAGCGTTCGAGAGACTGGTAGCGTCGACCGGAGCTCACAGCCGCAACCTCCAGCAGGTGCAGGGCCGTGAACATGGCGAGGTGAGCAGGCGTGTACTCAGCCGTCGTTGCCGCCTTGTGAAACGCGAGTAGCGGCGACGCACTCTCAGCCGCGGCATTCCCAGTCCAAACAGGGAGGTTCGTTATGGTGATGAGGCGCGCCTGGATGCTTGCGTCCACAGGCTGAAACACCTTCAAAAAGTACGGATACAGCAGCGTGAAGTCCGCGAAGGGTAGTATGATGGAAGTCGTTGTCTTCCTGCAAGGTTGTTAAACAACTCTGCGCGAACGATGTTGTCCCGTCACCATTGATAATGCAGATCTTGCCATTGACGCAACTGTATGTCCCAGCGCAGTCGAGGTCGGCGAACCACCAACCTCAGCTGCCCCTGTAAAACTCAAACTGCATCTCCAGACCGCTCGAGCTGTGTCATAAGGGGTGGTGCTCTTCGGCAGGTTGTAGTTGGACGGGACGCAGTAGTGGTACGCCTCTGGCGGTGCAGCAGCTTCAATGGGGATACCCAATGCGTAATACGCCACTCGTTGGCAAGTTGGAAACACGTGGAACATCTGAGTGTTGTAGAGGAAATCCAGCGCTTCGCTCGGCCTCACAACACCGAACTGCAGAAAGCTATCCAATTGGACGGTCTGACTCGCTATCCCAGTCACCACGCTCATCTTCGTATTCTGCGCAGTCGTCGTCACATCCGTGTCAGACGTAGAAGTCATCGAGTTCACCACCAGCTGGATGGCGCCGCGCGATTCCGTACGCGGTATATATCCCATCGACGACACCATGCTCTTGCCCAGCGTTCCGAGATCCGTGATACCGCTCAGGTCGAGGAGCCCGCTTTCCAGCACCGTGATTAGCAGCGGCGTCGGCAGGTCGGCTGCCTCCATGTAGCACTTGGACTGAGGGATGGACAGGCTCGAGTCCCCGACGCCGCGGCGATCTTGTTGTACTTGGCGCGCTGCTCGCCAGTGTCACCTCGTACAGCCACGCGACCGCCCTGGTTGCAGCTGCACCCGCTGTTCGCAGCGCCAGAGCTCCCCGACGCGCACTCCCCGAGTATCCGCCCAACACGTAGTCTGTCCCGACCGTCCACGTACGCACGGCCCCAGAGCCGAGCAGGTAGTTCTGCAGGCCCGCCGGGTTGCACGCGAATCCAGACTTGTCCATGGCCTGAAAGATCGACACCGCCATCGTGCCCACCAGCCAACCGGCAACGGAGAGCAGCTGCTGGACTGGGTCTGTGGCACTGAGGCTCTCCCCGGGATTCGCGGCGCTGAACTGCGAGTTGAACACCTTAATGTAGTTCAGCGAGGTTTCACTTGCCATCTGGTTGGGGAATGCAATGAACAGCTTCTGTGCGCTGTATGCCAGGTTACTCGTGATCTGGCTCATCAGCGTCGACGTGGAGTACGAGCCAGTGAACATCACGATGCTCCCCTGGGTCGAGTCCTTCAGCAGTTTGGACACAAAGGTATTGTCGTAGTCCAGTAGCATCGCCGCCTGCGCATTGAAGCTCTGAAACGTGTTGTACGCACCCGAGCTGGACGTGTCGATCTTCACGTACTCCGTGCTCTCCGCGTACCCAGCAGACTTTAGGTACGCCGCCTGCATGTCGTTTCCATCCGTCCCGTACGCCGCAACATTCAGCAGCGCCAGACGCCGCAGCCGCAGCTCCGTCACGGCGTACCGCACAGACAGCGCTCTGGATGAAGTCGTCGCTCTGCGTGAAGTACGACAGCGGGTTCCACACACGGTACGTCATACCCTCGGTGAAGGAGCCGATGTTCATCACGTTGTTCTTGGCGCACGCCTTGCTGGTGTCCAGCGCGTCAGCCATCCCGCTGCTCTGCCTGATCCCGAAAATGAAAAGGTGCTCGAGGAGCACACACTACTGGGCGAGGACACCACGTCGTTTACCGTAACGCTGCTATCCTGGCCAGCGCAGCTTGCACGCCATCGCTGAAGTACGACACGCCGCTGGCCGCAAGTTTGACGTGGATGATGGACATGCCGCTGCAGCTACCAGCGCCCAGCAGCAGCGCTCCCCCGGGAGCGGTGGCGGAAAGAGCAAGGCACGTGAACACCAGTACCGCAGCAGCGCGGGGCTCCGCTGGCCATGTGGCCGCCACAGCGATCGCCCGGCGCCCATCGTAACGCTGCAGTTGCGGTGGAGGAAAGAGGCGCCGAGACAAGCAGTGGCAGGCGTCAAGCTCCGGCGATTCGGAAGTTGTTTGTTGCAACAGAAGAAATGCGTACGAGTCTTCTGTGTAGGCAGCCCGTCCAGGATACGCACACGGGATTTTCTCCAACGTATTCAATAGAGGAAAAAAAACGAAAAGCTTAATGGATTCTTTGCAATTGCTAACCGATGATTCTTCGGGGCCACAAAGACGGCATACAAGAAACGTTTCGAAGAATATAGGAGAGCAGGATCGTGGCAGGAGGACCGCATGGACAGCTCCAGCGCAGTGGTACAGACAGCACAGGCAAGGGACGAGAGATCCCTGAACTACATTGCTTATTCGAGATCTATTGCTTCTTCTTTCATTATGTTTTTATTATGTCCGAGTAGGGGCTACCAGCACAACTCAAGCTCATGTGACTGTGAGCCCCGGGTATCCCGCGTAGGCAACGCCTCTTGCGCACGCACGACCCAGGCACCTCTTCCCGGCCAGCCTCTACCTCTGATAAGGTGGAACAGACTCTGCTACGTATCCTGCAGATCCCGTCCCTCCACACGACATGGCGAAGGCGCTGATGGAGCTGCCCCTACGCCAAGGCGGCCAGGGTCCCCGCCGTCACGTTGAGATCGCTACGCCAGGGGTGCGTCGGCCACTAAGGCGACCGACACGGCGCCGCCATACGGGCAAAGAAAAGGTAGCCTCCGTCTCTGCCCTGCTCACGGACCCTGCGAGGAACCTCATCCGCGTACACAAAATCCTGGTGCAAAACGCGTGTTGGATGACCCCAAGGTCGGGACCTCGGACGAGGCGTTCCGCTTCTACCTGAAGCACCGCCCCAGATCGAGGCCTTCCCAGCCAACCGGTGTGTCTGCGGAGCACCGGCAACCAACGCCCACGTACACACGTGCAGCCGGTCATCCTAGAAGGCGCGGCTCAACCGCCACGACGAGATCGCCCAGGTAGTGGCGCACTGCGCGCAGAGCCTGGGGTTCGAGACGCGGCTGGAGCCGCCGCTTCGACGTCGAGCGCGACACGGATCGACGTGCTCATCACAACGCTTGGCCGGGTGTTCGGGACGGATGGGAGAGCCACGTACCCAGGAGTACCCGCCGGCGGCACCGGCAAAGGGGCGATAAACGCCGCCTTCCATGGCACGATGGCGAAGTATGGCCACACCACGGCGCAGCAGGGACTGGGGTTCACACCCTCATCGAGGCGACTGGGCGTATCCACACTGAGTCGAGGAGATGGCTTCGGGCAATCGCCCCGGCACTCGGGAAACAGGTGCCGTGATGGACGATCCCACGGCACAGATCGCCCACACCCTGCACCGGAAGAGCTGCCTCCTCGTGAGAGGATCGGTGGATGGGGACAGGGCCTGCCGCACTAACAACCAAGGTCGCCCCGTCGTTGTGAAGCAAAGACCCAGGAGGGCACAGAAGGAAAGAAATACCGATGAAATCGAAGCAACCATCTTTCCATCTCAGAGCTCTGCCTCCCATACACATACATGGAGTCGGGAGGCGGGGAGGTCTCTCAGGCCGCGCTCCGCCACGCCCGAGAGCCGCCGCACCAACGGCGCGGGAGCGACTCTCCACCTCCTGGCCCCCACGACGTTGATGGGGCGCCCACCGCAGCCGCCCGGCCCTTGCATCCGAACTTGCTTCCCTCTGCCCCTCGCCCTCGTCTGTGCTGCCGAGTCACTGACGACTACTCGCAATGCGTTTCGCAACGCCTTCAGTTGGGCTGACACAGTGCAGGGAAATGTGTATCGGGATGAATCGGGATATATTCTGCTGCACCTTCTGAGCTCTCTTTCGGGTTCTCTTCCGCTCTGGGACCCCCAAGCGGGTCATTCGGGATTCGGGCAGACAATAAAATACAGCGCACGCCGCCGGGAGGCCGAGAGGAGTACACCGCACCAAAGAAACTCCCCAGTGGGTAGAACAGTCCAGGGAGCGGTGCCCAGCTGGTTCAGGGCGCAGCGTGATGGCTGGCCGGCATCTTCGCGGGTATGGAGGAATGCGCCGCGCTGGCAGACGTCGAGCCATTTCGCCCATGGCCTTTCAGCGGCAGAACAACTCTTGAAAATGTTTCACGCTAACAAGGAAAGTGCCGCAAAGAGAAGCTAAAAATTAATTCATCACCACTACAAAGCAAAAGAGGAAAGCGTGAGAGCCAAGGGAATCCTGACTCCGCACAGTAAAAAAAAAGAGAGAGAGAGAGAAGAAGTGCAACTTCTGAGCAACAGCGGCAAGTTAAAACGCACTCATAGCACCGCGCCACGCCCATAGGTACTGCTTCATACGTCTCTCCCTCGCAGCGTTTCACGTTTATTACTTTTCGCGAGCTTCACATCATTCTTCTCCCTTCGTGTTTCCCATTGATCTTCCCCCAGGCGTTCCACAAGGGCCACCCTTGGCGTACCAAGAGTTCTGTGCCCAGTCCGGTGCAGGCATCGGTGGCAAGTGGGCGGATGGAGAAGCAAATTCTGAACACTGTATAAATGAAGGAAAAATAACATCCGTATACACATAATGACAAGCATCGCTTGCACTTTCGACAGGAGTGAACCTCTACCCCTATTTTCAAACGTGGAAAGAGCCTCCAACAACAATATGTGACCTCTCAAACTACAACGATCACACATGAGAAGCTCAAATGAAATAAAAGATAAATATATATAGAGAGAAAAAAGTGTATAGAGCACTATAACAAGTGATAAACAGTTAAACAAAATTACACAGACACAAAACTACGGCAGATCCTGGCAGATCGTATCTACATGCAGATACATATAATATATGTATTTCTATACGAACAGCTCCCTATTCTCATCAGTCATTCAGTCGATGCAGCAAAAAGACGAGAAATTTTTTTTTCCAATTGTGGTATAGAATGAAATGTTTAAAAGCAAACGAAGATATAAATTAATCATTAATTATGAAGAATGGCGAGCCCCTTGGAGGAGGTATACATGAGACTTTAGTTTAAAATAACAGTTGATCCCTCAATCAAAGGTAGGGGGGAGGGGGGACCAAGTCGTGTCGTCCGAGAATCATTATAGACTGCCTCTGACATCTCTTGTTCATGCAGCAGTATTTTGTTAAATACTTAAGGGAACAATACGGCAAAGAAATTATTTGAAAAGCCATTTAATATCTCAACAGTGTTCAATAGGTCTCCCCCGCAAATTGCTGAAGACACCCCGAACAAACTCCTTCCTAGGCTTTCGTGGTTTAAAATATAACTATTGTTATCACAGGACCAACAGATAATATATCTTTAGCGCATAGCTCAGGCTGTCCATTAAAATTAGTTTGATTAACTTAAACTTTAGTTAACTTAATAAGCATTAATACCACTTAATTAAATTTAACCTTAACCCTTGTTGAGTTAATAAAATTTATATAACTTGACTCAATTTTACAAAAATATTTATTTAATTTAATCACAGCCTCTCGAATTAATGTAAATACGTATATATATTTTAATCACAGTAGAATGTTTATTTTACCTTCTCTTTCCATCGGTCCGCGGCGAATGGAGGTATCACGACCCACGCCGTGCAGATTCAAGCGAACACTAAAAAGGATTCCTCGTCGAAATCTCCAACGGAAGGGAAGCGATTATCCGCGGCGCCATCCATTATAAATCCTATCAGCATCCAGCAGTATTCATCATCCGTCATACCGGAATCTTGTTCTGGGATCGGTGACCCACAAGACTCAGCGATCGCCCGCAGAAGATTTATACGTTGCTCTTCAGGCACCTTCCAGAAAAAAATGTTTCACCACATGATACGGATTCTTCACTATGATAGTAGACATGTCAACACTTTTACTGTCAGACCGGCTGTTCATACTTTCTAGCACGTAAACGT
The DNA here is from genome assembly GCA_010157825.1 of Vickermania ingenoplastis. Taxonomy (NCBI): domain Eukaryota; phylum Euglenozoa; class Kinetoplastea; order Trypanosomatida; family Trypanosomatidae; genus Vickermania; species Vickermania ingenoplastis. The sequence goes on along the minus strand of VFSE01000272.1, from coordinate 220,444 downwards.
CTTGGCCCAGCGACCTGCTGCACATATTTTTTGACACCATCCATAGTAGAGTCCCGATCGGGGCCCGGATCAAACGCGTCGTTACCTGCAACCCATCTAGCTCGCTCAGAGCGTACCACGTGGATTCTGACGCCATGATTCGACCATCCGCAGCGTCCGTCGCGATCTGCTCCGCCTCCATCACGCAGCGGCCCCGGAACTTCGCCACATGGTAGTACCCCTCCTTCACCATCTCCACGCGGCAAAGCCCCGTAGCCACCCCAATGCTCACCATCGGCGGAGGAGCAGCTGGAGCATCCTCATTCGAGTCTGCTGTGGCCAATTGCCGCACAGCCGCCTGCACAGCAAGACAACACTTCACCACTGCAAAAGCATCGTTGCTGACCGCGAGGATCGTCCCGCCGCTGTTGTCCGTCTCGTACAGCCCAAAGTCCGTCAGGCACTGCTCTACAGTGCGCTGCAGCTCCTCCCGCTCAGCACAGCACCGTTTCACACCGCTCAGCCCTTCCACCTCACCCTCCACAGCACTCAGACGGTGGTCAAGCCAAAAAGCCGCAACTGTCAGAGGCTGCTGCTCGCTCGGCGGGTCGCGGAGATACGCAGGGATGTAGCACACGGCGCAGCAGAACGGAATGCAAAGCAGTAGCAGTAGAACGGCAAGAAGAGCCAAGAGTCCCGCAGCAACGCCCAGCGCAGCCCAATTGCCACCAGACATTGTGGGCGGCATCGTCGAAGTTGACGTCGAACTTGTGCTGCTCGTCGAGCTGCTCGTCGAGGAGGTGGACGAAGTGCTGCTGGTCGAACTCGTGCTGCTGGTGGAGCTCGTGCTGCTCGTCGAGGAGGTGGACGATGTCGAAGACGTGCTGCTCGTCGAGGAGGTGGACGAAGTGCTGCTGGTCGAGGAGGTGGATGAAGTACTGCTGGTCGAGCTTGTGCTGCTCGTCGAGGAGGTGGATGAAGTGCTGCTGGTCGAACTCGTGCTGCTGGTGGAGCTCGTGCTGCTCGTCGAGGAGGTGGACGATGTCGAAGACGTGCTGCTCGTCGAGGAGGTGGACGAAGTGCTGCTCGTCGAGCTTGTGCTGCTCGTCGAGGAGGTGGAGCTGGTCGAGGATGTCGAGGTCGTTGTGGGGTGCGGTATGGTGGTGGGAATGGCAGTGGTCCCCTTCCCGTTCATCTTCGCCGGAGGGATGTAGGAGATCGGGGCGTCCGTGTTGAACACCTGCTCCATACTCACAAATCGCGGGTTCATCGACCCGTCATTCGTCGGCCCGTCGCACCACGTGTTTCCTGTGACGGCCGTGGGGCACTCCACGTTCGAGAAACGCAGCGGGAGGCCCAGGATGTCGAACTCCTGCTGCTGGAACACAGCGTTCGAGAGACTGGTAGCGTCGACACCGGAGCTCACAGCCGCAACCTCCCGCAGAAGGTGCAGGGCCGTGAACATGGCGAGGTGAGCAGGCGTGTACTCAGCCGTCGTTGCCGCCTTGTGAAACGCTGCGAGTAGCGGCGACGCACTCTCAGCCGCGGCATTCCCAGTCCAAAGAGGGAGGTTCGTTATGGTGATGAGGCGCGCCTGGATGCTTGCGTCCACAGGCTGAAACACCTTCAAAAAGTACGGATACAGCAGCGTGAAGTCCGCGAAGGGTAGTATGATGGAAGTCATTGTCTTCTGCTGCAAGGTTGTTAAACAACTCTGCGCGAACGATGTTGTCCCGTCACCATTGATAATGCAGATCTTGCCATCGACGCAACTGTATGTCCCAGCGCGCAGTCGAGGTCGGCGAACCACCAACTCCTCAGCTGCCCCTGTAAAACTCAAACTGCATCTCCAGACCGCTCGAGCTGTGTCATAAGGGGTGGTGCTCTTCGGCAGGTTGTAGTTGGACGGGACGCAGTAGTGGTACGCCTCCCCTGGCGGTGCAGCAGCTTCAATGGGGATACCCAATGCGTAATACGTCACTCGTTGGCAAGTTGGAAACACGTGGAACATCTGAGTGTTGTAGAGGAAATCCAGCGCTTCGCTCGGCCTCACAACACCGAACTGCAGAAAGCTATCCAATTGGACGGTCTGACTCGCTATCCCAGTCACCACGCTCATCTTCGTATTCTGCGCAGTCGTCGTCACATCCGTGTCAGACGTAGAAGTCATCGAGTTCACCACCAGCTGGATGGCGCCGCGCGATTCCGTACGCGGTATATATCCCATCGACGACACCATGCTCTTGCCCAGCGTTCCGAGATCCGTGATACCGCTCAGGTCGAGGGAGCTCCCCGCTGCTCTCCAGCACTGTGATCAGCAGCGGCGTCGGCAGGTCGGCTGCCTCCAGGTAGCACTTGGACTGAGGGATGGACAGGCTCGAGTTCCCCGACGCCGCGGCGATCTTGTTGTACTTGGGCGACCTGCTCGCCAGGGTCACCTCGTACAGCCACGCCGTGCGACCGCCCTGGTTGCAGCTGCACCCGCTGTTCGCAGCGCCAGAGCTCCCCGACGCGCACTCCCCGGAGTATCCGCCCAACACGTAGTCCGTCCCGACCGTCCACGTACGCACGGCCCCAGAGCCGAGCAGGTAGTTCTGCAGGCCCGCCGGGTTGCACGCGAATCCAGACTTGTCCATGGCCTGAAAGATCGACACCGCCATCGTGCCCACCAGCCAACCGGCAACGGAGAGCAGCTGCTGGACTGGGTCTGTGGCACTGAGGCTCTCCCCCGGGATTCGCGGCGCTGAACTGCGAGTTGAACAGCTTAATGTAGTCCAGCGAGGTTTCACTTGCCATCTGGTTGGGGAATGCAATGAACAGCTTCTGTGCGCTGTATGCCAGGTTACTCGTGATCTGGCTCATCAGCGTCGACGTGGAGTACGAGCCAGTGAACATCACAATGCTCCCCTGGGTCGAGTCCTTCAGCAGTTTGGACACAAAGGTATTGTCGTAGTCCAGTAGCATCGCCGCCTGCGCATTGAAGCTCTGAAACGTGTTGTACGCACCCGAGCTGGACGTGTCGATCTTCACGTACTCCGTGCTCTCCGCGTACCCAGCAGACTTTAGGTACGCCGCCTGCATGTCGTTTCCATCCGTCCCGTACGCCGCAACATTCAGCAGCGCCAGACGCCGCAACCGCAGCTCCGTCACGGCGTACCGCACAGACAGCGCGCTCTGGATGAAGTCGTCGCTCTGCGTGAAGTACGACAGCGGGTTCCACACACGGTACGTCATACCCTCGGTGAAGGAGCCGATATTCATCACGTTGTTCTTGGCGCACGCCTTGCTGGTGTCCAGCGCGTCAGCCATCCCGCTGCTCTGCCTGATCCCGAAAATGAAAAGGGTGCTCGAGGAGCACACACTACTGGGCGAGGACACCACGTCGTTTACCGTAACGCTGCTATCCTGGGCCAGCGCAGCTTGCACGCCATCGCTGAAGTACGACACGTCGCTGGCCGCAAGTTTGACGTGGATGATGGACATGCCGCTGCAGCTACCAGCGCCCAGCAGCAGCGCTCCCCCGGGAGCGGTGGCGGAAAGAGCAAGGCACGTGAACACCAGTACCGCCAGCAGCAGCGCGGGGCTCCGCTGGCCATGTGGCCGCCACAGCGATCGCCCGGCGCCCATCGTAACGCTGCAGTTGCGGTGGGGGGAAAGAGGCGCCGAGACCAGCAGTGGCAGGCGTCAAGCTCCGGCGATTCGGAAGTTGTTTGTTGCAACAGAAGAAATGCGTACGAGTCTTCTGTGTAGGCAGCCCGTCCAGGATACGCACACGGGATTTTCTCCAACGTATTCAATAGAGGAAACAAAAACGAAAAAAGCTTAATGGATTCTTTGCAATTGCTAACCGATGATTCTTTGGGGCCACAAAGACAGCATACAAGAAACGTTTCGAAGAATAGGAGAGCAGGATCGTGGCAGGAGGACCGCATGGACAGCTCCAGCGCAGTGGTAGAGACAGCACAGGCAAGGGATGAGAGATCCCTGAACTACATTGCTTATTCGAGATCTATTGCTTCTTCTTTCATTATGTTTTTTATTATGTCCGAGCAGGGGCTACCAGCACAACTCAAGCTCATGTGACTGAGAGCCCCGGGTATCCCGCGTAGGCAACGCCTCTTGCGCACGCACGACCCAGGCACCTCTTCCCGGCCAGCCTCTACCTCTGATAAGGTGGAACAGACTCTGCTGCGTATCCTGCAGATCCCGTCCCTCCACACGACGCGGCGAAGGCGCTGATGGAGCTGCCCCCTACGCCAAGGCGGCCAGGGTCCCCGCCGTCACGTTGAGATCGCCTGCTACGCCAGGCAGTGCGTCGGCCACGAAGGCGACCGACACGGCGCCGCCATGAAGACGGGCAAAGAAAAGGTAGCCTCCGTCTCTGCCCTGCTCACGGACCCTGCGAGGAACCTCATCCGCGTACACAAAAATCCTGGTGCAAAACGCGTGTTGGATGACCCCAAGGTCGGGACCTCGGACGAGGCGTTCCGCTTCTACCTGAAGCACCGCCCCCAGATCGAGGCCTTCCCAGCCAACCGGTGTGTCTGCGGAGCACCGGCAACCAACGCCCACGTACACACGTGCAGCCGGTCATCCTAGAAGGCGCGGCTCAACCGCCACGACGAGATCGCCCAGGTAGTGGCGCACTGCGCGCAGAGCCTGGGGTTCGAGACGCGGCTGGAGCCGCCGCTTCGACGTCGAGCGCGACACGGATCGACGTGCTCATCACAACGCTTGGCCGGGTGTTCGGGACGGATGGGAGAGCCACGTACCCAGGAGTACCCGCCGGCGGCACCGGCAAAGGGCGATAAACGCCGCCTTCCATGGCACGATGGCGAAGTATGGCCACACCACGGCGCAGCAGGGACTGGGGTTCACACCCTCATCGAGGCGACTGGGCGTATCCACACTGAGTCGAGGAGATGGCTTCGGGCAATCGCCCCGGCACTCGGGAAACAGGTGCCGTGATGGACGATCCCACGGCACAGATCGCCCACACCCTGCACCGGAAGAGCTGCCTCCTTGTGAGAGGATCGGTGGATGGGGACAGGGCCTGCCGCACTAACAACCAAGGTCGCCCCGTCGTTGTGAAGCAAAGACCCAGGAGGGCACAGAAGGAAAGAAATACCGATGAAATCGAAGCAACCATCTTTCCATCTCAGAGCTCTGCCTCCCATACACATACATGGAGTCGGGAGGCGGGGAGGTCTCTCAGGCCGCGCTCCGCCACGCCCGAGAGCCGCCGCACCAACGGCGCGGGAGCGACTCCTCCTACCCCCCCCTGCCTCCTGGCCCCCACTACGCTGATGGGGCGCCCACCGCAGCCGCCCGGCCCTTGCATCCGAACTTGCTTCCCTCTGCCCCTCGCCCTCGTCTGTGCTGCCGAGTCACTGACGACTACTCGCAATGCGTTTCGCAACGCCTTCAGTTGGGCTGACACAGTGCAGGGAAATGTGTATCGGGATGAATCGGGATATATTCTGCTGCACCTTCTGAGCTCTGTTTTGGTTCTCTTCCGCTCTGGGACCCCCAAGCGGGTCATTCGGGATTCGGGCAGACAATAAAAATACAGCGCGCGCACTCGTCTAAATGCAGCCGTATCACCTGCTCAGCAGTCACCAGGAGGCATCGTCATGGTATACACAACAGTCCAATTACAGCCGTAGCGTTATCTACCGGTGGACGGGTGAAAAAATTGCGGCGGAGCGACACCATACCGGCCACGGTGTACATTTTGATCCAGTGCAGAAGACAGGGTTGTCCCGTGACAGATCGTGCCTTCCTATAATCTTTTTGCGTTGTCTGCACTCACGCTCTGAACGGAGGGTGGAGAAAGGTGGTAGAGAGGATACAGAGGGGCTGAAGAATAATCAAGTTGCTCGGGAAAACTGCCGCGAGAGAGTGTCCGTTGGCCAAAGGCAACACACAGCGTTGCCGGTGGATTCATAGCAGGGCACTTAATCGATGATGTCCTCCGCTTCTGCCCTCCTGTACGTGTTGTTTGACGCCTCTGGGCAGAGAGCCGGGACCCCCTCCCCCCCGCGGCTAATCGGTGTCGCTGTTGGTGGTGGTAGTGTGTTGTGAAACAAGAGTCGTCAGATCGAATACGGCAAAATGCGCTTATGCAACACAAATAGGTCCCGCTTCATCCCCATTGCTGGACATTCGCTTTCAACTACATAAACAGAATCGTCACAAAAGAAAACTAATGCGGTTTAAGAATTATGTGTACTACTTGTTCACTATAGGGTACCTTACTTTTCTGGAATCCTGTGAGAGGAATACTGAGAAAGAACGGAGAGTGGATGTGTGAAGCAAAGAGAGGACGTCATCGCGACCTCGCCACAGAGCTGATGAAAATTGAACTACGTGAGGCTTTAAAAAAAATCAAAAAAAAATCGAAGAAACGAAAAAGAGAAGGGATAGATAATTCTTGTTGAGGAAGGTCGGCAGACATACGCCACATCTAGAAGGAAGAGATATAGTTTCTTCCTGTCAACTCGCCCACTGAATTGTTGAAAGGTATTCGAGAGAGAGAGATCCTCTGAATGAGGGGCGTTGTGTTTCTTTATTGATTCTACATAGGTCTACCAAGGAGGAGAGCACAGGCGCCGACGTGTCTCGAGAATCCTTCGCCAGTCCCTGTCAATGATCTAACAGCTAACTACTGAAGAACATGAATGACGGGCTCCTCTGTAGGTGCTGAACCGATGCCTGGAACTCGATAAGAAATACATTAGAGTGCTTCTATAGCTTACTCCATGATTCAAATTCGTCGCTACTGTTCAGTTTGATCCCATCCAACACGATTCAAGAGTACCAGCAAATATCCATCTGGTAAAGAAGAGCACTGGCACAGTCCATCCCGCCACCCTCCCCGCTACAAATTGCATCGAAACAGTGGGCTAGAATCCTTGCAGTTTACTTTGCTTCTTCATGGCACTCTCTTTCATTTTACGGTACATGTGCGAAAAGCTACTCGTTGGGTTGGAGGTCAGAATATGAAAGTCCTTCTGGTTGTAAGCGCTAGTAACTAACTTTTTGCCTTCGAGGTTATCCCTAATAATTGTGTGTAGCTCCGGAGGAATCACGGCATTTACCTCGTGAAGGTCTACAATGAAAGCTTCTGTTAAGCCATAACTAGATGCCGTGCATGTGTACTTATTCAACGATGCCGCATATTCATACGCTCCCAGGACGAAAGTGTGGCCCATCCTGCCAGGTACGTGCTCTTTTCTCTTCTTGTCCTTTTGTTCACCAGCTGTTGTAAGGCGGAACGTTTCTTGCTCTCCGTTGATCGCGACGGTGAGGTCAACGGAGCCCTTTACGATCATGATGAGTGATGTAAGAGATTGCCCCATAACAACCATCCGCTCGCCGTGGAGAAAGATGCAGGGGCTGGACAGCTGATAGATTCTGGAGAGCTGCGACGTGAGGAAACAGAACGACAGGTACGGGTCGTACCGAAGAAACGCCGGGACTTTTGTTTCCTTCTGCATGGACAACGCGCGCTCCTCCTTGACGGCTCTTCTGCAGTGTAAAAGGGCATGTGGCTCAGAAAGGCCCACGTCCATAAGAAGATCCCTTGACATTCGCCAAATATCACAATAGTTGACGCTAACGACAGAGGTCGTCTTCTTTTCGTTAACGCCGCAGACACAATCGAACATACCAAGGCACGTTCCTGTGTGGACATCCGTCTCGTTGCCTTCTTCGTCAATGTGTACGGCAACCCCGTCCTGAATGAAGTACACGGAAGTGTCAATTGTACCTGCCTTGATAAGATAGTCTCCATCGTGAAGTACAATCGGGGAAACCTCGTCCGCAAGCTTTGTCAGGCTTTCCACACTAAATTTTTCGAAGTAGGAGAATTTGCGAAGAAAGCCCGGCCTGAGTGGAAATAGCCTCTTCAAGTTGTCCCGTCGCCGATTATCTGTGGACTCTCTCTGCCGGCTAAGAACTTCAGGGGACAAAAACTGTTTGACAAACTCGTAGTCCTCGGGTGAAACGGTCCAGTAGCCCACGTCTGTCACGCATAGGATGGACGCCACACGGGGTTCTCGACACACCAACGCAAACTCTCCGACGTAGCACGGCGGGTTTAGGTCAGGAATCCACGTACAATTGTCTTGCGATCTGCTTTTGTTTTGGTTTTTCTTCTTGAACATAACGCGAACAGTACCATAGGTAATCATCGCCATCCATCGTCCTGCATCCCCTTCGTGCAGTATGTACGACCCTGCCTTCAAAAAATTCGGTTTGGATCGGGACGCCAGAAGTTCCATCAGAGCCGAGGGCCACCCAATAAAGAACAGCCCCCTCATAGATTGAATGATTTGAGGGGTGGGGTACGGAATGACAGAGAGCATCTCCTGCGTCAATGCCTCCCTTTCGCGTCGTCTTCGGCGCACTTCCACATACCGATGCACCATAGGCTGCAGAAGAAGGGCGAAGGTGTCCATCGCTTCACAAATCTTGCGTTCCTTAATGAGGGCTCTGAGAAACACATGGGAAATGACAACAGTAATCCAAAGCTCTGCGCGGGCGATGTATTTATCCACGTTGCGCAGCAGCGGAAGGTTCTTGTAGCGGTAGAAGATGTCATTCCGACGCTTCTCCACGGCGTAGAGCTCCTCGCGGCGAGCCTCTAAAAGCAATTGCCACTCTCTCTCTCCCCGACGCTGAACTGCCTCTATATACGGGTTTGTGTTCCTCGTGTACACATTGGACAGTCGGCTCTGAAAGGTCGCTTCGTCCACGCACTGCTGGCCTTGCAGACGCGACAGAATAGCCGTTTTCTCCCACGACGACAAGTAGTGCCGGCCTACGGTGTCTCTCTCCTCCAGCGAGAAGTACTTGCGCCGCGAAAACAAAGGAGGCGGCGGAATGCGGAGGGGCACAATGTCCCGTGTGGTTCCTTCCTCGGATTCAGTGGTAGAGGCGGAGAAAACGTCTGGGCTTCTTTTCCCTCGCAGTTCACTTCCAGCCGTCAAGAACGTCTCGTCAAAGCCAGGGCTGGGTCCCAGCGCATCCCCCGATGCTCTCATGGTTTCTAAAATGAGAATGATACCGCTCACTGCTGTACGTTAGCTAGATGAAAGAATGCGCAACAGGTTTCTTACAGAAGAAATTGAAGCAGCGATGGAAGCACAGGGATGATAGTCGACAGTTGTTAAGGTAGTTCAGAGCACAAGCACGCCACGCCACGCTTCATTGCCGAAGGATGCAAGTCACAACCATACATTATGATTCTTTTTTTTTCCTTTTTTTTTCGTTGTTGGCGAAGCGTGAATAGACACACACATTGGACAGCTGTGTTTCTTGTCAGTGCCATACGTTGTTGCTCCTCTCTGCAAACACTACCAAGTTTTACCCTGGGGCATTACGTAGAATGATGGTAGCCCACCTCTGGGAGACGGTACATACACCAGCGAACGGTCGCTGTTTTTCAACTTCCTTTCTGAACTGATGGCACACCCGAAGAGCCGTGGCCCTAAAAAAGGACGCCGCATGAAAAGACATTGCATCATCAATGGGGTCCCAAACGTTGAGCATACCAAAGACTTGCAGAGTGTACGAGAAAACATTTCGAATATCTGTTCCGATAGCAATGAGGCGCAGGTCGATTCCCACTCCCAAGCGATTCGGATTAGCGAAATACGTGTATGATGCATATAAGCTCGAATCGTCTCCACGAAACAGCGACTCTGAAAGAGAAATTGCTTGAGACGCAAGACGAATGTCGTCAGCTGATCGCCACCGTAAGAAAAGAATTTGAAGCACGGAAAGGGTGCAGATCTCTTTCCACGAGGTTTGAGGAGGCGGTCGGACACTTGGATCTAAACAGAAGATTTCTTTGATGATCTCGAACTTTTCCATCTCCGAGAGCTGGTCGGGATCTTTTTGGAGTCCACATTTTATCGTCAACGATCTTACGAGAGTATGGCATTCGTTTCCTATCGGGAAGGCGGAAGGGCGTTCGATGATGAACGAATCGCGCTTCAGTAAGGCCGCACAGGCACGAATGAGCCTCATATAGTACGGGCAGTCATACACAGGGATAAAAGATATTTGATAATTGTCCTTTGTGTTAGTCTTCGAAAAAACAAGTTGAAGTCCGCATTGTACATGGCCAAAATGCTTCAACGTAATTAAATGCCGAGGAAAATGAATACTTTCCGTTTGAATCTTCATCCGCTCGTTGGCTGCATCAGAAGTCTTGTGAAAAGACAAGTACCGCTCCACAGCAACTTCCACGAACGGGAGAGCTTCGTCCGGTATCAGCTCTGCGTAATAATTTCGGTTTCCCATCAAGTTTTCTAAAACGCTTTCAAAATAAATGTTCGGAAAGAATTCTTTTGTCACATCGTTCCCGGATAATGCGGCGCAGTAGGCCAGCTGGTGGCTTGTCATGCCTGTGAACTTTTTCAAGCTCTCATGAGAATGACTGTACAGTAGTATCTCTGAGGGCAACAGCCGATCCAGCTCCTCTTTTTTCTTGATGACCAGCGTTTTGAATAATTCACTGATCTCCTCGCTTTGCACAAACACAAACTGCGCCACTCCAGGATAAAACGCCATGTCGGAATCATTAGACAGCACGAATAAAGGGTTGTAAATGCAGCAGATCTTCTCGATATCTTTATCCACTTCGTCCAGTAGCTGTATGACTTCGGTCCTGTACTTTTTTTCGAAGCACGTTAGAGCCCGAACGGCCTCGTCAAGAACACCGTGAGGAACTATATTCCGGCCCACTTTTCGTAAGAGCGCCTCCGTTGCTGCTCCCGGAGTGGCGCCTTCTAGAGCCTCGCACGCCTTCAGCTCTTCGCCCAGCCGTTCATTCATTCGTCTGTCTCGAAGTCGATATCGCTGTTCGTCGAGTTTCTTTGTCACCTCACTATCGTCGTTGCCACTGGCATGGTACCCATCCAAAACGAACACCAATCGAATGTTGTAGTGGTTGAGCATGACAGACACCAGGGTTTCCAGCTTTTCGTAGATTGTTTGAAGGTCCCCGCCAGCCATTTTTGTTGCTAGGTTATTTCCTATTCGATCGAAGCATTTGGATAAGTAATGGAGGAGAACACCCATCCCGTCGACCACCACGATGTCTGGCTCCGGATCCTTCGACTTCCTGGAAATCTTTATCTGCTTGCATAATGAGTCTCTGTGATTCTGGAGATAGGTAAAGCAGCCTGAGACACCCATTCGGATAGGCTTATATATCTGCCTCAGTAGTCCAGGAAAGAATTCTACAGTTGGTAGAGATGCATAATTGTGTTGGGGAATCACATAAGAATGTGAAAAATGCCCAAAGAAAGGCAAAGGAGAGAGGCAGCGACGGGCAGGGTACGGCAAAGTCACACAGATTTTCGGTCGATGCGTTTTGATATCTGTTCTCCGTCTCAACGCGGAGAGCAATCTCGTCACCATTAAATATTTTGTAAATGCCTGAACTGTAGCACACACAAAAAGGGGGAAGTCATCCTGTTATAAAATAAATGATGAACACGCAAAAATCTATTCACTGATGGTAGATCGGGGCAAAATTCCAATATTTTTCCAATATTTTTTTTGTTATACAAGTTGAAAGGCGTGTTTGCCGTTCTTTTTCAAAGCATAATAGTTCTTCTCATTCGATGAAAAAAAAATCTAGGCAACACCTCATTCCATCTCACATCCACCGTGCAAGGGAGGGTAGGGTGTAGTAGCATAGCCCAGCGCTCGAAGACCCAATAGAAAAGGAGTCACCGAAACAGAAAAGAAGACGGGACAAAAAAAAAAAAAACGGCACCAACAGGGGAAGTGCATGTATGTGGAAGTGCGTTGCTTTCCATCAATTGGTTTTCCTATTGATTCTGTTACTTTTGTTATTCATCCTGTTCAATCCGTTCTTCCCCTTCTCTTTCTTCGAGTACCAACCGTAAGGGTAAGTCGTTTGTAGATTGTGTGTGGAGTGAAATGGCAATGGCATGCGGGGAGATTTTTTTTTTTTTCGGGATAAATATCTTTTCATTGATAGTTTTTTTTTCCAGTTATATAGTTGTCACATATAAACCTATAAAACAAAAAATGAGACAACGATCACCATCTGCAGAAAGGGGGGGGGGGGTATGTTTATGTTTTATGGAGCCTTGAAAGCAACTCCTCCGAACATAGTTAGGGACCTCCTACGGATGTGGCGCTATTCCATGCCGCACTGGGTCTCTGGTGCTGACCGATAACCGATTAAAAGAACCCTTCGGGTTGTAGCGTATTCCGATCCACTGCGTCAAGGCGATCCCAGTCTGCTCGGCTCACTGGAGCAGCAATCCTCAAGACTCCCCGTCGTGTAAAGTATGGGACCTTTCTCCGCTTCAAAATAGGCCAAACAATAGACAATAGTTTTTGTTCGCTAACAATAGAAATAAAATCCCTGCCCAGCTTATCCTTTATTGTCCAGTCAACTTTGTCGCACGAATGATTATCTAGGCGGTCCAAAATAGTGTCCAGTACTTCTTCTACCTTTTCAAACGTATTCGAAGCGCATATATCATGAATGGGCGTACGGCCAGCTATCCCCCGCTCCGTAAAATCTATCGCTCGAGGGGTTTGTAGCAGTGCTTTAAGGCAGGCAGTGGAGCCTTCCAGAATGAATGTATGCAGAATGCTGCAGACGGCGGCGGGCTTTCGGAAAGAAACGTCCGCTCCTTGCTCCACGCACGTCGTCACCATAAAGGGGTCGGGATTGGAAAGCAAGGAGAGCTTACACAGTGCGGCAGTGGGAGTGTCCAGGCAAATCATTCTTGATTTCGTAATGTCGAAGTTTCGCTTCTCCTCTGTGTCCATCCCGTCCCAATCGGCCTGCCACACGGTGGCGTAGTGCAGCGAAAATGGCTCCACTTTGTCGCCGTAGAACGGCATATGCCTCACAAGAGGCCAAAGAAGTGAAAGTTTTTGGTATTGTGCGGCAAGAGTCAGGAAATCTCTTCCGAGATCATCCAGTTGGCCCCAGTCCACAAGATCTTTGGGGTGTGTTTCGAGGCGATAAACCATGGCTCTCATCATCGCTACCGAATCCTCATCTGTGATAAACCCTTGACAGGAAATGTGCAAGGGGTTTTCCATTCTGGAGCTGCCTCGAAGGGTAAAATTCATCGGGTTGTGAGTGCTTAGACATACTTCAACAGCCCGTACACGACTCCGCTCCACAAGTGTGTGGAAGATGGTATTCTTTGTTCGACGGCACGTGAAGAGGACGTCTGCTCCGGATTCTACGTACTGCAACAGCTTCGTGGGGTCAGGGTTCCAGTTTGAAGCACTACAAAACAGTAGCATTGCACTGGAGCTCAAAGAGGCGTCCTCGCTGTCTGGCATCGGCTTTAACAAACAACTTTCTGTAGGGAAGGCGAACAAACTACTGCTCTGCACCACGTATCGAACAAAAAAAAAATAATGAAGAACAATAGAGCATGAGACAGATTAAGCCGTGAAAAAATACTCGATAGGCGCGCGTAGTGCTAATCCTTCTTACCACCACCAAAGGCAGCACACAGTTAATGAAAGCCGTCACTTCTCCGTACGCTTGTTCCAGCATTATCTCTACTAAATGGAAACTGCCTAGCTCAATGGGATAGAACCGAAGAAGGCGACAACGGTATTCTACTTTAACGGATCAAGAAAGCGAATCTTTCCAGTGTCCACGACGAACACTCTATTGCCAGTGCTGCACAAATAGTACGGCTTCTTAAACCCTGTTTTACTCTGAAAAACGTCTCGCTCTTCCAGCGTACCAGATTGTGGAGAGGGAACGATAATTGTTCCGATGTGGGGGTCGCTGCGGGAAACCTTATTGTATCGCCATGAGCTCCAGGACGGGTTCCAACACTTCTCCGGGGCAACATCGGCTGGCTTCTCTTCTGCAACTTCTTCATTCCCTCTGTTCGGGATGGAGCTCCCTTCATGCTGATGAAAAAATTCGATACTCTTCTGATCTTTTATGAATATTTTCTCCCCATTATCATCTAGGTAGAAAGGAAAGAGGTAGCCAACTTTATCAGGGTTTTCATAGCTACAGTACACATCTGCCAGTTTCTCACTTGCCGTTTCTGGGACCCGAATAGAACCTATTTTTATAGTGTTAAGCTCTTGATCCAGTTCTTCATTGGCTGTTGGATACATGTTTCCTCTCTTGGATCTATTGAAACTTTTTGTGCAGTGATGGAGAGAGGAGCGGAAGAAGATCATTGGTAGAACATGTTAGGTCTAAGCCTACAAGTACATACATAAACATGTTAAGTGCGTAGTACTGTGGTAAGGACTGAGGGTATTATTTCTGTTCCGGTAGAGGAGAAAGACAGCATCTTGACAGTCAAGTGACGTTACACTGCAATGACAAAAAAAAAGAAAAAAAAAAGAAAGAATCGTTAAGATACAAGGCGATAGTAAGGTGTGTCCTGAAGGAAGCAGCCGGTGAGGGTCACGAATATCATGCAGCATCTATGCTGCACCCTCTCAAGTCTGGTTTTACGGTGATAACGTCGAAAATGACATCCTAATTCGCTTCAACCAAAGCAATCGAGCAGTTGCACCAACCAAAAGAGAAAATACGCATAGGGCAAGAGGCTTCGTGTACCCAGATTTCTGCAGGTCTGCCAGATTTAGTGGCCTAAAAAAACCTCGACCATCAGCATCTAAATTGTTCCAGTCAGCAGGATCTACATTACAATTGAGCGGGTATCGTCCCCTCTGGCAGCCAAAAATACTTTCTTTTCGGTGTTTCACGATTGGCCAGACAACAGAAAGCATTTGATGCTGGGCGGCGATAGAGATGAAATTACTCTGTTCATAATTCATAACACTGTAGCCTCCTCGATCGTCTCGAGCAGGCAGGTAAGCCTTATGATCCCAGTTCACGCGGTCGGAAGGATGAGAATCCAACCTGTTCAGCACTGCATGTAGCAAGCCGCGCACTTCCTCTGGTTTGGACTCTCTCAGGATAAGATAGTGCAAAGGTGTGCAGCCCAGGCAGCAAGGCGTAGAGAAATCAATGCTCTGGGAAGTACAGAGACACGCACTCACGCATTCGACGTGGCCATCAGCGATGAAACGATGAAGCAAAGGGAGCTTCTCAATGGGGTCCTGGAAAAGGATGTTCGCCCCTTCATGAACGAGCTGAAGGACGGTACCCGCATCAGGATTACGATCCCAGCACTGTTGGCACAGTTTCGATGTGCTTTCCTCTACATTCACGAAGTGAGACCCTTCCAAACTGAAATAGTGTTGCTCGTCTCCTACACTGTCCCAGTCTGCTTTCCACACAAACAATTCTT
This sequence comes from Vickermania ingenoplastis, assembly GCA_010157825.1. NCBI lineage: Eukaryota > Euglenozoa > Kinetoplastea > Trypanosomatida > Trypanosomatidae > Vickermania > Vickermania ingenoplastis. The sequence goes on along the minus strand of VFSE01000272.1, from coordinate 205,154 downwards.
TCAGTGATATGGGTTTTGTGCTGTCCGCGAAAAACGCTTCATTCCTGACAATACTCCAAAAAAAATTAAGTTTCTGATACTGTACGGCGTATGAAAGAGCAGTTCGCTGATAATCATCCTCTTGGCCCCATTGAACTACATCTCCAGGATGTGTTTCGATCCGCTCCACAATTGCAGACAGCATCGACGCCGTCTCCACGCAAGATAAGCTGCCCTGACACACCAGGTGTAGAACGGTCTGCCGAAATCTACCCCCTTTATAGGCGAAGTTTATAGCTCTTGTTGTGGTTAAGCATGCAGCTACAGCTTTCGTATTGCCTCTCTTCACGAAACAATGCAGAATAGGATCATCCCATTCAGAAGCGTGATACAGAATATCAGCATTGCCCCGAACACAGTCATACACCTCATCAGCAGTAGCGTTATTCCCCGAGCGGAGACAGGTATCGAACAGCCGCAGGGTAGCTTCATTGCACGCATGGAGGTCCATTTTTTTGTCGTTTTTCTGCGCTAACTGGATGGAGGTTAGAGGCAACAAAAAACTGTTGTGTTCCACTTTTTGTCTGATACTTGAATTTTGTGTTTAAGGTTAGGAAAAAAAGCCGTGGGAGCGTGGCAAGCGTGGGCATGCTATAAAACTAAATAACAAAGAATTTCATAGTAGCACGTTCTGGTGAAGGCCTCATTGGTTTCGAGGAAATAACAGCGAGTTAAGACCCAGAATAAAGCGGATAAATTTTCAAATCATGAGATGAAAGACCCCACTTGAAATGCTGCCTTATCATCTTCCAGTAATTGATTCCAGTCCGATTCATGTACCTTGCAGGTCAACTGTATTGGAACAGTCAACAATGAGCATTTCCCGCTCTCCTTCAGAGTTATCCATGCCCGGGCAAGCACTTTCCAACGGGCTGCGATAGACAAAAACGTATGCCCATGTCGGTCTTTCCGTCGCCAATTGACAGTATCTTCTGGATGTTTATCCAACCGCTCTAAAACAAGCCGAAGAACAGATTCAATGCTTCCCTGATCACACCGGTGGCACAAGCAGTGTAGTACTGTATTCCCCGAGGGATCCCGCAAAGCGAAGTCAATTGGCTGGGGTGTACTCAAGCACGCCTCAACGCACTCGATTGATGCATGCTCTACAAAGTAATGCAGCAAAATGTAGTTCCCTACAGGATTTAATTTCATCACATCTGCTCCGTTTGACACGCATTTCCTCACAGATTCAGCATCAGGGTGCGCTGCAACGGACCAGGAAAGTTTGCAAAGGTGTGCAGTATGTGCATTCAGTGGGATTATTGATGCCTCGCTGATGTCGAAATGGATCTTCTCCTTTTCAAGTTTGTCCAAGTCTGCAGCCCAGACGATGCGAAGTGGAAACGGCTCTAAGTTGTCACTAAAAAAGTCGAAATGGTTCACCAATGGCCATAACAAACAGAGTTTTTGATGCTCTGCAGCCAAACTGAGAAAGGTTTTCCCCGTGAAGTCTTTCTGCCCCCAATCTACTTCATCTGCAAAATGAGTTTCTAATCGACTCAACACTGCTTTCGTCATAGCAATCATCTCGTCGTCTGGAATTAGTCGATGACATAGTAAATGAAGCGGTGTCTCTCCAGAGAAGGCCCCTTCAGTCTTAAAGCTGATGCTTCTCGTCGTTTCTAAGCATGCCTCCACAGCCTTCGAATTGCCAAACACAATTAGTGTGTGCAACAAAGGCATTTCCATATCTTCTGTTTTGTAGAAAATATTTGCCCCGTCAGCGACAAGAAGGCGAACATCTTCCACAGCTGGTTTCCAATTAGATGTTTGGGCAAGAAGCACTAGTTTCTTTGTCGCAGTTTGACACTTCCGGAGAATATCTTCCATGTTTGCTTCACGGAAAGAGAGTGAATAAAGCTATCTTCTCAGCACTAAACCGACAACAGGGGAAGGTGAAAAGCACTTCGTAGTATTGATATCTTATGAATAAAACAGAAAATCGTTAACGCATCTTCTTCTCTATCTCTCTCTTCTTTTACTTCACTTTCAATAGTAACAAAGTCTACATAGTGTCCGAAGCACATCATCTCAGTGTGACAATGCTTTTCTTCACGTTCCCATTCTCTGGGTTATTCATCACTCTGGGAGAAAAGAAAAGATTTGATAAATGGCTGATTCATTGCCTGTTCTGCCGAAATGCGGTCGTTTGCATCAAATGAAAGCAAAGACCAGACCATAGCTCTAAGCTCTTTGGAATAGTTTGCTTCGGGTATTGGTGGAATTTCCACTTTATTGACGACATCTTTCAAATCTCGATATAAGCTACCATCGAAGGGAAGTTTCAACATCATTAATTCATACAGAACGCAGCCTGCTGCCCACATATCGCTTTTATGTGAATGTTTTCCATATTTGTAAAACTCAGGGGACATGTATACGATTGAGTCGTAGTAGTTATTACTCCGAGTTACTGTCAGCATTTCCGTTTTGTGCACTCTCGAAAAACCAAAGTCGCCGAGTTTTACAGTTCCATCTTCAGTGAAAAAAATGCTTTTAGGAGAAATAGAGCCATGAAACAGATCTTGTTGTTGAAGGTGCAGAAGTGCTTGTAAAAGCGGTATAAAAATGGACAGGATGTCGGTCTCCGATAGAAACTGAGGATTTCTCCGGTTATTTAGTACATCCAAGCGTCTCCGAAGGTCACCTCCAGAAGCAAACTCCATCACCAAGAATAGGTGTTTGTTCTCAATAAAGTAGTCCAGATACCGAATTATATTGGGATGATTCAAGCGGCAAAGAGTTTCCGCTTCACGTTCCAAAACCCCGATGTTGTCCCTCAGGAGCTCGCTTACTTTTTTTATAGCAAATGTACTTCCATTATCTTTCCCAGTAACCTGAAACACGGAGGAGAGGTCGCCTTGGTGCAGCTTACGAACTATAGAAAAATTGTTCATGATTTCTGAAGCATGAATAATAATAATAATAAGAATAATTAAAACCTTAAAAAAGGAAAAAAAAGAAAGAAAGAAAGTATGAATGATAAACACAGATAAATAATGGAGTTTCAAAAGTCAGCACAGAAAGGTATGTGCATCAAATCCATAATTCAGTATTTCAGAAGTAACAAGTACAGCTTTCGTTTTCCACCCATCCTTAACTTTAAAAGTACAGTTTCAGATGTAGAACTTTTAGCCCCATATATATTTATTTTTCTTGAGATAGTATGATTGTCTCGGGAATATTGTTCAACATTGGAAATTTATATAATAGCTGGGTAAATTTTCTAAAGTACAGGTTGTTTTTCTGATAATCACATATTGCAGCCACTCCAAAGGAAATGAGGATGTTATACCCGTGTAATTTGTTGTTATTACTTTGGTTTTGTTTTTTGAGGGTTTCCTCTCCGAAAAAACGATGATCAAATCAAAGTTAGGAAGGTCACTTCAGAATAAGATAGCTCTTATTTCATTCGAAAGGACTACTATTCTAGGCACGGCATGAACGTGGCTAGACTCTTCCTCCCTTCCCCCCGACTCAGGTTCAAGTACTGTTAATTTGCTGCCGGTATCTTTATGGTCTGATTGCTGCTCTGGTACTTCCGATAACGTTAGCCAACAACAACAACAAATAATAGTAATAATAATAATAAAAAAATAACATAAGCCGTTATTATTTTCTGACGCTCGAACATAACTCATCGGCAAGAGTGAGTCGATCATAATTCAAAAATGTACGATTATTTTGACTAGATGTTTCACTTTTATACATGTATGTTGATAGCAAAAGTAATAGTTGATACTTCGCAGTAGCACATGTTCAAAATCATTCATTTATGTTTCATTTTGTTTGTCCAGTTCAATATATATATATATATATATATATATCATAATAATATTAATAATGAAGAAGATCAGGAAAAAAATTAAAAGGAACGAAAAGGGAAGAAAAACATAACCACCCTGCATAAAAAACATCCGAGCAAGTAAAAAGCTGGGCTACTATGGTTTCTACTACTTCCATTATTATTATAAAAAATTGTGGAGGAAAAATTTTCGATTCATGAGAATTTAAGTCTATGTTCGCTGCAGTACTCTCCTAGTGGAATAGCTCAGAACACAAACAGCAAGTATAATCATGTTCATAAAGTGCTAGAAAAACATTCTCTATCAATAAAAAATTTAACTATATTTGAAAGATAAACTACGAGCCCCAGGAGAATCACGCACAGCTCTCAGAAAAGGAAAAACGTTTGGAGGTTTATGAAGGAATGATAGAAGGAAGCGTATAAATTTTCATCTCTGTATTTATATTTAATTATTTCCAGTGTTTTTCAAGAGTGGAAACTTTTTATGTGCGACGAAGAAAACAACGAAAATAATAATAATAATAATACCATTAATTATATATGTAGTTATATAAATATAATACTTTTTCAGCCGGTAGTAGGGTACGCATGCACAGTAGTTGAGTTAAATATGCGAAAAATCTACTGGGAAAAAAACAAATAAATAAACAGAATAATAATAATAATAATAATAATAATAATAATAATAAACATGATATCAATGAAAAGGATATGGAAAAATATTTAACCGCTTGGCAAGATACAGAACATAGGGGGATGTGTAAAGAAATACGCCGGGAAGCTAGCGTTTGGAGTTTTCCCGCCATCGCGCATTTCGAGTTCCCCAAGGGGTTGAACAAGCACAAAGAAATTAAAAAGAAAAAGGGCATGAGTTTCCCAAAGCGTTCTAGCCAATTGCTTTTTCCGTTTATGTTGCCAAGGGACCCGGTGGCCCTCGACTGGAACGCTGGTTTGTTCCAGCGGATGCTTTTTTGTTGCTGTTGCTTGCTTGATTCTTTGTTTTGTCTGTTTTGCCTGTTGGTCGGAAAGCCCCTCCAAGAGACGACAGTTCAAAAAGGGTCACCCCTTGGCGAGTTCTCCGAGGCCCGGGAGGATCTCGCCAAGGGGCGGCGGGAACGCAGCCTGCTTCGCATCCGTCGGCCGCGTTTTTTTTTTCAGGCTTTTGCTGTAGGCGGGAGGGGGGGTGCGCGGGAGAAGGAGAAGGACAAAAAACGTTTTCAGTTTAACGCTGGTTCGCGGCCCTGTGCCGTTTCGTTTCGGATCAGGTTTGGCTGCTGCAATTCGTTCCCGTTCCCTCTTGTGGTTCGCTGCGCGTTGGCCTAGGCCGATGGCGGCCAGGTTTGTTTGTTTATCTTTTTTGTTTTTGTCGAATGACTTCGCGATGCGCAAAAAAAGTGAAAGGTATTATTCATTATTATAACTTTCAGAAAATGGAAGCAGACCAACCGAACGTATTGCTTCTTTTCTTTCTCTTTCTTTCTTTCCTTTTTTTTTGTTTAAATGCCATTTTATTTTATTGATCCCATATTTTATTATTATTATTTTTTCTGCAATTATTTGTATTCTTTTTTCTTTTTTTCTTTTTTTGATGTGTAGTTCTTTCATGCGAGATTAAATGTCTTTTCAATCAAAGCAGAATGGAGAACTAGGGCTAAGATAGTATCCCCCAACTCTTCAGTTCTTTTTTTTTGTTCCTGTCGTGTTACTTTTTTTTTTAGTATTAATTTCTTCTTATTATTTGTATATGTTGATGTATTTTTGCTATTTGTATTTCGATAGCATACATTTTTTTTATTTTTATTTTTAGGTGCTATTGTAGCAATCTTCTTAGCACTTTTACTTTTTCTTTCTTTCTTTCTTTCTTTATTATTGTTATTATTTTTGGCAATCAATAACTTATTTTGGCATTGCTCGTAGCATTATTCTTGGCTAAAATGCGAGTGTTGCAGGTGAAGAAAAAGGAAAATAGGAGTAATAATAATGGTAGTAATAAACATCACAATAATAATAATAATAACAGTAACAATTAAATAATACTAAACAGTAATAGCAATAATCTAATTTTCCATTGAGTGAAACGATTATCAATTACTATTAATGAACTTCTCTCTAGATACGTAAGTATAAAATATTATTCAAACTCACAACTGATTGAATCAAAAAAAAAAGTTCATGTGATCAATATTTGTCACACTATTAATTTGTAAGACTGTGTATTATAGCAGCAGATTGTAGGAGGAAAACCTGTCAGGTTTCCTTAACAACAAACATTACCTTACATAATAGTCCCGGAATAATATACTCATTCTATTATTACTTGTGTATTTATTTCCCCCCACTTTACATATTAATTAATTAATTTATTTTTATTTAAAATGTTTATTGTTAAATATATATTGTTGAAATACTTTTCATTGTATTAAAAATGTTATTATTATTATTTCTGTTGGGGTATTATTATTATTATTATCCTTCTTATTATTATTGCCCTGTCACTTTATGAAAATTATATATAAAAGCATAATAATAATAATAATAATAATAATAATCTTTGTCGTTTTGTCTTTATGACGCACTTTTTCTTATTTTTTTCCCTCTCTTTTTTCGTTCAGTAATTTTCGTTCCTTTTCATTATATTTGTAATGAATGTTTTTGTAATGAATTAATGAAGTTTTGAAATTATTTGTGTTGTTGTTGTTGTTGTTGTTGTTGTTGTTTCTATTACTGTTCTTCTTTTTGTTTTTATCATGATAATAGTCGTTACCCCTGATCTCATACTTGAGAAAAAAGTATAAATGTAGACCTTTTTTTCGCTATTTTTTTCTGCCATTTCATCTCGATCAATTATAAATTACTAATTATTTCTTATTATTATTATTACTTATTATTTAAAAGAGTACTTTGCTATTCAAGGCTTTTCTTTTTGTTTGTGGACGTGGCTGCGTGCGTTACCTGGATAAATGTGATGATACCACCATGTGTTATTTCCACAATGTGAACTTTTTTTACCCTTTCACTTTAATTTGTCTTTCTCCTACGATTTTTTGTTATATTAAGAATATTATTACTACTCTACTTATTATTACTACTATTTATTATTATTATTATTATTACTACTACTTAGTGATATTATCGTGCTCGATGAAGCGAAAAAGAGAAAATAGTATTATCGAAGCCCTGCGAAGTGGTGTGTCCTCACTTACAGTTTCTAGTTTTGCTTCATCTAGAGACCTCGTTTGCAGAGATGAGCATGCAACCATGATTCAAAACTTTTTAGAAGAAAAAGTTCACCATACTCTTCAGATTTTTGGTATGCCTGGAACTGGTAAAACTGCTACTGTTAATTACGCTCTTACGACTCTATCACGTTCAAACAGAAACATATCTGCAGTTTGTCTTAATGGATACGTGATTCAAAAAAGTAGTGACATTTACTGGACCCTTTATCAACACTTACTGAAGACTAGATGGAACAGCGCAGCTAATTGTGCTCCTGATCAGTCTGCATCACTATTGGAAAAACGTCTGCGGCAAAATCGCAGTAAAGCAGTACCGTTATGTGTGATTATTGTAGATGAAGCTGACAAAATTCTGGAAAAACATTCCAAAGCTCTCTTCCGCATAATTGATTGGTTATCGCTTCCAAATGCGAATTTCAAGCTGATCACCATATCGAACAGCATGGACTTAAACATGGATGCTAAAACTAAGAGTCGCTTGGATATGACCAAAAAGCTAGTGTTCGAACCCTACAGTATGAACGAACTCAAGCAAATTTTGTATCGTCGAGTTTCAGGAATTGAACCAAAATTGTTTGCAGACCAAGCTGTTGCCCATTTATGCCATCAAGTTGCATCGCAGTACGGGGATGTTAGGCGCTTGCTACAAACGGCCTCGTCAGCTGTTTGTGGCGTGCTGATGAGTTTATCTGAAGGTAACGAGCTTCAAGAAAAATCGTACACAGAGGGGATTGTAAGTATGCAAGAGCTGCATAGTGTTATCCGACAGACGTTTCATGATCGGTTTATAGAATTTCTGAAACTTTTGGTATCTCCTAGTTTATTTCTTATCACTTGTCTTATTGCACGTGAAACCGAATCATTGTATAATCAGGGAGAACGAGATTTCCGAGTACCTGTTGATCTTCTACACACAAAAGCTCAAATGATTCCCAATTTAAAGGTGCACTTTTCACGCGCCACTTTTGTTGAAAAACTAGATTTGCTTCGTCAAGTTTGCATGATAGATATCTCCATTGGTAATGAAAGGGTACCTCTTTCCGGAATAGATGCAATTGTGGAAGCGTCTGATGAAGTCTTTGTATCACTGCTACAACCCTATCAAACCATAATTGATTCATGCAAACTACATGATTTATGGGGTGTGAAAATAGCGAGAAAAGTTTTTGCTTAACTCTATTCTCAGATGAAAGATAAATACCACGCACTATGGGAACTTGGAGATAAATCATCTCCATGACTCCAAAGTTGTTTATCTTCCTGATTAACTGGTATTTTAATGAAAATTGTTCCTGGGGATTCTTTTGTACCAACATCTATTTACCATGCTCTGTGTCCCTTTCAAATCCTTCTTACGTTTTCCTTTTTTTGATGGCTGCTACTGGGGTGTGTGGATTGGTTTTTCTACGCAGTGTCTTTTTTTTTATGTTTCTTATAAGCGGTGACAACCGAAATGTTTATTAAAAACATCATTATAAACGGTTTTCGCTCGTATCGAGAGCAAGTTTTCCCTGAAGGATTTTCTCCTAGAACAAACGTAATTGTAGGAAAGAATGGGTCTGGAAAGTCAAATTTTTTCGCTGCTATTCAATTCGTTTTGAGTGAAAAGTATGTGAATTTATCGTCCACTGAAAAGAAAGAACTGTTCCACATGGGGAGCGGTAAATCCTCTCTGTCTGTGTACGTAGAAATAATCTTCGACAACAGCGATGGGCGTCTCGTGATTCCAGGACGAGGAGATGAGAAAGAAGTGCGCATTCGTAGAACAGTTGGACTCAAGCAAGACGAGTTCCGTGTAAATGATCGAAAATTCTCCGCCACTGAGGTCCGTCAGCTCTTGGAAAGCGCAGGTTTCTCCTCTAGCAATCCCTACAACATCGTCGAACAGGGTAAAATCACTAACTTGGCTAATATGTCAGAGCAGAATCGTTTCCAGCTCATCAAAGATGTGGCTGGAACCAAGGTATACGAAGATAGACGGGACGAGAGTAAAAAGATTCTTCATGAAACCTCTGGAAAACTCGCACAGGTTGACCAATCCATACAGAAGCTGGATGATCGCATAAAGGAATTAGAAAATGATACAAAGGAACTCAAAGAATATCAACATATGGAAAATGAGAAAAAAATGCTAGAGTTCTCTATTTTCAAAAGCGAACTGAACCAAATAAAGAAAGAACTAAGCAAGTGTGATGAAGAGTGGAGGAACCATCTTAAAGACTTCAACAACGAGAGAGATAAAGATGGAAGCGTTGAAGGAAAAATAACCTCATGCACAGCTCGCATTGGCGAACTCAATGCTCAAATACAAAGCTTGGAACAAGAGAAGAGCACCATGGAGAAAGAAATGGGAATTGCAAACAGCAAGCAGGCAATCGCAGAGCTGGATGCCAATAGCGCTGCATCGCAAAAAACTCGTGATCAGCTAGAACATGAAGCCTTAGAAAAAGAGAGGTTACAACTCAGTAAAAGTGTGGCAGAAACTACAGAAAGCCTGACTGCAAAGAAGAAGATGGTGCAATCTACAGAGGATGAAGCGAAAAGGGTATTGGAATTTGTGAACAAGATGCAAAGAACAGTGGACAGCCTTCAAGAACGACGGAATCGGTCAAACCTTTTCAAGAACAAGAAAGAACGCGATGCATGGATTCTTAATGAAATAAACACAAAAAAGGAAACCATTATAAAAGCTTCACGAGAAATGCATGAAATTGAGCAGCAGATACTGGAAGTAGATAACGAGCTGACGCACATGCACGCGACAATCAAGTCATCCACCAAGAGCGCTGAAGGCTCTGAAAAGGAATTACTGAAGCGAGAGAAAGAAATCCTTGCTGCTGCAAAGAAGCGAGATGAACTCAATCAAGAGCGAAGGAAACTATGGCAGGAGATCCACGAACAGGAGGGTGCTGTGCGTCGTGCTCGCGATGCTGCCGACACTACTCGCCAGCAGTACGAACGAAGCGTTCGCAACGATATTCGTCAAGGATTGACATCACTAAACGAGATATTACAGGAACTGAATGACCCTTCCCTCTCCAGAAACGTGAAAGGAACAGTGATTGACATAATCGCCATACATAACGGTTTTGCTGCTGCAGTGGATGCCACAGCTGGGAATGCTTTGTTCAATGTTGTAGTGGATTCCTTTTCGACGAGTGCATTTCTACTAGAGCAAATGAACAAGAAACGGAAGCCTGGAAGACTCACCTTTTTTCCACTGGATACCTGCAGGGGTGTCGCGCATCACATTCCCACAACCGATGAGGTGTTTCCGCTCGTCGCGAAAATATCTGCTGAAGATGCGTTCACCAAAGTGGTCGATGAGATTTTTGGTCGTACAGCGGTTGTCGCGAGCTTGGAAGCAGGCGCTCGCCTTGTGAAGGAGTTAGGGTGCGACGCCGTCACAGTCGAAGGCGATCAACTAGGAAGAAAAGGTGGCATCACCGGGGGCTTCATTGACAACCGGAAGCTGAAGCTTGTCACCTATGGAAACATGAAAAGCGCAGTGTCCAAGCACAACGAAGAGCGTCGAAAATTAGATTTACTGTGTCAAGAGGTTGCAGTTGTCGAGCAGAAAATAACAGAGGCATTAAATGAGCTAGAGTCCCTCCGTGGCGCTAATGTGTCCGTTGAACAAAGCACTGATGCCGCTATCCGAGAAGGGCGCATGATGGAGGAGCGCCTGGCACACCTACGAGCCCATAGACAGAGATTGGAGTTGGCAAAGAGCTCCTTGGCAACCGTTATTCAAGATTCGAAGGACTCTATCGCTTACCTTGAAAAAGAAGCTACAGAGGAGTTCAAAGCCAAGTGGTCAGCCGAGGATGAAGAGCGTCTGCACGAAAGCGGCAAGGAGCTGACAGGGTTGAAGGAGAAGTACCTGAAAGTTCAAACTATACTGCTACAGTTATCCACTGAAACACAACTCCAGGAAGACACCATCGCACATATTCAACGGCGCATTACGGTTGTGGATGACCGACTGCGCGAACTGGGAAGGTTTCAGCGCGTGGCATCAGAGCTAAATCACGAACGTGTTGCTGTTAGTGCAGAATACAGCATGCTGAAAGACCGCCTCAACGCTATTGAGAGAAATATAGAAATATCCACTAGGGAGCGCGATGAGCTGGAATCTCAACTGCAAACGCTGAGCGCTAATAGGCTCTCTGTGGCCAAGAGCTTGGAGGAAAGTAATAGCGTACTTCTGCGTATTGAATCCAGCCGCTCTCTCCTCCATCAAAGACAAGAAGAAATTATTCACAAGATACGCCGCCTAGGTGTGACGTCTAATGCTACCTCCCAGTACCAAAACCATTCTATCGTGAAACTTATGGGAATGCTAAAACAAGTAAACTCGGAACTTCAAAAATTTTCACATGTGAATCGAAAAGCACTGGATCAACACAACACTGTACTACAATCACGCAATGAACTAGATTCACAACGCCAAACTCTGTTGGATGAGCTGAAAAGCATTAATGAACTTCTCGATCATCTTGAGAACGAGAAAGACGAAGTGATTGAACGCACCTACAAACAAATTCAGTTTCAATTCGAAGAAGTTTTTCGAGAGCTTGTAGGTAAGGATGACTGCTCGGCACAGCTACTGCTGGTCAAACCTCGTGGCGCATCTAGCCCACACGATTATAGCGGTGCTCGAATGCGAGTTTCTTTCGGCTCTTCTACGGGGGCAAGCGATTTAGAGCATCTTAGTGGAGGGCAAAAGTCTCTTGTCGCTATTGCGTTGGTGTTTGCGATTCAGCGCTGCGATCCTGCCCCGTTTTATCTGTTCGACGAAATTGATGCGGCACTGGATGCCGAGTACCGCGCAGCTGTCGCCAGTATGGTAGAACGGCAATCCAAAGACTGCCAGTTCATCTTTACCACATTTAAATCGGAAATGCTACGTATTGCGGATAAGGTTCTGGCCATTTTCTTTCACAACAAGGTAACCCGCATTCAATCCATCACCCCCGAGGAAGGAGTCAAATTACTGAAACAAGCTGCGTTGGAGGATCGCAAACGAGGAAGGGAGAATGACGATGACGACCGACCGTCCGCCTAGTTACCACGCTACGTCTGTGGGGGACAAAGACTCCACTTTACAACACTTGTCGGCTTTTTTACAGAACATAGAGAATTCTGAAGTAGTCTTGCAGGCACAGACGCACAGAAAGGGAACAGAATCACATAGATCTACAAGATGCCTTCCCATTGGCATATTTTTTCTCTCTTTTACCTCAAAATAAATAAAAATAAATAGTAATCGGCAGTAGGCACTATCCAATCTCTACATTTTTCCTGTTGTCGAACCCCTTGCGGGGTATGAGGGGATAAATATGGAGTGGAAAAATCCTCTTCGACATACGTTTGGGAATCTTCTTTGCTATCCTACTCGTGCCTTTTTTTTTCAGAAACTACAATGACGCCTGATGGACCATTTCTTGCTCTTCCCACCCACAGGGGTTCCGTCGTGAACCTCACAGCTGAACAGCTGAATCATATCCTGGAAGAGAATGAGAAATGGTTGGCAGTGAGCGCCTTTGAGGCCACAGAGCTGGTGCCCCCCCTAATTAAATCGCAGCTGTCCTTTCCTGATTTCTGTGGTCTACATGGTTACAGCACAATACTGACCTTGCGCAGCTCGTTTCAAGGTCTTCATCCCAGCGCGGCATCGTCAGACAGCGCCGTTTCCGCCCTTCACGAGAAGGGGAGGGTAACGATGAAGACGTCGGCGTGGGCAGAAATCGTAGCGGCTGTAAGACCTGCTATAACGCTCTGCCCCCACGATGCCATACCTCTCTCGGAAACGAGCGAGCGGAAGCGAAAAACAGCGACGATGCGGAATGACAAGTGGGAGACTTTCGCATCTACTCTTTCACTGGAGAGCAAAGTGCTGAAGTCCGATACGGGGTGCCTCGAATCTGAAGAGGGTTTCTTTGTGGATAGCCTCCCAGGAAGTGAGAACCTCCGGGAGTTCGCGGTAAACCTGCAGCAAATACGCCGTAAGCGACCTCGCAGCGTATGCATGTGCATGGCCAATTCCTTTCCGCAGTTTCTAGTGGCGTTGGAGAACAATGTTTCGTTTATCGAATCCTCATTTCCATGGAACTTAGCACAAAAAGGGATTGCAATTGTGCTTCCTAGCTCTGCTACAACCACACCTCAACGCAATGAGGCACTTCTGCTGGATTTACACGATCACACGTATAAGTTGGATATCTCTCCGCTACAAGATGGCTGTAATTGTTTCACGTGCAGTCGGCACACAAGGGCCTACGTGCACCACTTACTCTCTGTTCAAGAAATGAATAGCCCTATCCTACTCGTCATGCACAACTTGTCTGTCCTAGTGGGCATCGCGCGGAGGTACCGCAATGGCGATGAGAAGACGCGGAAAGAGATGATTGACCATTTAGTAGCTCTGTGCTAGCTGGGTGCCTGACGCACTAAAAGCAGTAATAGTGAAGAGCTGCCCCCCAACCCCCTCCTCCTCCGCAGCGGCGCGGCGGCGTCGTATTGCGAGATGGAATGCTAAACATCCATGCCAGGTAAACCGGATCATATTACTCTCTATCCTTATGACAGTAATGCATGCATTCAACTCTCTCTCTCTCTACCTGTTTCGCTTGCTACTTTTTGCTTAGTGCCGGTACAAGAAACGTGCTGTAGAACTGGTTCTCCTGTCGAGGGTGCTGCTATCTCTGGCGGAGGAGAGAAGATACAACACATATATCAACGCTCCATTTGTCGTTTCTTGAATATATATAATATGAAGTAAAGGATGCAGTTCAACATGATTCCAATGACGCGATGGATTAATGTTTCTCTTCTCGTGGTGGCAGCACTTTGTTTCTGTATCGTAGGCGCCGCAGCTCCCATCACTCGGCACCTCGACGGTATTGATCAATTCAACTGCTTAGCGAACGAAGTCTACAACCCGATTAAAGAAATATGCCGGATGTGCCCTGAGCATGCCACAACCGTCGACGGCAGGTGCGAGTGTTCCCCCGGATATGCTTTCATACAATATGCAGGCGCCCAGGAATCAATTTGTTTTGACTGTGCGTCGCAGAACAAAGCTGTAAGTCCCGTACCCGGCATTAATGGCTCGTACTTCTGTGTGGACTGCGGCGTCAATATCAGCGAACCTCTTGGCAATGCGTTTTTCAATAACGATACCAAAAAGTGCGAGTGCTCTCCGTCCTTTTCCCTCGTGACATCGCTGAACAGAGAGCCGCTGGTAACGCAAGTTTGTATTCCGTGCACGACAGAGAACTGTGCAAGGTGCGATTTCCCGTATCAAACGACCGCGGACGGGTCGTGTGAATGTGTAGAAGGGTACACCATGATGTTCGATCGTAGTTGTGCGTTGACTTCCGTTTACGAGCAGATGGTGGAAGCTGCCAAGGGCACCACCATAACTTATTCACCGCCGAATATGGATGGGAGCGGATCCGTCGGCCCAACTTTCACGTTTGCCTACACCCGCGAGCGGATTATTATGGCGGCTACCTTATGCCTCCAGGGGAGAGATGTGGAGTGCCAGTTTCTAACCAACATGTGCGTGCTAATGAACTACAACAAGGAGACGACACCGTGCGCTCTGTACCTGCAGCTAGAACTAACGACCGTCTGTTCCGACGGTACCACGACGTGCTACGACAACGACAGAATAGTGCCGTGGCTCTACTACGTTCAAAGTAGTGCGGAAATAATTAGCAGCTTCCGATTTAAGATGAAGGCCTGGGAGAATTTAAATTTTGTGGTATCTACCTATGATGTCGAAGGTAATTGGCTTGGACTGAAGCCCCTGGTGAATGAGATGAATCAGTGCCACGAGCCCAACCCCGTTGTGGAAACTTTCATGAAGGCTGGAGGAACGTTGGTGATGGACTGCTACATGAACTGGAAGTGGTTTTTGACGGCGGAACCTACACACTTCTACGAAATATTCATGATTAACCCAACTAATAGTTCTGATCTCGTACCTATCCCCGTGCTAGTGGATTTTTCGAACCAAAAGTTTGCTCCAAAAACGTTGCTTGATCCTTTCTTCTATCGCTCCGGATGGACATTGGATGACACCAACAGCCCTTACTTCGCCCAGAAGCAAGGGTATCGGCGACGCTTCTACGTGTATGATAACCTGGCCACCCGAGCCGCTGCTACGGGCCCAACCCTAACCCTGGCTAGAACTGTAACTACAGCGCAGGACATCACACTCGTTATTGGGTCCTCCTTTCAAAATGGCGCCAGCGTGCCGTTTTTTGTGCTGCGGTACATTTCGAGGGATGTGACGGCATACCTTGGGCAGATCTCGCAACTATCCAGTCAGCTGCCGCTTGCCTCGACGTCCAGTTCTGAAACGGTCAAGGAAGAAATCCGCATGGTCTTCCTGGGATACTCCGACACTATTGGCAAATCGCTGATGTGGTCTATGATCGGAATGTGCTGTTTGTCCACCATTACCGCCTTATTTCGCACTTACGGCTACATGCGTAGGAGACAGAATCTAGTTCTTGATGTTCCCGCGATCAGTGTGTTTGTTGTTTATCTTTTAGATCACGCAGCCAACACCTTTCTCTTTGTGGCTGTTGTCATCTCCTGGACACTGCTCGTGATGTACAAGTCGCAGCACTGGCTTGTTCTTGCCTTGCGGGAGAAGGAAGTGTATCTCACTGCGCTGATCGCCGCGAGCGTTGCGATGAAGGGGATCGTTGTAGCCTATCGGATGGTAGAGCAGTGCAATGCCGACTACTACATCATTGACTGGGAGCGAAGCAAGGGACAACTCCTACGTGAGAACTCATTGGTGCCTGTTAGCATGTGGCGCTCTAATTTCCTTGCCCATCAGCTTAACCGTGTCCAGTGCATGCGATACTTGCACCCGCTGGTAGTGATGATATGCGTCAGCTTCTTTCTCATCGGGTTCCGTTATATCAATCTGTCCAAAGGTGTTCCGTTCGGCTCGCGTTTCACCACCGACAGCGCCATTACCATTGAAACGCTCCGCATTGCTCTAGACACGTTCTTCTGGTGCTCCGTGTCCTTTATTTTGTATATGCTGGAGTTTCAGGTGTATTACCGTTTTATTATAGTTCATCCGCTGCAGGCCTTCGTCGACTTGTGCTCTGTTTCCAACATTTCTGTTTTGATCCTCCTCGAGCCAATGTGGGGCTTCTACATCCACGGCAGATCCATTCATGCACACGCAGACGTGGATATGACAGAGTTTCAGCGCAATTTGTCATTGGAAGCGGAAGGAAACCTGCCAGTACGTGGGCTAGGCGGCCAGAGCCAATGTCAAACCTTCGAAGTTTTTCTGGGCCCCTACATGCGGCAGTACTTGTACATGTGCCAAATCGAAATGAAGGCGCAACATAAGAAGGACGGCGCTATCCAGACCATAACGAACCCCGCAGCGTGGCATGTGCTGGAGTGCTTGGCGACACGGAAGTCGGAAGTGTACTCCGACGAGGCAATGGCCATCAAGGATCAAGTGAACCAGGCTCTGCAGCGAAGTATTCATCGTGCGGAGGGGTCCCTCTTCTCGAAGATGGCGCTGCATAGACTGCTGCACTTCCCACCCAATATCATGTACATGAATGGCGCCCAGCGAGGTGACAAAGGCTCCAAAGACCTTTTCTTTTTTGACAAAGACAAATCCTTTGAGCAGGCCTTCATGTGCAACTTGGACTTCGATCTCTTCATGCTCTATACGGGCCTCTTCGCGTTAATTGATTCGGCCTTCGAGAACGTGTTCATTGCCGTGGTCGTGACGTGCATCCTGGAGTTTTTATGTCAGATGTACCGTCACAAAGAAGGCAAGTCGAACTTCTGCAGCAAGACCCTTATTAACGAGTGCTTCCTCTAGGCAGCCGCGCTATCCGGCCGCTCCTCGCTGAGCCGCTTCGTTTCCCTTCCGTTCTATCGGGGGGCGGGTATAGTTGAACGATAGAAACCTCTCTTGTTGAATTATGTTGTGGGTTTCTGGCTCACTACGCCTTGCTGTACCTTCGTGGTGCTTTGCCTGATGTATATCCAGGCAGCCCCCCCTGTATACTCTGCATCACACACACAGAAATACTCCAAACGTAAATGCCAAACTCTCTGCCGAATGGTTCAACGCGGTGTATTCACTAAACCGAACTGTGACCGCTCCTTATGAATCGCGTTAACTGGCCTCTCTCCCTACCCTTATTCTCTTCCCCCTTTGCTATAGTCTGCTGTTTTATTATTAGGGGCGACTACTCCTGGCAACTCGCTCATAGCTCCATTCATCTCGTAGCAGATTAATGCGTCGGTTTCTCTCGCGGGGGGTGCGACTGTCTTTGGCCCCTCTGTATGCGGGCTGGCTGGCTCAGCAGGCCCCGGAGCCGCACACCTGCCAGTGCTCGTCGTCCCTTGTAGACCTGCGCCGATGCCTCTCGAATGATGAGCGACACAGCGATGCGGCGGGGTCCACGAACGCCTCCTCGAGCCTTCCCCCGTTTGCCCGCAGAGGCGACTCTTCCGCACCGGATCAGGCGGCAAAGCGAGGCGTGGTGGATATCACGTCCCTCAACATCAATACCGAGATGGACACACACGTGCCACTGCTGCTGTACTTCACCGTACATAATCACCCCGATGTCCGCGCGTACACGCTGCGTTTAAAACACCAAGTCGATCAGGTGAACCGTAGACTGGAGAATGACCATTTGGAAGATGCCTACGACGAGCATGGAAAGGACGCAGGCCTCGCTATTAAACTAGGGGTGGTGGACTGCCTATCAGAGCCGTCTCTCTCCAAGAAGTTCAATATTGATCCACATTCGTTTCCCGTCGTTTACTTTATTCTCAAGAAGGCGTTCTGCGACATGCTCACGGGCATGGTGGAGGAGTCCCACGCGAAGGAAGCAATTGAGGCGTTCATTGACTACGCCAAGGAAGAGATGAAAAATGCGAAGGAGGGGAAAGGAATCTATGCGAAGCTGAAAATGCACGATAACGACGACGAAAACGCCTTTACGCTCCTCAGCAAAGGACACAAACACCTGCAGTCTAACGAGTTAACGAAAGCAAAGGAGATGTTCTCCAAATCCCTCCGGTACTCCCGCGATGAAATGAAGGTGGTGAATCAGCGCTACGGCGTAGAAGGAAAAAAAATGACAAAGGAGATGTGGGATAAGCTGAAGCGAGAGGCCTGCTACAACAGTGCCCCACAAGCACTGTGCGGCCTTGCTATGTGCGCTATGGCAGTCGAGGATCGGCCAGCGGCGCAGCGTATTGTCACGGACATCCGGCGCGAGTTTCCGTACGCCACCAAAGACATGCTGGATGTCGCAGAGGCACTCGTCCGCATTGAGCTGATGATCCTCACGGACTTCCACGTGAACCGCGACTCGTACGTCTCCTTGATGAAATACGACAACCTGACCTCAGACCCCGCGGCGTTCTACCGGCAACACGTGAAGCTGGCTGTTGCTCACTTTCTAGAGGGAGCCCACCAGCGCTGCATCGAGGAGTGCCTCCGCATCATCCGTGCGGAACGCAAACTACTTCCAGCGCTGAAGGAGTCTGGCATCCTTCCGCCCGATACCGAGCTAACACGCTCCACCCAAACTCCCGCGCGCAAAGTTGTTCTTGGGGTTATGGAGGCACTTGGACCCATGAATGAGCACACGATAACTGGGAGGAAAATGCTGCAGATGTACCTGTAACGAGGGGGAACCAACTCTCTTCTCAGAGACAAGAGAGTCCTTACTCCCCCCCTCGTTGTTCACACATAACATCCTCGTTGCGTGATGCACGAAGCGCAGCTCATGCAATGTGGCGCCTTTAGAAAACAAAAATCTCCCGTTGTATGTGGTGTCTATGGAGCTCAAAAGCTGTGATCACTTCTGGCCCACTGCCCCTCATTGATAATGGACTCTCTTTCTCTTTTTTTTTTCCTCTACTGGGATAATATGTGCTAGTGCTCTAGTTCATTATTTTTATTTTTATTTTGTATTTTGTATTTATTCCCTTAGCTTTCATCCGCTCGCTATACCTATACCCAGATGCCGATCAAGTACAGCTGTATCAACGAGGGAGCGAACCTCCTGGCGGACTACCCAGCTGATGCAGACCCGAAGTACGCCGAGACGATGCAGAAGGTGCTGTCCACCGTCCCCCCGCGCGAGTACCGCCGCAAGACCATCGACGACAAGGAGGGCGGAGTCAACTACCACTACATCAGCAACGGCGAGGGCTGCATCGTGGCGTGCGTCACATCAAGTGACATGCGTATGCGGACGGTGTTTGCCTTTCTGGAGGCAGTGGAGCCCCTCGTGCGTGGAAGTGGGCAGGGCGCGGAGCTCCGCAACGGGAAGAAGCTCCTCCAGCAGAAGATGGAGTTCTACAACAACCCCCAGAACGACAAGATCACTGCCCTCAACGACGATATTAATCAAGTCGTCGACGTCATGATGGATAACATGGATAAGGTGCTCACGCGCGGCGACCGCATCGACACGCTGCAGGAGAAGTCTTCGAACCTTGCCGATCAGGCGCAGCAGTTCCAGGACCGCTCAACGGAGCTCAAGCGGGCGCTGTGCATGAAGAACGTCAAGTTTACCATTATGATTGTGTGCGCCGTGATTCTAGTGGTCATCATCATCGTCATGATCGCGTGCAACCCGAACTTTAGCAAATGCAAGTAGTTTTCTTCTGGAGGCGAAACTACACACACACACACACAGAAAAGAAGAGGTAAAATTAGGTGTCAACGAAATTACAAGTGCCGCCTGCCACCAAATGATTCACACCAACAAGGAGGATACACAACGAGGAGAAGGCAAAACAACAACAACAACAAAAAACAAACAATTGCAGTAGATCGCTTAGAGAAAAGGTGCCGCTCAAAAGAAAAAAAAAGAAAAAAGAAACAAGCTGAAAGTCGTACAAATAAACAAACGGAAGTCATAAGAACGACAAAAAAATGATCATTTCTTGTTGCTGTTATGATTATTATTATTATCTAGAAGATGGCTTGTTTTCTTCACGCTGTCAGGTGAAATTCCGTCCGATAGAGATCAGAGGCATCTGCTACATGGAAGGCGAATGACAACGGAAAAGAAAACAAACAAAAAAGGAATCAATAACCCCCCCCTCCTCGTGATGATCCATGCACGACCCACATGGGAGCCAAAGCATGTGTGTCGTAGCGCCACCGGTGCCGCTGGGAGTGTGGAGAGCGGGAGGGCTGAGGGCTCCGGGTGGCCCGCAGGCCAAGACACCGTACCGCTGCCGCTGCTGCTGCTGCTTCTCACATGAATCTATCAGCGAAGCCTTAGCGTAGAACTCTTCTCTTCTCGTCTCTCCCCTCTTTTTGCCATATATTTTTATATATATTTTTTTACTGTTGAAATGTTGAAAATCTTCTCCAGGTTGGGGATTAGGCGGCGGCCTCATCATGTGGACCTGACGGGCTCGCCAGCTGAAGGTGATCGTACTCATCGTTCAGTAGTGCTACGAGGCCAAATGAACCTCCGGGAGAGCCGTTTCAGGGGTGGAAGGATTCTTGGCCCTCCCTCCCTCCCCCTCGCCTCCTCTCGTCAAAGTGCGTGTTCATAGCTCATATTCGCTGTACCGTCGACCTGAGAACCGAGGTCTCCACGCCAAAACAGGAGGGGCGATTCGCTCGTGAAATCCCAGCTCTGAGGGGCTAAGGCGTTCCTCAACACGGTTGGAAGAGTCTTGATGGCCTCAATGAAACGCGCAAGACTCCAACGGTTTTTTTTTTTTTTTGTTGTTGTTTTGGGAATTGATGGGCCTCATGCATCATCATAATACATGTTAATAAGTGTTTTTTTTTTTTTATGGTAGGACTGGGTGCCTGGTGGTCATCTAAGGTTGTGATGCTGTAGTTTTACGTATTTGGATGCTGCCTGGAATCCTCTCTTCTCTTCACGTACTCCTTTCGCCGTCTGCTTTGCCCGATCCAGTGGGTAGCAGTCGTATAGAGGTGTACAAGATTATCCCACGCGGTATAATTTCTCGTGCTTCGCTATCAGCCGTCCGTCATTGGTGCTGGTTGGGTGTTGCGCTGCTTCTAGGTCCAGTTGGTGTGAACCAACTCCAAAGGAACCTTGAACATGTGCAGCGTGACCAACTCCTTCTGTCTTAGAGTTCAGTTGTGGAAAGAAACGAACAATACGCTTCGATAGGCGAATATCCGCCTCTTCTCTGTTGTCGCCTATAGTGCTACGTACTCCTTTCGCCGTCTGCTTTGCCCGATCCAGTGGGTAGCAGTCGTATAGAGGTGTACAAGATATCTAATACGGTCGATAGTGGTGCTGCATCGGACCCCCCTATACATACACACCAGGGTAGGGCGCCTAACTACCCCCCCCCCCCCCTCCCCCCTCTGTGCGAACGTATCCAACTGCTCCATTGTTAAGTTGAAAAGAGGTTTACCGTGTGGTGGAGTCATGGAGTGCAGGATTACAGTATTCTTCTCCAACTTTGCGAGCATTCGCTGCTGCATTTCACCTCGCTCCTTCTTCCTCTTCTATCTTTCTTTCTTTCCTTTTTTTTTTTTTGTTGGATATCAAGCATCGCAAAAAGTTTGCCTCATAAGCCGTTACCTTCCTTTTGGTACAATGGCCGCCGCTCCAGCGCACCTCTACGCCTGCCGCCACGGCCAGAACGAGGATAATGTCGAAGGGATCCTCAACGGCCATCGCGATCGGCCTCTGACGGACCTCGGCAGGGCACAGGCGAAGGCAACGGCAAAGCGTATTTCCGAAGGAGATGTCAAATTCTCGGCCATATACAGCTCTCCCCTCTGCCGTGCGCTAGAGACTGCGGAGGAGATCGCACTCGCTGTCGGCCTAAAGGTGGAGGTTCATCCGAAGCTGATTGAGCGGGACTTCGGCATCCTCTCCGGCAAACGGATGGAGGAGAAGCCAAAATACGCCACCGAGTTCTTTCAGGGCGATGAAATCCTCTACTTCCTCGCGGGAGAAGGCGTGGAGAGCTTCGAGTCCTGCTACCAGCGCGCAAAGGATGTGATGGACGACATCAGCCAGCGCCACCCCGGCGAAAACGTCCTGCTCGTTTGCCACGGAGACATCATGATGATGATGCGGGCGGTCAAGCGCGGTATTACGTGGAAGGAGGGTCTGGCCCTCAAGTACATTGGAAATGCCGACGTCCTGGACCTCGATAAGGAGACAGAAACCACCGCTGCATAAGGTCAGTCTGCAGCACACCCTCCCCTTCAGTAGAACGTAGTAGTAGTAGTTGTTGTTGTTGTATGGCCGTGTCGCGTATCGATTGCATGAGAGTACGTATGGGAAGCCGCAGTGTCCTCCCCATTGTTGGTTTATCGTATAAAGTTTAAGGACGATAATTGTACCTGTGACGTACATCGCTTGATTCCGTGTTGCCGCTCGTGTCTCACTGTGGCGTGCAGGCGTACCCTATTTTGGCTTTTCTCACACACCTTCTCTCTCTCTCCCTCCCCCTTGGGCTCCTTTATTATTTGTTCTTACTCTGTATCGTATCTAAAGTGAAGGGATCTGTTGTTATAGCGGAGTCGACTCTTTCCGTTTGCTAGTGGAACGCTTTACTCCTGTGCGTGCCTCTCTGCTGGTGGCCATGAGCTCGAGTGCCGGCTATGAGGCCCTGGCGGTCTACCTGGGGAGTATCCTGCAGGACAGCAACTGTCTCGGCCTGAGCCCCGAGGAGATCCGTGCGATGAGCGTCGAGGTCGTCAAGAGCAAAACGAAGAAGGAAATAGTTGACTGGTGCGGTACGCTGCTGCTGGACGAGCGCGTCGCCGCGGAGCTTATTGAGCGGCGGCATGCGGCGCGTCTTCGATTTGACGACGACGACGACGGCGACGACGGCGACGGCGTGCCGGCAAAGAAGGGCCGACAGCTCACCGCCAAGGGAAAGCGCCGCGGTGTGCCGCTCAACGATAAAAAAAAAAAGGGAAGAGACGGGAAGGCGGCGGCAGAAGACACGGGTACGCTGCAGCCGGGAAAGTTCGAGTGCGGCTGCTTCGCGACGCTCCACCAGCTGCAGACCAATTGCCTCAACTGCGGACGAATTATATGCCAGCAGGAGGCGGCGGACACGTGCTACTTCTGCGGCCTCGAACCAGGCCGGTGCGTCGCCTATGAAATAGCCGTGCAGGACGGAAAGATTACGGAAGCGGCGCAGGAGAAGAACGAGGCGCTCTACGCTGCCGCGCTGGAGCGTCGCGACCGCCTCCTGGAGTACGCCGCGAATCGTGCCAAGCGCACGGCAGTCATCGATGACCAGCAGGCATCCCTCTTTTCCCCACAAAACGCGTGGCTCTCGCCGTCAGAGAGGAAGGAGGAGGAAAAAAATGCCGCCGCTGAGGAGCGCAAGCGCCGTGTGGAGGAGATGCACCGCCGCACCGGCGCTTACGTTGTCCACCTCGACTTCGTCAATCGCAATGTCTCCCTCGGTGCGCTGCCCGCGGCGGAGCCGGCGCCGACCCGCGCCGCTCCACAGGACGTGGAGCCCATAGGGCAAGAAACGGAGATGGACAAGGGGGAGGAGCAGCAGGAGGAGGAGGAGCAAGACGACGACGTCGTGCCCGACGCCCGGGCCGAGCGCGCCCCTTCCACGCTCTTCAACATCTGGTACTCCACGGACGGCTCCAAGGTGGACGACCCCCGTACGATGGGCAAGGGAGCGCGGCAGGAGCCGGCGCCTGCGCCGCAGGAGGCGGTTCCTGCACGGCGCATTTTGGTCGTCTCTTCGAAGCGAGTACAGCAGGATTACTTTGAAGACGATAACGCCACCTTTGAGGAGGGCATGCGGGCCCCCGGCCTGGTGCAGGTGGCGCCGGCGGTGACGGAAGAGCTGCCCGAACCGGCGAACTCGGCCACCATCAAGGATTGTATTCCGTATGCGATGCGACAGCGAGACGACGGCATTTGCCTCTCCATGCATCAGCCCTGGGCGAGCCTGCTCGTGCACGGCATCAAGACCCATGAGGGCCGAGGGTGGCCCACGGACTACCGGGGGCGGCTGTGGATCCACGCCGCCTCGCAGCAGCCGGTGGAGGTGGCAGAGGTGGAGGCCCATTACCGCCAGTTTGTCCCCCCTGGAACGCCGTTTCCGGAGCACTACCCCACCAAGGCGCTGCTCGGCTCCGTGTACTTGGTCGATTGCCTCGACCGCGAGGCGTACGAGGACCGCTTCGCCCCTGAAGAGCGGCAGGAGGACTCTCCGTTCTCTTTCCTCTGTGTGGAGCCGGCGGCTCTGCCCTTCCCGCTGCCCATGGTAGGGAACCACAAGCTGTTCCTGCTGGAGCATAGGATACACACAGCCGCAAAGAAGCAGCTCGGCGAAGTACAAGTTTGATGCCGCGCCAACCGGAAATATGAGAGGAAGCACCCCGGCCGGGAACATCGAGGTTGCCATGGCTGGGCTGCTAACCAGCCCATGGTCAAAGAGTTACCAGGGACTGGGTTGCCCCTTGGTAAAGAGGTGGAGGAGATGCATCCGTGCTCGTGGCCGTCCGTGAGCGAAAGGGGGGCTGCGCTTTACTTCCATATCATTGCTTTTTTTTTCTTTTTTCTTTTTACCTTCTCTGGTGCTACAATTAATGAACTAAAAGTATTACACCGGTATTGTATATATAGAGCATATCTTCGAGGTACGTTACTCTGCCGCGCTGCTTCTTCCTTTGACATCATCTCCTCTGTCTTGGTCTGCCCACATGTTTTCTTTTTTATGTTTGCCCCTGTCCCCCCCTCTCTTCTCACCCCTGTCTCTGTTCCTTTGCTGTCCTCTACGCTAGCTACACAGCTTTGCACTCGTCGTTGTTATAATGGAGTCGGCGGACACAACCGTCGGTGGGAAACGCCTTCGCGAGGCGGACGATGTGGACGGGCGAGGCATTTGGTCCGACGACAGCAGCAGCAGCAGCTCTGCGGAATCGGCCGGGGAGGACGAGCTGGACCACCTTATTGCTCACGCAGAGGCCACGGCGTCGGTGGCGAAGACTCGCACGGCAACTAGTGCGGCCGGGCAGCTGCTGGCGTCTTCCCGGAACCGGCTGCTGGAGGACACGCTGGCGCAGCTCAAGGCGGACCTACTCGCCCCCGTCGCCTCCTCCACCGAGCTGGTTGTCGTCAACGCGGCGGACGAGTCCGCCGAGGTGATGGACAAGCTGCTCGCTCGCAAGGCACCGCCGCCGCCAGCGGAGGAGGTGAAGAAGCTGCGCCGCCTCCAGTACGTGGACCACAGCCTAATTTCGTATATGGATGTGGAGAAGTGCTTCTACATTCCCCCAGCCGACGTCCGCCGGCTCACCCCGGCCCAGGTGAAGGAGCTGCTGCAGGAGCTGGACGGGGCAAAGATGAGCGGCAAAGATGCGCCGCCGCCGATGCGCACGTGGGACGGCACCGGCCTCTCCGATGCCGTGCTGCAGAAGCTGGAGGAGGAGGGGTTCTGCGCTCCGTTCGCCGTGCAGTCGCTCGCCGCGCCGGTTCTCATGTCCGGCCGCGATCTCATCCTGTCGGCCAAGACGGGCTCCGGGAAGACGCTCGGCTACGTGCTGCCGCTGATACGACACTGCGCCCACCAGCCGCGGTGCGATGCGGGAGAGGGGCCCATCGGGCTCGTGCTGGTGCCCACTCAGGAGCTGGCGGTGCAGGTGTACGCCCTGCTCGCGAAGCTGTGCAAGATTGCCAAGCTGAGGACGGTCGCCTCCTACGGGAGCTCGTCCCTGGCCGACAACATTAAGGCCGTGAAGGGCGGCTGCGACGCGATGGTAGCGACGCCGGGTCGCCTGCTGGACCTCCTGACGGTCAACAGCGGCACGGCGATGAGTCTGCAGCGCGTCTCCTTCCTCGTCGTGGACGAGGCGGACCGGCTCTTCGATAGCGGGTTCATTGAGCACGTCGAGGCCTTCATCAAAAACATCCGCCCGGACCGCCAGCTGGCCATGGTCTCCGCCACACTCCCCCGTGAGCTAAAGAAGTTGATGGTGAAGCACATGAAGAACCCCATCGAGATCTCTGTGGGCGGCCGACCGACTCCGGCGTCTAACGTGGATCAAACCTTTCTCTTCTTTGACGAGGAGACCTACGAGTTCGACGAGCTCGAGCGCCGCGAGAGCCCGCGCCTGCTGAAGTTGCTCCAAATTCTGGGTGAATACAGCAGCGGCGAGCGCCTCGTGCTCGTCTTCACGCAGCGGAAGGAGGAGGTGGACGAGCTGATGGCCAAACTCACCACCTTTGGGTACGACCGCCGCATCGCCACGCTCTACAGCGGGATGGACCCCATCGATCGGCAGTTCGCGCTGGAGTACTTCGCCCCTGGAAAGCAGTTCATTCTCATCGCGACAGCCGTGGCGGAGAGGGGGCTGGACATCCCAGCGCTGGAGATGGTGGTCAACTACTCGATGCCAGATCACGTCGAGGCCTATATCCACCGCGTGGGCCGCACCGGCAGGGCCGGCAGGCGTGGACGGGCGATCAGTTTCTTCCGACGCGGCGTCGACGACGACCTCGCTCCCGAGCTCTCCGATGCCGTCGAGCGCGCCGGTCTGACGGTGCCGGAGGAGATGTACGAGATCGCCGCTCGGGTGCGGGAGCTGCGCCGAGAGGGTGGTGCGGCCTTCAACGTGGGCCTCTACCGCGGCTATCGCAAAGGGCGCCACCACAAGATGGCGAACCGCGACCAGCGAGAGCTGCTGCGGGAGGCCGCCAAGGCCGCGGGCCTTGAGGAGTACCTCTCGGAGGACGAATCGGCCTCGACTGGCCGCGACAGCGACGCAGATGAGAGCAGTGACGGCGAGATTGAGATGGTGCAGCTCGACCGCACGAACGGCACGACGTCGTCCACCTCCCTGGTGGTCCACCAAGCGGGTCGAAGCGGAGCTGTGCGAGTCGGCACGGCACAGGCGGACGACCGCGTCGCCAAGGCGTTGGAGTTTGCCAAACGCACAACCGAAGTGGAACTTGCGGGCGCGAGCGGCGATGGCGGCGCCTCCTCCAACATCCGCTTCCAGGCGGAGGTGCCGATCAACGACCTCCCTGTCACCGTACGCAACACACTGCAGAAGGGCACTCTCCTGCGCGAGATTGCGGATGAGACCTCCACCACCATTATCCGCAAGGGTGTCTTTTTTGATCCGAGGTTCAAACATTCCCACCGCCTCAAGGAGGGAGAGCGACCCCTGTACCTACTCATCGTCGGCCGGTCGCTCAGCGCCGTGCAGCAGGCGCGGCAGCGACTCCACAGCACCAAGGCGGAGGCAATGGCCCGCGTCAAGCCCAAGACCTCCGCTACGGGTGCTGTCATCTAGGCAAAGGGGGAGAGACGGTCGGCTGCTGCTGAGGAGCCCTCCATTATTGTTGTTTAAATATCTCTCTCTTCCTCTCTCTTTCTGCCGCTTTTGATGCTCGATGGGACTCATCGCTCAACACGGGGGAGAAACTTGCAGCAACATGTGCGAACTGCTTTCTGCGGAACCTCTTTCTATTCTCACCCATCTTTGTTGACGTCATCTTTGCTTCTTCTCTCATTTCTTTTAATCCGCTTATTTGGACCCATCGCGGCTGTCGGCTATGGTGATGGTGGATCTGATCCGCTACAAGAAAGTAGGGCATTACTCTAGAACTCCCTTCAGCCAGGCCGGTGCGAAGGCAGCTCTTTTTTTTTTGATCCCAATCCTCTGCTGTGGGCCCCATGCCGCAGGCCTCCAAGGTGGCGGCGCAGGCCCTGCTGCAGCAGACTCTCGGGGATGTTATTCGCAAACTTCGCGGGATGACCTCAAGCGCTGATGAAGACGAGGCGATTGCCGCAATGATCGAGGACACCAAGGCGGAGGTCTCGTCGCCACTTCCCAGTGTTAAGGTGGCGGCCATCCAGAAGGCGATGTACTTCTGCATGCTGGGCTACAACCCCAGCTACGCCGCCTTCCCTATTGTGGAGACGATGGCGGACCGCAGCTTTGCCAACAAGCGCATCGCGTACATGGCGGCGGGGCTGTGCTTCACCGAGTACACAGACGTTATCCCGTTGACCACCAGTCTCGTGGTGCGAGACCTGCAGAGCCCCAACGCGTACGAGCAGGCCCTCGCTCTCCACTACCTCGCCGCCGTCTGCACGCCGGAGCTGGCGAAGGACGTCATCTCCTACGTCGTGGATCTGCTCGACACCCGTCATCCGGCCCACCTCCGCAAGAAGGCCGTTGTCTGCCTCTACAAGTTGTTTCTCGAGTACCCCGACGCGCTCCGCCCGGTGTACGCCAAGCTGAAGGAGAAGGTGGACGACAGCAGCCCTGGAAAGGACGATGACTCGGGGGTTCGCGGGGCCGTGGTGTGCGTTCTCTGCGAGCTAGCGAGGCGCCTTCCGAAGACATACCTCGGCCTGGCGATCCCCTTCTACTCCCTCCTCTCCTCCATCGAAGGGAACTGGGCGTTGATCAAGATCGTGAAGGTGTTCGGGTACTTCGTCCCGCACGAGCCGCGGCTGGTGAAGAAGCTGACCGGCCCTCTGGAGCGGCTCATTGAGAGCACCAAGGCTACCTCCGTCAAGTACGAGTGCTACCGTACAATCATGAGCACCACGCTATCCGACGTCCCGAGCCTCGCGGCGCTCGCCGTGGAGGGCGTTGGGTCTTTCCTGGAGGATACCGACCAGAATCTTCGGTTCATGGCACTGGAGGCGTCGTGCCGCATGGCCGCCTCGAACCCCAAAGCGCTGCAGCCGCTGCGCCGCGCCATCAGCCGCTGCCTGGAGGACGTGGACACGGTGATCCGCGTCAAGGCGGCGCGTGTGCTGCGAGACATCACCCCCGTGAAGCATCTGGTGGCGACGGCGATGCGCCTAGTGGCCCACAGCGTTGTCACGCCCCCCGACCATGCGTGGACCAACGAGGTGGTGCGCTGCGTGATGGAAATGGTCCGGCGCGACGACTACGCCTCTCTCACGGATTACGAGTGGTACGTCAGTGTGCTGCTGGATCTCTACCAGCTGCCAACAGGTACGTTCCTGCACGGCGCACAGATGAGAGAGGAGCTAATAGCGATGCTGCTTCGTGTGAGCGACGTCCGCCCGTTCGCCGTCGGCGTGCTGGCCGGTCTTATTCTCGACGGTGTACCGCCGGCCCCGCCGTCGCCCTTGTCGCGGCGCGGGGAGCGCTGCACACGGTGGCACGTGCTGTCGGCTGCTGTCTTCGCTTGCGGCGAGTACCCAATGGAGCTTCCCGTCGCGCAGCGCCGACGCCTCTGCGTGGCCCTTTCGAGCGACCAGCTACAACACTACCCGGCGGATCTGCAGTGCGCCGCGCTGTGGGCTGTAGCGAAGCTGGTCGCCAGCGTGAGACAAGCCGCGCCGTGGGGTGCTGTCGCTGTTTTTGAGGCCCTCGCCGTGTTTCTTCACAGCCCGCACCCGTGCGTTGCCGAGACGGCGGCGGTGGTGCGGCGGCTGGTCGAGAGCGACCCGAGCGGCTCGCTGGGCCGTTGCGTCTTTGGGGCGGAGCTGCTGCCAGTGGCGGCGTCAGCGCAGGAGGCGTGCCGCGCCCCTCCTGGGGTGGACCTCGAGGCGCCGCTGTGTCCCGACCTTCTGCAGCTGCTGCCCCTTTCCGAGAGCGATCACTCATCCGAGGACGAGGACGAGGACGAGGACGAGGGACGACAGGAGGATATTGCCATTCCAGGCCTCTACACCGAGCGCCATCGCAGTGGTGGTGCCGAGGGCCCCAGCCAGGACGTGGCCGCGTATTATCTGGACGGCGAACTCGACACGTACGAGACGGCGCGGCGCCGGCGTGGGAAGGCCAGCGGCAGTGGCGCGGTACAAGGCGGCGCGGCACCCGCCACCCCGGCGCCGCTCACCGCACAGTTGATGAAGAACCGGCAGCGGGCGCCGCAGCGCAAGGCGGTGCTGAAGCCCGTCCTGGGTCCCACCTGCCCCGCCGGGGAGGCAGCAGCGGCGGCGGAGGAGGAGGAGGAGGATGAGGTTACGCGGCGCCTCCGGGGTGTCGACGTCAGGGCGGCGCTGACGGCGCAGGACGCGCTGCCGAATACGGGAGTCTCGTACGAGACGCTGCTGCAGCTCGCGGCGCAGCAGAAGGAGGAGGCCGCGGCGCGGATCTGCCAGCCGGCGCCGCTCGTCATTGACGCAGCGCCGTGGCTGGAGCTGCGGCTGCGGCACGCCGGCTGCAAGCGGCGCAGCGCCGGCATTCAGCTGCGCTACTCGGCGGACATCACGTACCGGGGCGGCAGCGGCGCCATCTCTGACGTCCGTCTGCTTGCTGCCAGCGAGGGCGTTCGTGTGCTGGTTGCTGCCAGCGAGGGCGCGGAAGGGAAAGAGGGGCGCGACGAGGATGGCGGTGTGCTGCTCACCAGCCGCCTGCAGGCCTCGTCGATGACGTCAGTGGACATCACGCTGCAGTTCAGCGGGGTGCCGGCGGCGGAGACGGCGGTGCAGCTCATTGTGTCGTGCCTGCACCATCGCCAGGCGCAGCGGCTGGACGCTCAGGTGACGATTCCGTTTACGCACTGGGTTGTGCCGAGGCCAGCGCCGCGGCTCTCGTCCGAGGCGCTGCACGCCCTCGTCGCCCAGCTGCCAGCAGCGTCCATCGCAGAAGAGGTCCTGACGGCGATTGTGCCGTGCCACGCGAATGACCTCCTCATTGCCGTTCCGCAGCTGCAGACGGATCTCGGCTTCCAAGCCGTGGAGATCTTTCCGACAGCCGCAGCGCTGTACGCAGAGGTGGTGGCGGCGGAGGCCCCGAAGCGCAGCAAGGAGAAGCTTCGGAGAGACACTGTGGTGCTGCTACTCCTCCGTGAGGCGACGTCGGAAGTGGGGGAATACGCGGTGGAGGTGGCTGTGCGGTCGGCAAGCCCGCCTCTCGCTCAGCTGGCCATTGCGGCAGTAATCGACATCCTCCAAGGCGGTGACGACGTGTGATGCAGCGGCCAACGAGGAGTCCTCGTCTCTTTCGTATCTGAAGTCCTGGTGGTGTATCCTCAGACCTCCTGATCCGCCTTCTTACTCCTTTCCTGGGTGGTGAGAGTGCGATTTAGGCCCAATTCCCGGGGCGTAACAACCAAACTAACAAATACAACAACAAGCAGTACTCCTTGGAACAGGGAGGAGGGCATGGTATACCCACTCCTTTTCTTGGTACGTGCGATCGCATCACCATCTTTACTGAGGTGGTGATGCATGTCCTCCGTGCTGGATGCAAATGCCGCGGCCCCCACGTGTCGCAGATCAACACCGGGATGAAACTTTTGAGCACAAATTCACCCCTCTCTCTCTCCTTCTCCTTTTCCCTCTTCTTTCTCTTGCTGCTAAACGAACATGATTCAACAGAGAGACGCTGCACTTGCTGCACTTCTCTGACATTCTTCAGAGTTCTTTTTTTATTTTATTTTTAGTATTAATTTTATCCTCCTCACTCTCACTTGTTAACAAGCTTAGGAGCCTCACGCTTAGGTGCCGCGTAGTAGAAGACTCGTGAATTATCCGGTCCCTCCCTCTCACAGTATTTATACGGATTTGTGTCACTCACTCCGTTTGTAATTGGACATAACACCCTTCTTCTATTTTTTTTTTCTTTTTCGCTGCCTAGTAATCATTGATATCTACTGCGACAGCACGATATACATACTCCCACATTATACATCTCTTGTTTTTTTTTGTTTTGTTTTCTTTCGTTTTTGTAACCTCTTTATATTACACTATATACAACGTTTTTACTTTCACTCCCTCAAGTCAGCGGGCCCCCTCCACCGCTACCTATTGCCTCACGTCGTACTCATTAGAAGCTCTTTCTGATACACATCAGGAGACTTCCATTTCATATCTTATATTTTATATTTACAACCAACTACCCCACCTTCGTACTTGCTTTCTGCGTACGCTACTACCACCCGATCCAAGAAGTCTCAACACTTTTCCACGTAGCTCTTACGTGTGCTTTTTTTTTTTTGGTTGTTGTTTTTTTTGGTTTGTTTGTTGGTTTCTTTTACGATTATTATTCCTTGTGGTACGACACTCATCTAAACAACCTTTTCTCTTCTACATTATCTATATATAGTTATAGCTTGCCACCCTATATATATACTGTTGTGTGCACCAGAACAGCAGAAAGAGGACTGGAAAGCACACTCTTAAATCAAATTGTGGGACTTACACTCGTTTTAAAGCTCCGTATACAATCCTCGTTCTATCGGATAGTGTACATACATTTATATACGTCTCCCCACTCAAGCTTCAATACCGTGCAGGTACTGTTCTTGTGTTGGCTCTTCTCTCTCTAGTACAGTTTTTTTTTTTTTCTCAGTTGTTTCTTTTTTGTTTTGTTTTGCCTTTTTAAGTGCCGGGTGAGTTCACTGCAGCACCGTGTCCAACACTGCCGGACCAACGAAAAAGAAAACAAAAGAAAGAAAAAAAAAGTTCGAAATTGAGAAGGGCAAGCTTCGCTGTTCCCTCGAACCACAGAAAAAGTCAACGGGAGGAACAAAAAAAAAAGTACAAACACTCGTCGCAGACATTCGTGTTATTATATTGTTTCTGTTCTCCCTTTACGAAATAACCAACCTTAGCTGCTCACGTAAAGGTACCTCTTCCTCTATCCGCCGCCGTGCCAAACCCCAACCCCCAGCAGCAGCACCTCACTCGTTACCAACATGAACATTGTGCGGCACAGTGAGCGACGCACCCCTGGCGGGACACTGCTCTCCCTCCATCGCCCATCACACATATGCAGCTGCAGCCGCGACACGAATGAAACGGCAGAGGAGCGCCATGCCGGCGATGGCGGCGATGGCGGAGGCTTCCAGCGGAGCTCCCCCTCGTCCTCGCCGTCGCCCTTGCCCTCGCCTTCACCAGCCATCCGTCCGGACAGCGGCACATCTCGTGCCATTTCAGTCACTGCCCACGGCAGTTCCGCCTTCCACCCAGTA
The DNA here is from genome assembly GCA_010157825.1 of Vickermania ingenoplastis. NCBI lineage: Eukaryota > Euglenozoa > Kinetoplastea > Trypanosomatida > Trypanosomatidae > Vickermania > Vickermania ingenoplastis. The sequence goes on along the minus strand of VFSE01000272.1, from coordinate 172,122 downwards.
CTCACCAGCACCACCGCAGCCAGAGGCGGCCGAGGCGGCCGCGCGCGCCTCCGCCGCTTCCACGTGAGCGTTGCCAACGCCATTGACCTCCGCGGCCTGCGCGGCGCCACCGCCAGCGCCACCGGGTCGCCGCAGCCGTCGCGGGCCGAGCAGCGCGAGCCCCCCTCCCGCATCCTTGACTTTCTGTACCTCGGCGCCGTCGAGGACGCCAAGGACGCAGAATTCTTAGCCTCGGCCCATGTGAGCACCATCCTCAACATCTCCACGGAGGAGTACTGGTGTCCGGCGGCGGACGTCTTGGTGCGGCCCTTCCCCATCGACGATCGCGGCTCCGCAGACATCGCCGCTCTTTTTATGGAGACGCGCGCCATCGTGGACCGGGTTCGCGCCACGTTCTTCGAGGTGGAGAGGCGTCGACTCGCCGGCGACACCAGCGGCCCGCCACCGCCTCGCGTGCTGGTGCACTGCCACAAGGGCCGCAGCCGGTCGGCAGCCATCGTCGCGGCCTACCTCATGTACCGCAACGGGTGGACCGTGGACCAATCCCTCCAGTTCATGCGCCGCCAGCGCCCCTCGGTGGACCCCAACATTGGGTTTCTCAACGCCCTCCGGGTCTTTCAGGACGAGATGATGCCGTACGAGCAGCGCAAGCGCCGCGCCGGCCGCCTCAGCGCCGTCGTGCGCCATATCGCTGCCGATGGGGTGTCGGAGGACGACGTGGCAGCGTTCTTTGGCCGCCACGTCGGCATCGTACGAGAAGTGGCGGTCCATCGCCGCGGCGCCGCCACCGGTGCGGACGGCAGCGATCACAGCGACAGCACCGAGCACGGGGAGGGGGAGCTCACGAGCGGCGGCCAATCCGCTACGTCGCTGCCAGACGGCACCGCCGCCCCGGTCCGCAGTCGTAAGCCCTTCGTCGCCCCTCTGCGGACGCTGTGCATCGTGTACTTCAGCTGCGCAGAGCACGTGGCGATGGCGGAGGCGCTGGCGGCCACCAAGCCGGAGGTGCTGCGCGCGGCCCTCGGCTGCGGGAAGGACATCAAGATACGTGCCTCGACAAAAATGTGCCCGCCAAGAAAAGAAAGCGCAGAACTCCAGTAAGAAGAAGAAGAAGAAGCGCCCACAACGCAAGGGGAAAGGGGGAAGTGCGGCCGCGCCGGCGGCTTGGCACAGGGGAGACAGACCCCACCCTCACAAGATGGCATCAGAGTGTGTCGGAGTGTGTGGTCCTGAGCTGCTCGCCCTCACCCCTCCTGCTGCCGTAGACACCGAAGCGCTGCCATCCGGCTCGATCATGCTTAGGACGCATCATACGGAATTCCCAGCTTAAGGCATCCGACCCATCAGACCTAAACCGTTAGCTGCTCGTTTCGTTCGTGACTTTCATCTTCCTTTTCTCGCATATAGTAAAAAAAAAAAAAAAAAAAAACATATATAGGTATTTATTTATTATGTTTTATTATTATTTTTTCCGTGTGTGTTCCCCGCCTAGTCTCTTTCTCTTTCTCCGCAAAGGGAATATTGCAAAGGGATATCATTAGGCATCCAATTCAGCTCCCCTCACCCCCCAAAAAAAAAAAAGGAATTGGCGTCCCCTCAAAGCCTAACCGTGTGTGCAGAGGATGTTCCGTCTTTTGCCCAGCCGCAACACGCCGCGCCGGCCGCGGCGGCTCTTCATAGAGAACAATCCTGGGAAGGCGTCGAGCGGTGCCGGCGGCGCCACGTCTTGTGCACCCGCAGACAAATCGTGTTCCATCCAGAATGAACAGAAATTATCATGATGACCTATTCGTACGACGCGGCGTCGATGGCGGACGAGGGGGGGGCCCTAAGCCCAGGACTCGCCTTTACCCTTCTATATTCTAAATGCTATTCCTATACGAACAGAGAAAAACGTGATAGATAGATATAGATAGATATCTATCTATATATATATCTATATATATATCTATATTTATATATATTGACAAACAAACAAACAACAGAGAAGCTCTCACGAACTATATCCCACAAGTAAGGAACAAAATGCATGACCCCCGGAACGAAGTTATATATCAATATCAAGCTCTCTCCCACTATATCTATATCTATCTATCTATTTTTTCTCTCTCTCTCTCTCTCTTTTTTTTTTTGTTGTTGTTGAGCTTGGTAGACGTTGTGGTACACCTGGTCCTTTGCTTTGACCGAGGCGTTTCATCCATCAACAACAACAACAAAAAAAAAAGGATAAGTAAAATAAAAAGGAAAAAGATCAGCAATTAACAAGAGAGAGGGAGACAAATATGCTGAAGCCAATGGCGAGAGAGACTGGTGCGTAGCCCTACTGTCGTACATCCGAACCTTCTTCTTCAACTCTGTATGTCTATATAATGTATAAGGTCTATCGCTCGCATCGAGAAGAAGAAATGAACATTTTTCCGGCGAGACGACGCAATCGCCCCCCTTTCTGTTTCCGTCGTTTTTTTTTTTTCTTTACAAGCTTCATCGAATTCTTGCGCTTTATTTTTTATTATTGTTGTTATTATTGTTGAAGTGATCAGGACGGTGCAGACGACGTCGTTGCCAGATGCTATATTTGTATGGTTTATAGTTATATTTGTATGGTTTATAGTTATATTTGTATGGTTTCGTTATGTTTGTGTTTAAAGCGTCTGCGTTTATACTAGCGTGAAGACATTCATTGCTTGCTTTTTTTTTCTTTTAGAAAAAAAAAAAAAACAACAAAACAACCACTACCACGTTTTTTCATCTCAGTTCTGCTAGATGTTTGATATACGTTAATCTGCTACGGAAGTAGCGCGAGCAAGTGGTGCAGTAGCACTCTGGCTGAACAGAGTGAGAGGGGAGGCCACTATGAGTCCTGCATCACTCCGCCGGATATTTGTATAGGATAGGGTATTATCCGCAGGCGTACTTGTTTTTTATAATCTCACTATCCACAGCAAATACAACAGACGCGTGAAGAAGATAGAGAATGAAAAAGTTTATACGATGATGAGAAAGGAAAATAAAATAAAATAAATAATGAAATAAACATGGATCCCTCGCTCATTCTTTCTCCTCTTCTTGCGAGGGAGGAGGGAGAGGCACCGCCCTTATCACCACCCTCCTCGGTGGTGGCGGTACGGGGGAGGCGCGGCGCTCGGCCATTTCGAGATTAAGAGGTTAAGGGTTTTTAAGGTAACCCCCTGGTCCCGAGCCTTTACCTTTTACCCTTTAAGGACATGCCACGACCGTCTCACGTCTCTCTTTTCCTTTTCCTTTTTTGTTCGGGTGTTACTCTGAAAAAAAAAAAATAACAACCTGTTTAACTAAATTATTACTATTATTTATCTGCTTTTGGTGTGTGCTTTGTTTTGTTCTGTTTTGTTCTGTCGGGGGACCCCGACACGACACGAGGCGACGCTCCGTGTGGCACATAACCAAATGGTTTTTACGTTGGATTATGAAGTTTAAAAGCAATGAGGAAAGACAGAGCTGATCTTATTTATTTATTTATTTGTTTATATAAATATATATAGGAGTTAATTGGATGGGACATCGCTCATTGAGCCGTGTTCGATTCGCTCTCTTTTTCTTCTTTATTTTTAATTTTTTTGTCCTCTGATTGGCGCATGAAAAAAAAAAAAAAACAACAACAACAACAAGCAAAATCCTATAGGGCTAATCCCGTGCTGATCACACGCACAAGCTTCATCGCACCTGCACACCACGCATGTCTACTGGCTCGACGTACACCCTTCTTCATCTTTTTCCACCCTCTTGTCTTTTTTCTGTCTTGGCATATGTACAACTCTTTCTCTCTCTCTCTCTCTCTATATATATATATATATATGAATAGGAACTCCCTTGCTATTATACGATACATGATAGACAACATTACATAGCTTCCTTGTTTCGTCTGGTATGCAGGGTGCCGGCGAGGCCCATCCGCCGGGTTCGGAGCGGGCGCGGCGGGTATTCGCAGTAATCTCGTAGGGTACGGTCCCACAAGGTAGTCGGATATCCTCTGCATTGCATTGGCGAAAAAGGCCACAAGGACGCAGGGCAGAGGTGTTGTCGGCGTGCAAAAGAATGCGCGCGCCGGCCGGCGGAGCAGGTTGAAGTGCTGGAAATGCGCCCGTGATGGCTCGGAGCTCGGCCGCGTTGATATTGTGCGCTGGCGTCCCCCGGCGATGACCCAACGATGGTGGTGTGGCGGCTGATACGTACCACAACCAGCAGCCAGTTTGTCGTGGCGCCGTCTCGACCGCCGTCATACGCCAGAGGACCAATGGCCGCCGTGCGCATGCGGACAGACTCGCTGGGAGTCGGTGAGGAATCCGCGAGACCATTGGGAGAAGAGACGCCGAATGCTCTTCACCAGCCATTAACAGCGGCGGACGGGCAGCGAGAGGACCCTCGTCGCGAACCGCAGCCTGCCCCAGTAGGCGTTGGTGCAGCCCGGCTAATTGGTGTGGTGCGGTGCGGTGCCGATGGTCGGTACATCGCGCCGGCAAATGTGTAATGCAGAGGAGAGAACCGTCTCCTCTGCATTGAGGCGGATGCTCCAAGCTGCCGCCCGCTCCGTGATCGCCGTTACTCTATGGGAAACGTGGTGGTGGGATCCAGTGAGCTGGATATTGTCTATATAAATGTAGATGTTGGCGTTTACGTTAATGGATGGGCTACGGTGCAAGGTCCGGATGCCCAGCGAGCGTCGCTGTCACGTGCGCTGCATAATCTCCGGGGCAGATACACAAGCCCATTGGAAGAACGGCGAGCTGAAATAACGTCCCACTAGCGTCTGCTAGGCAGAATAAGGAGCGGAGGGCGAGAGGGAGCGGAATCTCAAAGAAGGACGTTGTCAAGTCCGTAATTACGCCGCATTCAGCGTGCACCGTTGCGAATGTGTGTCGTGGCAGAGTTTGAGTTATGGCCCGTAAGACCCTTCCGTGTAAAGCCAAGTAACCTTAAACCCTTCAACCTTTAACCTTATGTAAGTTAAGAGCCGTTTGGGCCGTAAGGAGATATACCGTCGGCGGAGTGCCTCGTGCTTCTCCTCCATCCTACGGTAAAGGCGGAGGCCAAAAGTGGAGCGGCATCACCTGGGATGAAGGCGGAGGCTCGGGTAGACCAAGACCAAGGAAACCGCTCCCAGAAGGTCCCACAGCTGCTCCTGTGGATGGCGCTTCTCTTTTTTGATAATATTATTTTGTGTTTTTGTTGCCTTCCTTTTTCATTCGTTATATGAATACTAACTCCCTCTTGCTATAAAATATATGTTAGACAATAGACAAGACAAAGAGAAGTACAAGGCCAAGGCGTAATGATGGGTTAGATAGTCCGGGTTAGGGTTATAGTATAGTAGTACCTATGGCTATAGTAGTACTATTATAGTATCGTCCGGGACCCTAAGCTAGTCCCTAGTTATGGGATTCAGATTGCTTTCTCCCGTGCGCAAGTTTATTTGTTAAAAAAAGGCAAAATAACACTTCTGATGAATCATAATATTGCAAGTTTGCGAGTCCCACCCTTCCATCCCCACAAGTCCCCACGGGAGGTCTTCCACAGGGATGAGAGGTGGTGGACCTTTGCATTGTCGTATGTAAATACGGGTGGTCTACCGATGTTCTTCGCCCTGACAATAACAAGGACATGATGTATGGTATGCGCTCTACAATGGTGGCTGGTACAGATGTTCATCATTACGCCTTGTCCTTGTACTTCTCTTTGTCTCGTCTATTGTCTAACATATATCTTACCGCAAGAGGGATTAGGGATTCATATAGATATTCCCTGCCCACGCAGACAGCAGGAACGGGCTGCTCCCTCCTTTATGTAAAGGAGAAGTCTCCGTGCTCCGACTCTAAAGGCTGGCGTGCAGAAGAGCATATTATTATTAGTACTATTATTCCGGCGTCAGAGATACAGAGTAGTAGCGCCAAGTCTGCCACACAGCAGGGCCGCATTGGTTGGGTTGGTATATGCTCTCTCCTTATCCCGGGTATCAGCTGCGGGCCGCTCCGCCGCACCGCAATCCCAATCCCAATCCCAGTGCGTTGTTCGACGGCCCAGCAGCGAACGACATCTTCTCCCTCGAGGCCGCGAGACGCCTGCAGCAGCGCCAGCAGCGGCTCCGCGAAGAGGCCAGGCAGCGCGCGGCAGCAGCAGCAGCACAGCCGGGCCCACAGACGCCGCAGGGGTGCCATGCGTCGCTCACACAAACGCCTCCTGGCACGGCTCTCCAGCACCGCTCCGGCTCTGGCGCCGGCGGCCGGTCCATGCAGTACTCTGTCGAGGAGACCCCTGCGGCCGACAGCCGCGTTCTCTTCTGCAGCACCACGCCACTGTCCGCTGTGCGGCATCGGTACGCGTCTCCGCCCGCACCTGGCCCTCACCTCCAGGCGGGGGCGAGCCCAACAAGGCCTTTGCCGGTCCCGTGGGCATCGGCGCGGGATGACGCCTTTGATCTTGAGGAGGAGGAGTGCTTCGTGCAACTGGACGAAACGGAGAAACGGGAGAGCCTCAACCGAGAGAGGCCACAGCACCAACAGCCGTCAGCCCAAGGTCTAGTACAAGGCTCTGGTCAAGGTCCAGCCCAAGGTCCAGTACAAGGTCCAGTAGAAGGCCCATTACAAGGCTCTGGTCAAGGTCCAGTACAAGGCTCTGGTCAAGGCTCTGGTCAAGGTCCAGTACAAGGTCCAGTAGAAGGCCCATTACAAGGCTCTGGTCAAGGCTCTGGTCAAGGTCCAGTACAAGGCTCTGGTCAAGGCTCTGATCAGGGCTCTGATCAGGGATTGGGCTTCGGGTCCTCTCTTCCTGCTTCCTCCGCCGTCTTCCCCGCGCCGGCTGTGGCGAGTGGCGGCTGCCGTGAGGGAGAAGGGCAGCGACACACGTACCGCAAGTGGCTTCTGTATCTGCTGGACCGACTCGGCCGCCTCGGGGGCGAATCGCCTCGTCTCGCCAGCGACGCGCTCAACGCGCTGCAGCAATGGAGTGAGGCGTGGACGGCGACAGAGACCAGCGAGGGCCTGCGCCGAGCCGAGATACGCGTCTCCAACGCCCTCGTTGCCCTGATGAAGGGCGTAACCCCGCCAGACGACAGCGCCTGCGTCGAAAGAGCAGCTGCGGTGCAGGAAGACCAGCAACAGCAGCAGCAGCAGCAGCAACTGGAAGCGACTGTGGCTGCGGCGGACCGTAACACCTTTGAGCATCGCTGGAGGGAGACGCTAATGGCGCTCGAGCTCTCAAAGCAGGCGTTGGCGTCGGCGCAGGAAGATTCGCGGGAGTCGGCGCAGCGCATCCGCGTCTTGGAGGGGACCATCGAGGCGCTACAGAACGACGTCGCCCACCAGAAGCAGCAGCTGGAGAGCTCCCGCCGGCAGCGGCGATCACTCAAGAGCGAAATCCAGCAGTTGCAACAGCAGCTGCAGCAACACCAAACGCAACAAACGGAGCAGTTCTTCCCGGCCCCGGTTCCTTTGCCTTCATTCCATCACCAGCAGCAGCAGCAGCAGCAAGAACAAAACCAACACACAGCGCTGCGGCAACAGCAGCGGAAGGAAATAGAGAAGCCAACATCAACCAGTGCCCCAGTCGCAGCGGTGGAGGACGACCGGCTGCGTGCCATGGAAGTTGATATGATTGCTGTGGAGGAGGAGAACGCTGCCCTGCGCCGTACAATATCGCAGCTCCGCGGTGGGCTCCGACAGCACCGCACAGCTCTGGAAATTTCGTTGGGCGGCCCTCAGGTAGACGAGGATATGCGCCACCAGATACGAGCCATCCTGGAGGATCTTCCGAGGCGCTAAAGGCAGTCAGCCGTACGCAGCTGCAGTGGGGGGCTGCCCCCATCCACACCCAGGCCCGCAGGACATCTAGGCCAGGGCCGGAGATGATTTCATTCCTCTCTCCCTCCGTTGTGCAGCGAGTTGATTTTATTTATTATTATTTTTTTATTTATTTTTTGTACGTTGGCCCTTTTTTTTTGTTTTCTCGCACTTACGCCGCATTCGAAGCGAATAGCATCAACACCACGCCTTCACTACGCTGTGACTCGCTTCCCTACCTACGGTAGGTAAGTTAATAACTACTATTATTATTAACGTGTAGTAGTTGTAGTTGTTGTTAAGGCTATACTATAGCTGGTAACTTTACTTTTATGTGTACGTGTATGTGAGAACGCGCGGCCGCCTCTTTCTCTCTCTCTCTCTCTTATTCTCTATGTATTGCTGTTTCTGTCCACCTTGAAGGCTCACTAGGGAAGGGACACGGAAAAAAAAAAAAGGGGGTCCAGATTGAATGTGGCGGAGATGCGCTGTGCTGCGGCGCAACTACCGGCTCAGCCTCAAGTACCCAGCGCTTGTGTCGTACAACAAGCTCCCGTGGGAGACGCTGGCACCAGAATCCCCGGCAATTCATCAACACCTGGCACCACACCTCGCACAGGTACTGCGGCTCGCCGCAGTGACGTCAATCCCGCGATTCCATCGAGCGGCGCACCCTGTTGTGGATGAAGCCCATCGCATGCGAGTGCTGCCCGGTGCCGTCTACGTGCTCTCGGCCAGGGCTGCACCACCAGAGGGTTTCGAGCCGCACCGCATCGCGGACACCGTATCCCTACAGTACTACGGCGACCTTCACCATCGCATCGGGGCCCTCGACGCCGTGGACCTACTCGTTTCCAGCGATCTCCACCTTCTGGGTCTGCAGCTGCACTTCAATGCCCCGTTGCATCTCCCGCTGCACCCGAGCAGCTCCCTCAGCGCAGCAACCGCCGCTGGCGGCGGCGTCTCCTTGTTCCACTTCTTTCTTCCCCACCGCAGCCCCGCGGACCTCACACGGCCGCTGGAGCGATTTCTACGTCAGCACCGGCCACACACCGAAGGCCTCATCGCGACGTTCGGTGCGGGGAGCGCCGACTGGGTGCCACAGCTTCAGCCGCCGAAGCGCCAGCCCGACACCCGCCGGGCTTCGATGCCGGCGTACTCGCCGCCGCAGAGCTACTTGATGGGGCTCGCGGAGCGGCTGGCCGTGCGGCCGGGCGACGCCTTTGGGAAGCGCGGGCTGATGTGGGGCCATTGGTTCTAATGCTGGCACGGGAGGGGCGTATCGAGCGAGAGCGCTCCACCTCCTGCCTAACACGTACACACACACGCACACACACCAACACCAACAAAGCATTACCTTCTTTACTCTATTGTCAGCGGTGTCGGGCCCACTACTGACTACTGGGGTACCATTCCCTTGTGATTTCTCTCTCACGCTCTATATCTATCTATCTATTTCGCTTCGTTTTGGACTTCTGTTTCTTCTTCTTTTTTTTTTAAAAAAATATCTTTTGCACGTATGTCTGGTAAGGTTCATAGGGCAGTTGGTCGTCGTTTCTGTCACTCCGCATACCTTCACTCGCTCTCGTTGCGCTCCGCCAACAACACCCTCCTTTTTTTTTACTTTTCTGTGTGTGTTTTTGGTTATATTTTATTTTTCTCTGTACATTTCAACAAATCAACTAGATATTGAGCCGAACTTCCTATCTCTCACCATACTCGCTAGGTTTGCCACTCGTCTCTATTCTTCCTGGAGCTCCGCATTATTATCATTTTTTTTTGTTTGTTTCCTTTGTTGTTATTTCTTATTATTATTATTATTTCCTTCCCATTGGGATACCAGACACTGCTAGAGCTTCCGATTTTGCACGTTCTGCTCGCAGAACTGATTCCCTTTTGAGTATTTTTTTTTGAGGATTCTTGTGACTGCTCAGAGTGATGCTCTCGATGTTCAAGGAGAACCGTGGCATCCGATCCCTCTATCCGACCGACGCCGACTGGACACCGGCTGCACTGTCAGAGCGCAACGCGGAAGATGGGCTCTACCAATCGGGCGGCGCAGCGGTCGACACGACGAGCGCCGCGGTTCAACTCATCATCGCTAGGGCACAGCGCCGCCGGGGCATACCCTCTGCTGCCGGCCAGCAGCGGTGTCAGAGGTGCTGGAAGGTGTTCCATGTTGGCCCGCTCACCGACCGCAGCTCCTTCGTTTGCTGGCGCTGTGAGTACTCCATCTGCCCCAACTGCCGAGAGCCGGACCCGCGTGGATCGGGCTGGAAGTGTTGTTCCTGCGTTAAGCCTATGTCGCTTATGCGGCTGTTTGAGACCACCAAGTCGGGGAGAGAGCTCGTGATCCGTGTCATGGCGTTCTGCGACCCGCGCGCGGAGCGGATACTGAAGAGTTTCTTTCGTTTTGCTTCTCTCTACGCCATCTCTTCCACCTCCGCCGCCGGCCGCGGCGCTGGTGCGAGAAATCAACTTTCTCAGGGCGTTGCGAGCCGCATCAAGGCCCATTTGGATCTCATGCAGCGCGAGTCCCCCCCGCCGTCGTCGTACGCATACTCGGTGAGCCCAGGCCAGCAAGGGACGATGGAGACACCGAGCCGTTGCGGGGATGAAGAGGAGGAGGAGGGAAGTAGGATCAAGGGAAAACTCGCCAGTGGCAACCGTTCCATCCGCACCTTACTCGGCGCACTCTCTCCAAATGTTGTATCGGGCGCCGGCGCCGTACCCGGCAAGGTGCCGTACTCCCACTGCGATCCAGCCGCCGTTGGGGGAAAAGAAAACAGCCTCGACCGCCTCTGTGTGAGCGAGAGCACGCACCGCTGCTCGACGGTCCTCGCGGACAACGTCGAGAAGAGGCTGAGCGGAGGCGGGCGGCTCAGTGGCACCAGCCTCGGCCCGAGAGGCGCACCGAGCGACGGAGACCGCAGCTACGCCGAGCGCCTCGCCATCCGCACCGGACGTGACAACAGCGAGAAGGCGCTGTTTGTGGACGACGACGATGATGAGACGGCCTCGCCCTTGCTGCGGGAGCCGCTGCGCCACGGCGCCGCCCTCGCCCGGTCGACACTGGAAAGGGCCCCGCAGGAGGGCCGGCCCCGCAGCGAGAGTCCCGCACCGCGATTCCCCGACTTCTCCACTTTCTTGGAGGATCACGCGCTGGCCGTCAAACAACACCCAGAGCTGGAGCACCAACCCCTCGTCCGACACCACCACCACCAGCAGCAGCAGCAGCAGCAGCAGCAGCAGGCCCCCTTCAACCTCGACGCCGTTTCCATTTCTTCAGAGTCCGACACCAGCGTCCTTGAGCTCGGCGTGCAGCGGGGAAGTACCTCCGCATCCGTTCCAACGCCTGCCCAGCGCAGGCCAGGGAAGTCGCCGCAGACGGCAGTGAAGGCCGGCAGCTCAGCGCTCCGACAGCCCTCTGGGTCGCTGACAAACAACTCCGCCGAGCCACGACCCCCCACACCATTCAACTCCCCACCCACAAAGACGACCTCCTCGGCCCATAGGAGTCTGCCGACCGCCGATTCGTCTGCCCCCAGCTCACTGCACACCACACACCGCTCGGCCCGCGACTCGAAGCTGGCGACGCCGTTCCCGGAAGGCGCCGCCTCGCCCCACACAACGGCGACCACAACAACCAAATCAACGCCTCTCACCGCCCCAAAGCTATCCGCGTCCGAGAAAAAATCCAACGGCACACCGCTCCCCGCCACGGCCGCCCCCTCCCCAGCGGCGCCACCGCGCAGCGCAGCGCTTCTCGTGCGCACCGACTCCGTTTTGCAGGCCTTTGAGCGCCTCGCCAGCGACTTGGCGGAGCGCCAGCGCCAGCAGGACGGCGAGACCAAATCCCACCCCGTTCTCCTCACCGGCACCGCCGCGCCGGCCAAGCAGCGCACAGCTTCCGCCAGCGTCTCCACTCGCTACCCCTACAGCCAACGTGCCGCGCCTACAGACACAGCTCTCCACAGCAAGAGCAATGCCGCTGGTGCCAACGCCTTCCAGCGGACCGGGTCGCGCTTCGGCCGCACCGCCTCCAACACCAACCCGCACCTCCGGCCGCACAAGAGCACCACAGTTGGGCCTCGCGCCCGCACCACTGTGCCGACTCCGACACCCAGCAGCGCGTCCAACAGCAGCGCTGCTGGGAGCGGAAGAATCCATGGCATTCGGGTGGTGCATCAGGTCGCCGGGAGCTCCAGCGCAAGCGGCTCTGTGTACAGCCGCTTGTACGGCAATGGCACGCGTGCGCCTCGCCGAGGCTACGGGCAGCCGGATGGTGCGGCGGCGCCTCGCCCCATTTCTCCTTCTTCTACTTGTCGCACACCACGCACGGCGACGCCAACGACGGTGCACCAGCCCGTACCCAGCCATACCTCCCAGGCTGGAGCAGCTGGGGCCGCCGCCGCCCCCGACCTTCTCACCCGCCAGCCCTCCTCGTACGTTCGTGTCGCGTCGTCTACCAACGCGCCGCCGCTGACCCGCACCGAGACGGCCATCCCGTCACGCCTGCAGCGCTCCCATTCGAACCCGCAGGGTGGGGCGTCGCAGTCGCCCCAGCCGCCCTTCTCTCGCACCGCCTCCCGCATCGCCGTCGGCGCTGTTCACGTCGACCCGGTCTTCACGCGCAGCCTCTCCGCACGCGGCCGTCGTGCCGAGTCCCCACCGTTGGACGGCCACACAGGCGAACGGGAGGGTGCGGGCAGACGCCACACACCAACGCCGATGCGCACGGCAACGCCGCTCGCCCGGCAGGACACCGCAGCCGCGCGCCTCGTTCGCGAGCCGTCCAACACGGACACCTTTGCCCGCATCCCAACAACGAAGAATTTTGAGCGGCTCTGCAGCCTACATCGACATCACGGCCTGGGAGACGGCGCGGTGGCGCAGCGCAGCCCCCCGCCGGCTACCAGCGGCCAAAGCGCCATCGCTGCCTTCGCCACCAAAGGCCTGCAGAGCCTGGACGAGGAGGCCCTCCGCGTGCACCTGCGCCACACCTCACCGGCATCACAGCGCGCGCTCGACCCTCTCTCTCGCACCACCCCGACACCGCAGCGCACACCGCGGACGATGCTGCTCGCAACGCCGCGGCTCAGCCCCCGGGCGGCCGTCAGCCCCACGGGCGGCCACGCCAAGTCACCCAGACCACAGATCAACAGCAATGCCAGCCGCCAGCATACGCCCAGTGCGCCGTCCGTCTCCCGCAGCCCAGCGGGGCGGTCTCCCGGCTACGCCGGCACGCCGTCGCCGCTGCCGAAGCGGCCACCGCTCACGCCGACGGCCTCCGTCTCCCCTGCCAAGTCCACGGGGCTGGCCTCCCCCTCCCCCTCCCCCTCTCTACCACCGCGGCCTGACAAGACGCCGCAGTGCACGCCGGGGAAGGCCCCCACGACCCCAACCACCAGCCCCAGCGTGAAGGGGCGCGCAAAGGTGAGCATTCACGTCACGACTATCCCCTCCCCGAGGGCGAAGCTGCTGCCCACGAAGGTGGCGACCGCGACGCCGCGGGCCGTCAACCGCACCGCCGTGTCCAGCAGCACCGTTTCTCGTAGCCCCGCCGCGAGCCACATCGCGAAGAAACATGTGGGGTCTACGGTGCGCCTCAAGTAGTAATCTACAAGGCAAGGTGTGGTGTGGTGGTGAGGGAGGGGAGGAGTAGAGAGTAGAGAGAGGGAGCACGTGCACAAGGGCGGAGCAGCACTACACACACACACACACAAAAAAAAAAACAACAACTGGTCCGACTCCCCTGACTCCACTCTGCGCACTGCTTTGCACCGAGGAGGAGAATCGATGATCACCTGTTGCGTACATTCGCTGCACAGACAACTAGAGACACTGTATAACACTATTTCTAAAACAAAACAAAAAAATTAGAAAGAATAATTAAAGTTTTTTTAAAAAAAGATAGAGTGAGAGCAGCCGTTATTTAATATAACAACCTGTAATATCAAAGAGAGAGACGGTGCCTTCAGACTTTTCAGCTCTGCGGTGCCCTAGAAGCACAAGCAACCGTTTTTGATCAATAGTTTAGAAAGATAACCAACATCAGATATCGCTCACACTGCATTTTCTTTACTTCCTTGAGTGCGTGTGCTAAACCTTCTCCTCATCACCGAAGTGCATACACACTATTTATCCTACCAATCAATATCTATACTTATAGCTTGAGGCAGGCAGGGAGTGGCTAGATCTTCTTTTCTTTTTTTTTCCCCCTTCCCCTTCTCTTTGCGACGACACTGAGACTTCTGGTGAGTGAGACGCGCTTGATTTCTTTTTCGCTCCTTGTTTAGTACTATTTTTGTACGGTGCGTGTGTACGGTATCTGTGCGTTGCAGACGAAGATTTGAATTTTTATGTTGTTTTTTTTTCGGATTAGAGACATACAACAACAGATAGAAGGTCGATTGTGACGGTACTTGTTGCTTATACCCGTCTCTCCCCTTTAGACTTTGATGATGATGATGATGATGATGATGATCCCTTGGAATTGTTGCTGGTACTTCTTCTGCTCATTTTTCATCATTCCCACTACTATTTGTTCGTATCGATCTCTCTACGGTGAAACAACACCAACTCCCCAGCTGAGGCCTAGTCCTCCCCATCCTTCTCCCCCACACACACACAAGTGCACCCCCCCCCCCCCGTTGCTGCAACACGTGCGGGCTGCACTTCTATTACTCACAGACATCTAGCTGCACACAAGATACCTGTAGATAGATAGACTATTCATCTAGCCATAGACATAGGTTGTTGTAGGTCTGTGTGCGGGAGTTACGTATGCATGCCACGTTGCTGACGGATGTGGGGCTGCTTGTAGATGGGCGCGTGCTGCGTCGCATGGAGGACGACAAGGCGTGCAAGTCAAAAGGGTTCCGCGTGTTGTCGCAGCGGGCCACGCTCGCCGACGCTACGTCCTCCCCACTCGACGGCCTGCCGCACGGGTCGGCGATGGCGCTGGACGAGGACCTGTCGGGTCTCCTTTCTTTTGAGGAGCTGCAGGCGCTGCCGTATGAGTGCGAGGCAATGCCAACGAAGATACCCCAGCAACGCTTTGAGTTCATGGACATCCTGCCGTGGGGCTTCCGCAGCCCCACGACGGTGTTCTCCACGGTGGGCCTCCATACGGACCGAGGTCTGGTGGTGGGGGTCGGGCCGGCAGGGCTCATTCGCATCCGCCCTTATAGTCTCTGCCGTTCCCGCTTGGATCGAGCCAAGTATGGCAACGAGCCCTTTACCTTGTGCCAGACGTCCTCCAGCGGCCCCCGCGGCCATGGGCAGCCCGACCATTTTCCGGTCCTCCCCCCCCTCCACCGCCAGCGGCCCCCACGCCGCCCCGTCAACGAGAAGGGCCACCTCAACGAGGCAGCCATTCGTTTCTTTGCGGAGCGCGAAAGTACCGCCGAGGCAATTGAGAAGCGCCGCGCCTTCTTTCGAGTCGCGGCGTTCCTGCGGGATCGGGACGCCCGGTCGCGGCAGGGGATCGAGATCTCAAGCCCAACCGCCGCCCTGGGAGAACTGCCGGCACCATTCACTCCCCCGTCGCTCACCTCCCCCTTCTCTCCCGCGGCCACGCTGACCTCTCCGTTCCCTCCCGCCATGGGGGCCGGGCCCGCGGAGGGAGGGGGCCCCCCCGAGGTCAGCAGCCCCACGTACGGCGCGGACAGCACAAATCCGCTCTCTCTGCTCTTCGTCGCGGAGGAGGACGCAACGGAGGAGTGCCGCGCCTCGCAGGAGCGCCTCCTGGACCAGTGGACCAGCGATCTCGAGCTGTGGGATATAGCCGACCTCCAGCTCGCCCCAGCGCTGGCGCTGCACCCTCCCATTTCCCCATGCAAAGTGGGCTCCAGGGTGATGGCGCGCCGCTTCGGGGGCGGGATCGAGATCGCCACCGTCGTCGCCGCCCAGTTTGATGTAAGTTACTCGCTGCGCTACGACTCGGACGGCGGGGTGGACGTGGGCGTTTTGCACAACGACATTCACCTGCTGGAGGAGACCGCGGCGGAGCCGTGCACGGTGCGGGATCGCGTTGTCGTCACGTTCCAGATGCAAGTCCCAGCCATGGTCATTGAAGCGATGGGCCGGGAGCAGTACCGCGTCGTGCTCCTGGGCGGCGCGACCGCCTCGGGATCGGGGCAGGCGGCGATGCCCATTCAGCTACAGAACATCGCCCTCATCACCCCGCTGCTGAAGGATGGGCTCTACTCGGACCCGCAGCACGTGCAGTGGTTCAAGGAGCTGGACCCGAGCTGCACCGGGGCGGTGACGTGGCGGTTGGTGCGGGAGCTGATCCGTGAGATGGTGGAGCCCTGTGGCCTGCCCCTCGCGGAAGAAAAGGTGCGGCGTATCCAGTCCACGATATCCAGTAGGGGCCAGGCGGCCGTCCGGCACCAGTTCTTTCACATGGAGGACAATATGCCCTTGACGTTTGCGGAGTTTGAGTACGCCCTACTCGCGGCACAGAACATGGTGGACTGAAGCTCTGAAGCAGTGGGAGGGAGGGTCCATCGACCAGCTCGTGGCACAAGACAGCGGGCGATATGTACAAGGCACAGCCAGGGGATGGTGGCCTGAAAAACACACACACACACACGTACTCAAAAGAGAGAGACAGACAACCCTATATATATATATAGACGCAATGACCAGAAACTGGATCTGTTGCTGGTACCCCTGTGTACTCCTCTCCTAGAGGACACAGGGGCTATGGGGTTTACCTTTGCACCCGTACCCTCGCTGCTCAGCTTCCTTCCAGCTTTGTTCCCCGTTTTTCTCTATTATTTTCTCCTTAGCGGCTAACATACGACCTCATTACACCGCCTTCCGCCATTCTTTGGAGCCCCCTCCGAGTCAGTTATTAAGATAAACATACAAACGCACCTCTGGCCCGGACGCGAGACGAAGGATACCGGCAAGACAAGGCAAGGCAAGGCGAGGCGCCGGGCCCAAACTGCTGAAGGGAAACAGAGTTCTCGCAGGTAGACCGGGCCAAACCGTCTTGTCAAGGCGTAGGCTGCGGTCCCCAGTGGTGGTGTCGTATATTGTTTACGCACCACAATACTCTCAACTTTTCTCTTTTCACAACAGAATTAGTCTTCCCCTCTGAGAGCGGAGGAAAAAAAATAATTCTTATATTTTTTATTATTTTTTTCCCACTTTTTTGTCGTGCCGCTCAGAGTGGGTTTGCTTGTTTGCTTGCTTGTAGCATTTCATTCAAGGAGCTGGATGCAGGCGAGAAGAGTTTCAGAAAATGGAGACGACCTCCCGCCCCGCCGCCGCGGAGCTTTCTCCACCTCCACCCGTGCTGTTGCCTCACAGCAGCAGCAACAGCAGCAGCGAGGGCAAACCGCTATTGTTCTCGATGTGGATGAGACCAGTACCACTAGTAGCAGCAGCAGCGACAGCTGCTGCTGCTCTCCCCTCTTGCTGCAGCACCGTCCGACACGCGCAGACAAAGGTGGAGCCGAACGAGCGGCGGCAGCGGGCCGCCCTCCCCGCTCTGGGGATTCCGTGCTGGGCCAGTGCTGCGTGCCGCACTACATCGCACAACTCTGTCGGAGCGCGGAACTCCTTTCGCAGAATGCACAGCTGATCGTCATGAGCGGCGGTCTGGATGCCAGCGCGGTCACCAGTGCGCTCCTGGCCTCCGCATGGGCGGCAGAGCAGGGGCCCGAGAAGCCACTGGAGGAGCGAGGCGGCGTTAGCAGCAGCACAGCGTATGCAAACGTAGCAGGGTGGAGCCTCCGAAGCGCTGGGACCGACCCAAGAACATCAACCCCAGCAAGATCGGCGCTCCTGGTGGTGGTCGTTCCCGACGGGGTACCATCTGCTGCCCTTGAAGCCACCGCCGCCGCGCTGGAGCGCAGCCTGGATCGAGAGATGAGCCAGCACCCGACGCGTGGTGCGAGCCGTGACCTTCTGGGGGCCGTGCGGCCCATTTTGGAAGGAGCGAGCACCAAGGAGCGCTGTGCACTCTACGAGCAGGGCGGGGTGGTGCTCGCATCTGGCCGGGTGCTGTGCGCAGATGTTCTTCACCGCCGCCTCTCTCCAGCACTCATCCGCCTTTGTATATTCCTCCTGACGAGGACGGTGGTGCACCGTCCCCCGTCCATCGGGAGCACCGGAGGCCGTAGTCGGTGGCGTGGATCCGCCGCGGGGGGGCCATCGCTCGGCAGCGGCGCCATGCGTAGCTTACCCTTCTTCATGGATCTACTGCGAGATGGACGAAGCAACAGAACCGTAGCGCTTGATAGTCGTGCTGGCGCTGGGACTTGCTGTTCAGGAACGCCCACGGCGCTCCTCGTATCCGACGAGCCGGTGCTGATGCAGCGTCTTGTGCAGGGCCACCAGCGGGGCCGGCCACGCTTCACGCAGCAGCTCAGCGTCGGGGATATACAGCTCTTCCCGAGATTCCGCCTGGAGTTCATGCAGCACTACGAGAGCTGCAGCAAGTCCGCGGCGGGGCGGAAGGAGACCGCACTCCGAGTGGACCGCGTGTCGGTGCAGCCACCGGCAGCCGTCGTTGCCCTCCACGGACTTCTCGGGAAAATTCTGGCGGAGATTTGGTCAGAGCTGCAGAAGCTGCACCAGCGTCTGGCGGCGCCGCAGCCACAGCAGCAGCGCAGTGCGCCGCCGCCGCAGCACGGCTTCTTTGCCTCGCCCCGCGCCCCGTGGGAGCAGCGCCGGCAGGCCGCTCAGCGCCTGGATGAGGCAACCGGCGCGAGGTTCCTGCCCCGTGGCACCGCAGCAGACATCGGCCAGAGCCAGAGCCAGATGGGAAGGGGGGAGGCGGGCCCGACGTATGTTCGAAAGCCATGGCGGGATCCAGCAGATCCTTATGGCATACGCTTCGATTGGTTGTCGCAGGAGGCCGCTGTGGATGCATCGCAGACTGATCTCGATGAGGATCTTCGCGCCGCACTCAAGGCGAAGGAGGGAACATGCTCCACGGAGCCCAGTGGGGCAGCAGCACCAGGGGCTGGCGAGTGGGAGTTCAAAGCACTGGTGGAGAGCCTGCTGGATGTCCGCCGCCTTCGACGGGATGTGCAGCATCAGACCCCGTATGCGTTCCTCTGGTCCCTGGAACACGCCCTGCGGCTGCGGCGCCTGCACCGCGGTCCGGCGTCGGCAACGGCAATTTGGACGCTCTCTGCCCTCTTTCCAGACGTGATGACCGTCGCCACCCAGCGCATCGGCAGCGTCGTGAGCTCCAAGGCCGACGCTCCCAATCCTGCGCCTGCGCTTACCTTTGTGCCGAGTGAGGAGCACGACCCCGTACTCGAGGTGCTTGCCAGCATGATCGCGAGCTGGTCGAGGGGGGCGTTGCGGCGCAAGCGACAGCGATCGCTGGCCAATGGCAGGACGACCGAGGAGCGCGATGATGGAGCGGCGGCCCGGCTCCTGGTGCTGTGCACTGGCCGCGGCATGGTGGTGCGGTGTGTCCAGCGCTGCTGTTACGGCGCGGAAGGCTACCGACAGCTGCTCCTCAATCAGTTCCTTCACCTTTATCAGGTGTACCATCGAGGCGGGGGCGCCGAGGCTGTCGTGGCCGCTGCGAAGGCAGCGCAGCAAGCAGCCGTCCCACCCACCCCGCCACCGCCCGCGAGTCAGAGATCGGCACGTTTGGCCGCGAAGACTGCGGAACCACCCTCCTCTGGCGATGCCGAGCCACCAGTCGATGGTGCACCAGAGGAGGTACTCCGAGAACAGCTGTGGCGCTTCAACTGCATCGCTGCGGACTGCGCGTTGGCACACGACGACGAGGAGGAGGATGGGGAAGAGGACGGCGATACGAGCCCTGATCCGCCGCTGAAGGCAACGCAACGGCGCAGCCAGTCGAGGAAGCATACGGCAGATGGCGCCTCACTCAGTTCGGCGGCGGAGGCGATGGGGGGGATGGAAGATGACGCCGTTGATGGCTTTTTGTTCAGCCAATCGCAGGCTTCTGGTGCGGGGATATCGCTGCACCAGATGCTCATGACGCAGCCCTTGGCGCCACTGCCGGCGGCGCATACCAGCACGGGACGGGAAGAGGAGGCGAAGGATATGGAGGCAGAGGTGGAGCAGCAACAAGTCGAGGCAGCGCTGCGAGAGAATCCGTCCGTACCCAACACACCGCCTGCAACACCGCTGGTGTTTGATGTGGAGCGGTGGAGTCCATCCTTGGCCGTAGTGAGCGCCCATCAAGTTTCGAACCAGCGGGGACCTCTTCGCAAGGGGCTCGTCGCCCCTCATCGTCTTTGTGGAGGGAGACCAGCTGGACGAGTCCGTACTGCGGCAGTGGCTCGACGGTACGCACAGTGCTCTCGCTGGCGCCGCCGCACTGCCGGTGAGAACAAAGGATGTGCTCCTCACCGCCCCCAATTTGGCCCTGCTTCGCATGCTGGAGAGCCAGCTCCAGGATCCGCACGCCCACCAGCGGCCCGCGGGCCGGGGCCGGCAGGACAGCAGTGGCGTTCGCGTTCGGCTTGTTACGACCCCACTGGCGGACGAGCTCTTTCAGGCGGACGTGGCGGCGGAGCGCGAAGCCTTTGAAACACTGGCCCACGCGAAGGCCACGCTGACGAGCACTCTGCTCGTCGATCGCGATTCGCTGCGCGCGACGGCGGAGGCGCTGGAGGCCGGCATGACGATCTCCCGGCGCTCCAATCGCCCCACCGCCTTTCACGGTCGTGTGGGGGCGAAATGGTTCACAGGCGCAAACGCTCGCGACTTGACACGGTTTCCCGAAAATCCGCGAGTTATATTTGATGATCGGGAGTTTCGTTGCGGCCTTCCGCACGCCTTGTACGCGGCTGGGATGGACCTGGTGCCGCTGACGCTCATAACAGCGGACTACGTTCTTTCGAAAGCGTATGCGGTGGAGCGCAAGAGTGTGCGGGACTACCTGCAATCTCTGCAATCCGGCCGATTGGCTAAGCAACTGGGGGCCATGACGCGGCAGTACGAGTACCCCATTTGCCTCATCGAGTTCACCCCGGGCGAGCCCCTCCGATTGGTTCGGCCCACGACAGGGAGCAGCAGCAGCGCGGCGGCGCACCACGTTTTCTTTCGTTCCGGGAAGCTGGTGGCGCGGTACCCCCGCACGCGGTTCCTCTGGTCCCGCAGCCCACTGCACTCCGCCGCGCTGTTTCTCCGCCTCAAGCAGAGCGTCGCGGCGGACAACATGGACCCGAGCGAACCAGCCCTTACGATGTCTGCCGTGGCGCTGCAGGAGCAGAACGAGCCCACTTTGGGGAAAGAGGCCGCCCACGCCGCTGCCCGCGTCTTGTCCTGTTTCCCTGGCATCCACCCGCGGAATGCTTCTGCGGTGATGCAGCTGTGCGGCTCGCTGGCCGGCCTCGCCACCATTTCGAAGGAATCCCTTGAGCGGGTCATGGGGCCCAAGGATGCGACGGTGCTCTACAGCTTCCTTCACGATCCGCTGGTCGAGGAGATTGACTAAGCTCCCTCATTTCTCCCCCCCTCTCTCTCTCTCTCTCTGTGTGTGTGTGTGTGTGTGCACTCGTCACACCGGGTGCCCGTAACTTCTTCACGGTTTGTAATGGAGCACAGTCTCTTTCTTTCTTCTGGTTCTTCTATTCTTTTTTTTTTTTTATAATATAAATAAATATATATATATTAAAGAAACAAACAAAAAATAATTGACGTCATCATAGGTGTTGAGAATAGGTGTTTCACCGGGGCTTCGGCGTCTCTTGCTTGTTTGCTCTGTTGGTTGGTTAGTGGATTCGGATACCATGTCTGTCTCCGTCGGCTCTCGCACGAGCCGAAGAGACGACAGCCGCCCTGGCGGTGGCAGCGCCGCCGCAGGGTCGGGTAAACAGACAGACGGGCCAGCCGCCGCCTCGGAGGCGCGCGGCGGCGAAGTCCCGCCGCTTCTACCGCCGCACATCACCAACACGGGCGTAGTGGTGCAGCTGCGGCAGATCCAGTACAGCCACGGCTTCCGGTGCTACCGGCTGGAGCGCCAGAGTTCCCAGGGCGAGAACGCGGGGCCAGACGGCAACTACCGCAACTGGTGGGACGACGATACCAAGCAGCGCCCGTTGGCGCGCCGTGACGTTGGGGCAGACACAGCCCTGCTCGACACCTCGCAGTGGGCTGTGAAACCAGCGTCCGCTCGAACCGTGTCGGCGCGTCTCTTTAACATGAACGACTTGTTTGTTTTGGCCGTCATCTTTACCATTATACTGCAGCCGCTGTGGCTGTCACGCGGCGGCGGCGATACGAAGGCGGGATGGGCGGACACGGGAGCGCCGCATCATCTGCCACGAAATCTCTCGTCGTGGCGCCTACTCGTGCTGCTGATGGTCTCGCCCGGTATCGTGATCCCTTTGTTTCGAATGTTTAACGCCTTCACCAGTGTGTACATTGAGGAGGTCGTCGTCGTCGCCGGTGTGGGTCTTCAACTAACTTCCTATGGCATCTTCAACACCGTGCGCAGCAGTACCTTCGTGGATTTGAGCATGATCCGATCCCTCGTCATTCATGACGCCTTCTTTCGGTACCAGCCCATCTTCTTCCTCTCCGCCTCCGTCGAGAATCAACCACAGCGCCTCATTTTTTTTCCGCACACACTGCCCCGCCTTGAGGTGCTGCTACCCGTGCTGCGCGGCGTCCGCGCGGTTCTTTACGGTGAGCCAGAGACGGGACTGTCGCTCGCTCAGATGGAGGAGAAACAAACCGGCGGCGGTGATGACGAAATCGAGCCGCCACATTCGGCGGTTGCCGATGGCCTCACGCGTCTAGCGCCACCACGACCGGATATGCGTTAGTTGTCTCGGAATTGAAAGGCTCTTTGTAGTCCCACAGCCACAAAACAAACAAACCAATATATATATATATATATATATATATACAGCGAAAGAGCTTCCTCTCTGCACATGCATCACTCTGTTTACTGACTGCCCCCTCTTCATTCTTCCTCATTTTTCCCCCTTTCTTCCTTTACTTTCTTTCCTGGGTGCGTTTGGTTCGGGTGCTGTTGGGTTCACCGTACCGTGTTACCACTTCATTGCATCGTACCACTGGTGCACAAACTGGCCGCTCGTCCGGCAAGAGGGCACGTTGTTTGAAGTTGGTTCAAACAAACTCCCTCCTTTTTTTTTGTTGTTTTGACGTCACACGGAGAGAGCAGCCATCCGTGTCCCCCCCCGACATGTGTCGCCTTCCAGGCGCCGCTCTCTCCACAGGCCAGCGCCTCCTCCAGGCTGTGCCACGCGCCGTTCGTCTTCCCCGCGGACCCGGAACCGTAACGTGCGTCACACGGCGCCACTTCTGGTCTCCTTCGCATCCAACGCTGGCCTCCACGCGACCCCCTTCCAGCAGCAGCGCCTGTCGCTCGGCCTCCCGGGAGAAGGGTCGGCCCACGCGCTCCACCCCCCCTGCAGGTCGGAGCCCAAGAAGCGCCTCGGCCCTCACAGCGCGGCTGACAGCACCGTCTGGGGGCCGTAAGGCCTTCCGCCCCACGCTGCAGCCAGGAGAGTCGCTGCCGCTGCGCGACAACGCCAATCCAACTGTCCACGAGCCCGGCCCTGGGCAGGGCGGCCAGCCGTCGTTGATGGCCACACGCTCCTCCATGAAGGGCCGCTTTAACCGTGTGGTGGCGGAGAAGGGATTTCTCTTTGCAGCCGTGCTCTACCTTCTCGGGGAGACGATGACCATCTGTCTCGCCCTTCTGTTTCACTGGGGGTACCTGGGCAGGTGGGCGGACATCCGCTTCTACCTCCGCTGGGCCTTTCAGCTGGACGAGACTGAGGTGACAGCGGGAGAGCGGAAGGCTGGAGACCCAGCCGAGCAGCCCGCAGATCAAGCAAGGGCTGAAGAGAACGAGGCCTGGGGCCCGTGGATCCTACAATGGATGGAGCGCGGCCCCATGCTCTGGGAGGAGCATGACCTGCACCTCTCCCTGCGCCTGTTGTTCCACTATGCCGTGGCGAACTCGCTGCTTCTTCCGGCGTATCGCTACCAGTACGCCTTTTGCGGGAAGTTGTTTCACGTGCTGCGCCGCCTCCGCTGGAAGAAGTCGGCCAAGCCAACCACGACAACGACAAATTCCGTTCATGGATAATCATAAAAACATCCGCATCGGTTTCAGCATCAGCTCTCCCTCTCTCTCTCCTAGCTGTTTCCTTCTCCTTCTGCTCTGAAGTAGATAAAGGAGATCGCAAGAAAGTGATAACCAACTTTTTTTTTACACCTCCTCATCACACTTAAAAAAAAAAAACTTAAAAAAAATAACTGGAAAATATACACGCGCTGCTTTACTGTACTGGGACAGGACTTTACTGTACTTTATTGTACTCCCTCGTACCCGCCTCTCCCCTCCCTCCCTTCCCCTGGTTTCTTCTATTTCCTCTATTTTTTTATTTTTTTTTTTACAACGCTACACATTATTTTTATTTTTTTAAGATATGCAGCAACACAAAGATACAGAGATCGAGACACGATCTGGGGGTGCAGAGGAGGTGAAGGAGCACTCGGGGTTTGAGTTCTTCTCCAGTGTCATTGCCGATGCTGTCAATGCCCTCCAAGAGACCTCCTCGGAGAGCTACAGCGATTTCAACGAGTGGGCCGAGGAGAGGAACGAGCAAGACAACGAAACGACCACAAAAATGCTGCACGTTGGCGAGCAGCCTACTCCGGCGCTGCTGGAACTTCTTGGGAGGCCTGCGGAGGTCCACGTGACGGGAGCGAGTGCCTCGCCGTCTACTTCACGCTGCTGCGCGATCATCGCCTTCGCAGAGTTCAGAGAGGAAGCGACCCGCGTGGTGCAGCGGTGTGCCGAGCGACAAGAAAAGGTGGACTGGGCGTTAGTCTTGAGATGCAGCGCAAGTGCCGCGCTGCTTTCGGCTGTGTGGCCCGCGCTCCACGCTGCGGGATACACGCAGAATCTGGAGCGGCCCGTTCGGCTGCACGTGGCGTGGAGCTGGGATGTGGAAGCGCTCGGGTCTGCAGTGTTTGAAGAACACTTTATGCTGGAGCCGGTGGGCGGCTGCTTGTGCAGCGAGAGCCCCGCGACCGCCGCGCTGACGCGTGTGACGGGGCCCCGCATGATCCACTGCGCCGCTGTGGAGCGCTGCGTTGCTGATGGTGCCAACTTGTCGTTTGTGATGCCCTGGAGCGGTGAGAGCCTCCTGCACCGGCTGCTCTCGCGGAGCTCTGTCGACTGCGTTCAGGCTGCCCTGCGCACTTCAGCCCCGCTCGATTTCACCATCCAGGACAGCCAAGGCCGGACGCCGCTGCACGCCCTTACGCTGAATGATGCCTGTGGTGATACGCTGCAAATGGTGTTGGAGCGTGTTCGTGTTCGTCGGCATTCGACGGTCCCCCCACACCCACCCGACACGGTTGACTGGGAGGTGCTGGATCAGCAGGGGCTCAACTTCGTCAGTCTCGCCGCCAAGTTGGGTCGTTTCATGCCGCTGTGGCGTGTACTGCAAGCCAATGCGGACGTCGCACACAGCGGCGGTGGGGCGCGCGTACGACTGACCGCCGCCCTCCCTCGGCGTGACAGGGAGGCGCTGGCCGACGAGGACGTGCAGCGACTGTGGCTTGCCGCCGGAGTAGAGCTCTCCGCCCCGCACACAGCGCTGCTGCGGCGGTTCTGTTGCCCAGGGCGGGAGGAGGACCCAACGCCGCCCGATAGCGATACTTTACGGCGCCTCGTCGCCGCCGGGGCCGACGTCACGCTGTTGGAGCCGCGGCACGGCCGCCCGCTGCTCGAGGTCGCTCTGCGGAGCTGGCCGGTAGAGAGCCTCGCGCCGCTGCTGCAGACGGAAGACCACGTCGACTTTTTAGTTATGATATACTCCTTGTGCTGGCGGCAGTCCGCAGCGGAGGTGACGGGGGCGATACTGCTCATTCTGGACCGCCTCGCACAGCACCCCACGGAGCACGTGAACTGGGCAAAGTTCTTGGTGTCGTGTGGCAAGACAGCGCTGCTTTCGGTTGTGTGGCCCGCGCTCCACGCTGCGGGATACACGCAGAATCTGGAGCGGCCCGTTCGGCTGCACGTGGCGTGGAGCTGGGATGTGGAAGCGCTCGGGTCTGCAGTGTTTGAAGAACACTTTATGCTGGAGCCGGTGGGCGGCTGCTTGTGCAGCGAGAGCCCCGCGACCGCCGCGCTGACGCGTGTGACGGGGCCCCGCATGATCCACTGCGCCGCTGTGGAGCGCTGCGTTGCTGATGGTGCCAACTTGTCGTTTGTGATGCCCTGGAGCGGTGAGAGCCTCCTGCACCGGCTGCTCTCGCGGAGCTCTGTCGACTGCGTTCAGGCTGCCCTGCGAACTTCAGCCCCGCTCGATTTCACCATCCAGGACAGCCAAGGCCGGACGCCGCTGGCCGCTGTGTTTGAACGCCGTCAACAGGTTGAAATCGGCGCCATTCTAGCTTTCATTCTGCACCGCGTGGAGCGCAACATGTCTGACGTGGTTCATTTCGGCGCTGTGGAGCAGCAGCAGGGCCGCGGGAGGGCGTCGGACCTGCTGGACGTAGCGGCAGAAATGGGCATGGTAAGTACCGTCTGGCCGCTCGTGGCGGACGAGGCGCATTACGCCGACCAGGTCGATGGCATTCAGCTGGCGGTGCCGATCCATCGGGCGGACTGGGAAGCGCTAGACAGCGCAGGGAAGCTGATGTTTCAGCGTATGTCGATAGTGGAGGACTAGAAAGGAAGTCGGTTTCATCTCTTCAACCGCGCGGGTTTCTTTGTGGCAAGAAGGGGTAGAAGAAGCAGTCCCTCCCATGGAATGGGTTTCCAGTTGTTTTCCGTAGTGGTGGTTCTAGTACCTTTCAGTCTTCATATATATATATATATTGATCTCTGGAGGCGGTCGAATGGATGAATCGCTCCTCTTTTTTTGTTGCTTTTTCTGTTGAAGACGTGCTGAAGAGAGTAGCGCTATCACAAACACAACAACTACCAAAGCAGCAGAACCGAAGCCAACTACTACAATTCAATGGCCTTCTTAGCTGCCCCTACTCTATCTCACCCTTGTCTCCTCTCTCTCTTTCTCTCTCTCGTTCTTCAACAAGGTCTTCAACAGTCCTCACATATTTGAAACTCTTGGCTTCTATTTGAGCACCAGCAGGACAACAGACTTGTCATCCGTGTTGTACGCGTCTCGGTGGCTCTTGGCGGTTTCTCCCTTTTTGTTGGACATCCGTTCCAGAACCCTCCAACAACCGTATTTTAGTGTAAAAGCAAAAAAAATAGTACATAAAGACAAGAAAAAATAATATATAATGCCCAAGAACGCTCAGCTGGTCGGCGGCGTGATCCCGTACTTGGGCTTCATGCTTAAAGATGTCGGTGCCCGTCTGGCGCTAATGGCGCACGGCATAGAGACCTCTCGCGAAATCTACCCCATGTGCCGCCATCAGAACGTCCGCGCGTATCGCGGCCTGCTGCCCAACACCACCGACGCTGCCTTCATCTCCCCCAACGCATTTGTTACGGGAAATGTTATTCTTGGGCATGACACCTGTGTCTTTTATCACACCGTCCTGCGCAACTACCACACTCGCCAGCCAACCGAGGTCGGCGACGCGACGGTGCTGCTGGATCGGGCCACCATCATGGGGCAGGTGCGCGTCGGCTCCCATAGCATTATTGGCATTGGCGCCACGCTCGACTGCTGTGAAGTAGGCGATGAGGTGTACGTAGGGCACGGCGCCTCTGTTGCGCTCGGGGCGGTGCTGGAGAACGGCTGTATCGTCGCTGCCGGCTCTGCCATCCCGAAGGATGCCCGCGTGTATTCTGGCGAACTCTGGGCGGGCAACCCGGCGCAGAAGATTGCCGATGTCGAGCCCGAGCAGCTCCTCAAGGTCAAGGAGAATCTGCAGCGCTATCTCGCCAGTGGAAAGTCGCACGCTGCGGCCGTCGCTGCGCAGTACCAGGCCACAGCGGAGCTAGATGAGGGGTGGCTCAAGAAGATGATGCAGCGGATGGAGCAGCAGCAGCAGCAGGTGACACTCAAGAACAAGGTGGACATCCCGTTGGAGGCTAGAAGATTCCTGGAGCCGCGCGTGTACCAGCGCCGCCCAGAGATGCACCAGCGGACCTCGTACCCCGTCAACCGTGTCGCCCCCTGGATGCCCAAGGTGGCCGACCAAACTGCGAACGCTTAAGCGCCACAGCCGCGGCAGAAGCGATGGAGAGAGAGAGAGAGAGAGAGAGAGAAGGAAGGAACGGCAAAGTTTTCTCCATCCCAGTTTAGCAACGTATGCGCAGTGGCCCGCAGAGGGCGGGGGGCGGGTCGTCTTCATCTTGTAGTACACGTACAGTTAGGCTAGGAAAAAAAGATTCGATCGCGGTTGGGACGTGACGAGACCGAATTTCTTTTGTATTTTCTTTTTATTTTCGTTTAGTATTTTGTTAGGACTTCAACTCGCTCTCTCCCCTTGTTCTCGGGAGGGAGGAGTAAACAAGTATGTGTAGCATAGCAGCACAGCGCTGTGGGTGTCTTTTCTCTCTTGTGTAGCCCCAAATGCAGCGGTCATCTCTAGGACCAAAACAAAAAAAATAATAATAATAATAGCCAACCAACCAAACAAACAAACAAAAAGGAAGGAGAAGAAAAAGACCAAAGAAAGCGGGTGTGGCGTGGTGTGGGGCTGCAGATCCTTTTTTTTTTTTGTGTGTGTGTGGCTTGCCGTTCTCGTCGCACGTCGGATGCCCCCGTGCTGCCTTCCTCTCTCACACACTCTCTCTCTCTTCGCGCCCATAAACACATCTCTTTCTCTCGTCGACGGAGGGCGAGTAAGGTGGAGGAGGGGGAAGTGGAAGGCACACGTATACGGAAACAACAACAAAAAAAAAACAACAGACAAACAACAACACGTGTGCTCTCAGCGTACAGTGAGCCATCCCCTCTCTCCTTCCCCGGGGCTGGCGGATAAAATAAAATAAAATAAAATGAAAAAATACAAAAAACACACGATGTCTGATCATTTCACACATATATTATTTTTTTTTTTCGCCTTGTTCTTTTCTCACCCATGTTGTTGTTCCCTGTGTGTCACCCTGTGTGCCCCTGCTACGTGCAGCCGCTAGTCATAGTCCAGTACGAAGTCATGCGCTTCTCTGGATTCCTATCGAAGGCCCTTGCCGAGGGGATATTTACAGCCGTTGTTACCGTAGTCCTGGTGCACCTCTTGATGAACGTGAACACCATATCCGTGTCATGGGCTCGCTTCTCCGCTGGCGTGGAGCAGCTCGACAACGAGGCTAACGACGCTACCGCGGCGGAACTGCTGACGCCCCCACCTCCCAGTCTGCGGCTGGCGGACGAGTTCTCCAGTATCGCCATCGCAAACCCTGAATACACTTCTCCCTACATGAAAGCCCCCACGCTCTCCAACAGCAACTACAAGCTTTCGCTGCTCTGGATGCATCGCGTCAGCCTGGCGCCAATGACGCAGTGGTACAGCTTTTCGCCCAACACGACGGGCGAGGTGGAGGTGAATCCGTCCAACGCCGATGCCGCGGCTCCCGCTGCCGTCTGGGACGACGACGACGACGAGGAAGCAGCAGTGGGCCCCGAGCCGAGCTTCTGGCTGACGGAGGAGGACGTGCGTCTCGGTCGGGTGGTACAACCGTTGCACGCCGCATACCTCTACCTGTCTGCTGCAGTGATGAGCATCTGGAAAGGCTTGGGGGGCCAGAGCGAGCGCGACTTATACGACGAAGGTAACATGCCCATGGCCGCGCCGAATCTGACGACGGCCTTCTGCCTCACGGGGTTGGTGTTCATATCTGCCGGGGTACCGCTGCTGCAGATCTTCATGCGGCACATCGCACAACTGCTGGTGGCTGCCCGCAGAGACCGCCTGGAGGCGGCGCTTGTGCATCGGGCGTGGGCGCTGCGTTCAGCGGCCATCAAAGCCAAGAAGGAGGACCCGAGTGGAGAGAGAGCCGCGGCGGCGGAGGCGGCAGCAGAGGCAGCGGCGGAGGCAGCAGCGGGCAAGCCGCACTACACCGCCGAGGCGACAGAAACACAAGTGGCACTGCTGGCCATTGTCGGCTCCTTTGTGTTTTTCTTCGTCGCCGTCGTGCCGTCGTTTCTGCTCGAGATGACCACGCTGTACCCCGTCACCTACGGTACGCTGCTCATGCTCCTCGTTATCTTGTGCTTGAGCAAGGACGAGTGCTACCTGCACCAACCAGGGCGAATACCGCTCAAGGAGTTCGACACCGACAGCGCGCCGGTGCAGCTCAAGGACGGCAAGTACCTATACCCCCGTAAGCAGCGCCGAGGTGTCTACGCCCTCCAGCTTGCTGCTACTGCCACCGCTACCGTAGCGATGCTGGCGATTCCGTCCTACACGTATGTTATGGTGCCCCTTATGGTGTGGGTTGGAACGATGTGCTACCAGAAGGGCTTCCGCGCCGTTGCTGTGTGCACGAACACGGCGGAAAAGGCTTCTCTCGTGGGGTACTCGAGCTACTTCGACAAGTCATCACTCCATCGGGCGATCTCCTTCTCCACAGCGCCCGTCGTGCTTCTGCCGCTGCTCTGCATCGCCCTCTTTTCCATCTCGACGGGTGAGACAGGCAAGCTGCAATTTCGCTTCATGGACACGCTCGGGGCGGTGGTCGGCAGCAACCAAGGCATCGGGGAGAACTTCTCGTACGGCCTCTCGCTCACCGGCTCGACAGAAGCGCGGAACGACACCTGCCTCACTGCTCTTCCCACCTTCTCCACCTGCCTTCGCGGCGTTCCAAATACTTGGATGGTGTCCGAGTACTACGGGGTGCCCGTCAGTGAAACGTTCGAACGCCTTGCCGCCCTCGTCGAGTCGGCTCCAGATAAGCAACGCAAGATGGCCTACGTGGGCTACAACTTTGCCACACAGATCGCTTTGATTCTCCTGGCGCTGGTGCCGCTCACGACGCTTCTCACGTACCGGCTGCGTCGCCCGCCAGGCGTCTTCGACTCGGCCGTCGCCCAAAACCGCAAGAAAACGGCACACATTGAGAGTTGCCGCCAGCACTGGGAAGGGATGGTCGCGGCGAAGCGGCAGCTGGCCAAGGAGGGTGTCGAACAGCGCAGACAGGAGAACATCAAAGCCGCGGCCCAGTCAGCGGCAGCGACGGCGGCGGCGGCAGGTCCTGGAGACGCAGAGCCGCCACCGCAAGGGAAGCGAAAGGCGGCCGCCTCCGCCGCCAAGACACCACCAACATCTGTTTCCCTCATCACAAGGGAGGAGTATATCGTGAAGCAAGTAGTGCTGCTGACCCAGTGGCTGCTACTCGGGACCATACTGGCGATGATCATCACCGTCAAGCCGGATATTATGTTGTTGGTGACGCTGCTCCCCTTCCTTGCAGTGCTGCTCTCTATCCACTGCATGATGCTTCTGGTGTACCGCTTCAAGCCCAGCCTGCCGGGGAGAGACGACGCGGCCAGCGCTGCTGCCCTCGGGTACACACCCAGCGACTCACCCATCGCTGCCTCTATGGCGCCGCTGGAGGCAGCGGTTCTGGGGGAGCCCGATCTCCATTCGCAGTGGTTCAGTACGATCCGCCTTCATGACGTGACGGATGGGGTGTGGTACGCCTCCACATTATTCGCCGTGTGGCTGGCGGTTGGGCCCCTGCTGCCCCAGCAGCTACTGGACTACAGCTACGCCGTGGCGTTCCTGTACGTGGTGCTGTCGGGGATCTGGTGGGTGTATGAGTGGTTCCGCACACGCTGCTGGGCGAGGAACTGCTTGGCGGGTCTCACGATGCTGCTGCCGCTGGAAGTGGCCCTCATCTGGGTGACGATCTCCATGATAACCTCCGCCGCTGCCGGCTCCACGCACCGCAATGGAAGTGCATCCACCGGGGGTGGCGATGAGGATGTATCCGCCGCTGTCATGGGAAGACACACAAAGGCCTTCTCCAGTGTGATGAATCTTTTGGCCGGGCACTGGTCCGACATCACCTACACGCTCTACGACCACACCACGGCGTTGCTGCGGCCGTCCCTATGGCTGGAACAGCACGCCAGCGATACGCACAATCCCTTGGGACGAGCCGCCTTGCAAATGATGAACATGTTGAAGTCCTGTATTCTGCTCCTGGGCGCCGCGCTGCACTTGTCGTATCGAATTTCGGTGATGGGCATGGAGGCGGAGGAGATACACCTCGTACATCCCTAGAGGAGGAGGGACAAAGAAGTGGGTTCACCACACAATGGTTAAAAAAAAAAAGTACAACAGGGGAAAGAGGGAGAGAGTCACGACTATTTAATGAAACGTAATCAACCAAAAGAACAACAACAACAACAAAAGACGCACTATTACACCTGAGTGATGACCTGGTTACATCAACATCCCACGAGGAGGGTGTAGGTGCCCTCACGCACAGGTGCGCCTGCCTCTCTTGCGTCGTTGCTTTCCCAGTACTTCTCGTGATGCATCGCGTCAGAACGGATGTACAGGTCTATACTCGTACTTCTGTTGTATTTTTTTTTTTTTAATTAATTATAATTATTATTATTGTGCGTGCCCCTCTCCAGTGACCCTCTCGTCCTCCACATTCTCCTATCGGTACCAAAAAAAAAACACCCACACACAGCCGCTATTTTCCACTCTTTTTATTTTTCCACTCGATCTTCTTCTTTTTTTTTTCCTTATTCTCCTCTTTGAGCGCATTCATTCATTCATTATTATTTAGTTCTCTCGCGTACACATGATCTCGAACGCCACTAAAGTTGCCTGTGAGCCGCAGGTGGACGGAGACGTCCGGCTGCGTGTGCTGACCTACAACCTGTGGGGCATCTTCAACTCCAAGATCCGTCTGGACCGCATGCGGCGCTTCGCCTCCAAGGTAGGCAACTACGACGTGATCCTTCTGCAGGAGCAGTTCCTCGAGGAGGACTTCGAATACATCAAGGCCCAACTCCCTGAGGAGGTGCGCAACACACGCTTCTTCAAGCGGTTTCCCAGCTCCTTCTACGGCTCCGGGTGTGCGGTGATCTCCCGCTACCCTATCGAGTCGTACTTGTTTCACACATTTCCACTCCAAGGGTATCCAGAGATGGTCCTCCACGGGGACTTCTTCGCGAACAAGGGCGTGGCGCTGACAAGGATTCTCGTTCCCAACGCTAGCGGCCACTTCGTCCCCGTGCGGCTGTACACCACCCACCTTGTCGCGGTCTACACCAAGGTGAGCCAGCTGCGTGACTGGCGCACCGAGCGCTATCTGCCGTACCGCATTAGCCAGGCGGTGTCTCTCGCCGAGTTCGTCTCCGCCACCTCCAGCCCACAGGACGCCATTATCATTGGCGGGGACTTCAACTGCTCCCCCACATCCCTCGAGATTCAGATCATGCTGATCATGCTTAAGAAACGCGGGTACCAGCTGCAGCCGACGCTGCCGCGGCCTGTACCAATTCCCCCGCCGCCGTCCTCCATCTCTGTCCCACAGCACTCTACAGGAGAGGACGACGAGGAGCACATCACCTGGCCGGAGACCACGCCCAGCTCGCTGGACCGCAGCCACGCCAATTACACCTACGCCGACAGCAATGCCTACAACACCATGTGCTCTTCCTATTTCAAGCTGCTCAAGCTGCAGGGCGACCTGCCCTGCCAAATCGATCACCTCATCGTTGACACGGCGCACTTTGAAATGGAGTCCTTCGACGACTGCCCCGACTACGAGGCGCCGAGCATTCAACGGCCCTCCTCCCCTCCCGGCAGCAGCGGGGTGGCGAAGTTCCCCGCTCCGTGCGCCGTGGTGGTCCTCACCAGGGACGAAGTTCCGTGGCCCACGGCGGAGCAGGACACGGGCCTGCGCCACCGCTGCATGCTGTTCCTCTCTCGCCTCTCCAGGGGCCACGTTCGAGCCCCGAGCGGAGCCGGCGACGTCATGGAAATGTGCTGCCGCGACGCCGCCCGCGGCGGCAGTGCTGCGGCGGCAGAAGAACAGCTGTTTCCCATATCAGATCATTACGGCGTGGCCTCTCGGCTGCGCCTGCGCAGTGCGGCCGAAGCGTCGAAACTGGCCCACGGCGACGCCGCGAACCGGCAGAGCGTTGTCGTCGGCGCTGCGATTGCCCTTACAGAGGAGGACGTTCAGGTCGTGGAGGCTGCTCGCGAGGTACTGGGCCTCACCGTAGAGCGCCTGCGATCACAGCAGTACTACTCTCGTGCTGTCGCCTGCATCTGTGGCGGTCTGGGAGCGGTGGCGCTGGTGCAGCTGCTGCGGGACCGGCGGCGCCACCGCCGGCTCATCGCCGTCGCCCTCGGCCTTCTCTCCAAGGCCGTCACCTTCTTCAATGAAGGGGAGAAGGCACGGTCCAGCCGAGGACTCTCAAGTCTGCTGCGCGCGACGTGGCGGTCCGCTGGCCAAGCCGTGGCGTCTGTATTCCATCGCGGCGGTAGCACCGCGGAGGCTGCTGCTGCCGGCGCCGCATCAGGACCCGGGGCAGAGCGCCTCCTGGCGAACGAGATCAATCTCCAGGAGCTCGCCAGCAGCTTGCAGCACCCCATGAACCCTTTCTACATCGTTCTGCTCATCACTACCCCCATCATTGGGTTCTTCTCCTTCGCCATCGGTTTATTGCACCGGCTGGGCAACGCGAAGCTGTTCGAGGAGCAACTCCGCACTATGGAGAGAGTGTGCTACGGGGGCATTAGCAACTAACGAGAGACAGACAAGCAGCGATCCTTTGGCCTGCCTCCATCTGAACAGAACCAAACAGCGAGATGCCTTGTTTATTATTATTATTATTATTATTATTATACGATATCCGTGTTGTTTTTATTTTTTATTGTTCTTATTATTATTTTGCACAGCACTGCCAAGATAGTGCAAGAAACAACAGAACAACAACAACAAAAAAAAAAAGAGAGAGAGAGAGATAAAGAGACTGCAAGTTGAGGGGAGACTGGATCTACGGGGGATCGCCTTTCAGTTTACCCCCCCACACACACACCTACCCCCCCGTATATATATAGGTACTCCTCTTCTTCTCGGTGCACCGCCTTCGTTAGCAGCTCTCTCTCTCTCTCTATTCCAAGGCCCTCAAGAGAGACATATACAAGAAAACACACATCCCTATCGCTCTAATCTCCACCTCCACCAGAGACGTGTGCGGGCAGGTCTGCACACTTTTCCAACAGCTGTTAAATGATGAGAGATGGTTGATGGTTTTCTTATTCTGCGTTACGAAGCCGCGAAGTTCACAACACAAAGGCCGTCCGGTATTTTTTTTTCTTTTTTTTTTAATTTTTTTTCTTACACCAATAAAACAAGACAACGGCTACAAAAAAAAAATATAAAAATGCGAAACATCTCCCTCGCACGGCAAATATTGTCAGCTAGACCTGCCAGACAGACGTGAGGAGGGGAGGCCCCATCACGTGGCCCTGGATTGCGCAGCACTGCACTGGCATGGGAGGGGAAATGACGCTACTATGTGCTTTTCGCCGCTTCACTATTTACTCTTTCTTTTTTTTTTTTTTGTTTGTTTTGGTGGCGCCCAATTATTTCCGTATCCATCACCCCTGATCCTCTCTCTCTCTCTCTCTTTTTTTTTTGTTTGTTTGTTTGCGGTGTTTTGCTGAAGCGCCTTCATACGCTGCAATTCCTTTTCATCATCCCTCGTTTGCTTCCATTCTATCCGTTTGATCACGAACCTCCTCAGTCAGATATCGTAGGTAGGGTGGTACCGTAAGCGGCTACTACTAAGATCGTAATCCCCTATCGCCGATCTCCTCAAACCTTGACGCACCATTCCACACAGCGCCCGGAGATCGTTTACACATATATTTTTATTTTGATTGCAACTCGACGACTTCTCTTCTTCGATGCTCCCGCATCTCCAACTCGACGACGGTGCTGCTCTCCGCCACATTTCAAACCAGAAGCTGCACATGCCTGCAGCGCACCACTCCTCACGCGCCAGCCCCACCATCAGCACCACATGCAGCCGCTGGTTCATGCGTAGCGCCGGTGCGACGACGGACCACGACCAACCATTGACTCTCAACGCCCGGCATTCCCTGTCGCCTCCCCACCAGTGGAAATGTAAGGCCGGCGAGAGCTCTCTGACACAAGCCGCCGTCTTTCATTCCATCGACGTGGAGAGTGAAGGAGCGGGCGCGGCGTGCCGACGGCCAAACGCGGCGGACACCCCCCCCTCCCCTCCCCCACTCGCCTCCTAGGCGGCCAAAGATCTGCCCTTTCCTCCGCTGTTTTGGATTCTAGCGCAGATCCGTCGCGAGCGAGAGATACAGAAGACGACGAAGAAAAGAATAGGCGTTCGCCCCCTCTCGTCCGCCATGCCCCCTGGCCGGATATGCGCACCCGCCTGTACGAGGACTGGGAGGTCGAGAGCGGTACGAGTAGCCCCAGGGGGCGCTGCAGAAGCGCAGCGGGGGTCCACGTCCACGTCGCCTTGCCGCCTACACACAGGCACCGCCACAGTGCCAGTGCCTCCGCCATCCCTTTCCCCACCAGCGGCCGCCACTGGAGCACCACGGCCCTGCCCATCTTGGATCAGCGCTCCGCAGCGCACGGCGTCCCCAGAGGAGACACACACGTGTCCCTCCGGCGAAAGAACCACGCTGCGCCGTCCTGCGCCAGCCTGCTGCGTGTCTCATGGTCTCTCTCTCTCTGCTGCGCCCTCTGTCCCCACACCCACGCCCACTACCCTCATGCCGCTCCTTTCACGGCCGTCCATCACGAATTCGAAGGACGGCACAGGCGTTCCATTCAACCGCCCCGTGCACCAGCAGAAGACACGAGGCGACACGCGTGTGGAGATGGAGTGCTGTCGGGGGCCCTTTTCCATACCACCCGCCGCCGCCCGTGGCACGACGCCCCTTCCCGCATCAGAGACCAGCACCACAGATCCTCCTCCTGGTCAAAAGCGGCGCCGTACAGGCGGGGACCTGCACCCGAGCGCGGGCCTCGCCCCGCAGCTGGCGGGGTCCTTGGCCGCAAGGGCAGCGACGCGGCTTCGGCCCCTTCCCCTCCTCCGCCGCCGCCGCCGCCGCCATCATCCGTCGCATCGATCTCGAATCCCTCTGACAATGTTGCGGAGACCGCCGCACGCAGCCACCACCGTAGGGGCAGCCGTGGCACCCCCTCGCCGGAGCCTCGAGCCTCACGGGGCCGTTGTAGGACCTGTGCTTCTGTTCCGCCTGTAATGGGGGAGGAGGAGGAGGAAGAGGAGGAGGAGGAGGAGGAGCTACCCCTGTACGACAGCTGTGGCGATGCCGCACCACATGGCACCCTTGAGGGGCCTCAGATGACAGCAAAGCTGGCGGCTTCGAACCGCCCACTCACCACCATTACCACCGCTGCTGCCTCGCTCCTTCTTCGACGGGCGGGCGGGCGATCACCTGCAGACGCCCATGGCGAGCCACCAAAAGCCGATGAAGTCGCTTCGTTGACGTATCGCCACGCGGGGCCGCGGTCCGCCGCCCCTCCACGCCTTCGCCACAGTGGGTGGGGGACGATGCAATGTCGTGGAACGAGGGGGTCGCACGCCAGCAGCACACTCGACTGGTGCCCCATCTTGTCGTACCTGGAAGGGGAAGGGCGGGCAGCGGCGGGAGGAGCGGGGCCGCAGAGGCAGAGGCGCTGGCGCTGCGTGGCAACAGGAGTACCGCCGAGGGACCTCGATGCCGCGGACGTGCTCTCGCCGTACGGTGCGCTGCTGGAGCACCTCTGCCTAGCTGCCGCCCCGAGGAGGAAAAAGGAGGAGGAGGTGGTCGACGGCCCTGGCACCGATGCGGCAGTGATGTGGTACCCTCCACTACTCGCCACTCAATGCTTTCGCTACCTCCGTGTGTCGAGCGCTCGGTCCTCCACCATCTGCCCGGGTGCTCCTCCTTCTATTCCCCTTGTATGGTCCTCTTCATGCACGGCGATGCAGACGGAGGCGCTGCAGCTCCGCTATGTGCAGTACCACAGCACCAGAAAGAGCAGTGGGAGCTTGGGGCCGTCGTGAAACGTGTGTGTGTGTGGGGGGGCGGGGGGGGGACGCTGTATCTCTGGAAGGGAGTTTTTTTTTTTTATCCGTTGTTATTGTTGTTCACGTATCCTCTTGTACGATTTCTTTTTTGCTGTTGCTCATCCCTCTACCTTTGCCTTCACTGGCCGTCGTAAGATATACGGCGGTACCCCCCCCCCCCGCCCCTCCCAGCGTATCGTCCGTGCATTGATAATGGTGATCGAACACCTTCCGCTTCCGTTTCTGCTACTATATATATATATATATATATATATAATGTAGTCGCGTTATTGCTGTTGTTATGTCAGAGTGTCCAGTGAAACCCACTCTCGTATGAATAGGGCCAATCCACCCATCCCCGGCCCCCTCTATCCCACCTCTTTTTTTTGTTTTTTTCTTTGTTGTTGTTGTTGTTGTTGTTTTGTTTCGGATCCCTTGCCAGCTACATAAAAGAGAAAAAAGAAGTATACACAAGTGTGTAACCGTACGCCCATACATCAAGAGGGGATCCCTATCACTATTCCTCTAGTACGTATTATTGGGTTCCCTCATAGACACCAGCGTGCGTCACACACCACAGACACGGCCATGGCGCAGCGAGACACGGAGGGGCGTTCGCCCTGCACCACAACGGGGCACATCATCTTCCCCTCACAGCGCTCTCCCCCGATGCAAATGCTCTGCACGACACACACCACCCCGATCCTGCATCCTTCACGCAGGTACTGCGCTTCCTACTGCCGCCGCCGCGTGTGGCGGAGTGGCAGCAGGCGGCGACGGCAGTAGGAAGCACCACATCGGATCCCAGGGAAGCCCTGGGCCGGCTGGCGGAACTGCTGCGGGAGGGCGTGGCCCACGGCCTCGAGCGGTACTACGCCCCGCGCTGCGGATCACATGAGGCCGACGAGGAAGAGGAACACCCCGCGGCCTCCACGGCAGCTCTGTGCGCGCTGTTCGGCGTGACAGCCGCGGCGGAGCGGGTGGCCCCGCGCCAAACGAGGTTGGTTGCATCCAGCGACACGCCGGAGGCAGCGGCGGAGGAATGGGTACTCGCTGTTCGTTTCCAACCGCCGCCGCAGCCCGCTGATGGGGTGTGTTTCCCTCAGCATGTGCAACTGGGGGCGGGGTGGCGGCTGCCCGTCTACCGTGAGAGCAGGCGGTCACCTCCCCGCCCTGAAGAGCGTGGGGCGAGTTCGTTGCAGCACGCTGCCGCCGAAGGAGAGGAGGCGAGCTGGCGGGCGGCGCCACTGCTCGTCGTCGGGGCGGGAGGGATCGGATGTGAGCTGATCAAGGTACTCGTTCTATCCGGGTACCGGCACCTGCATATCATTGATCTGGACACCGTCGACGGCACCAATCTGAACCGCCAATTTCTCTTTGAGCTGTCTGATGTCGGGCAGCCCAAAAGCTTTACCACTCGCCGCGCCATACTGCGGTGGTGGGGCATTCACGAAACTTCTGAGGCGGAGCAGGGGCAGGGGTCGCCCGGCGCCGTATCATGTCCTCATGCACATCACCATCTGGGCCCCCCTCCACGGATCGTAGCGTACCACGACGACATCACGTCTCCGCAGTTCGACGAAACGTTCTACAAGCAGTTCGCCGCTGTGCTCAACGCGCTGGACAACGTTGCGGCGCGGCAGTGGGTGAATCGCATGTGCTGCCGTACTGGACGCCCGTTGATCGAAAGCGGCACGATGGGTTACAACGGCCAAGTGCAGCCCATCGTCCCTGGTACGACGGAGTGCTATGACTGCCACCCAAAGCCGACGAATCAGGTATCCTTCGCCGTGTGCACCATCCACGCGCGACCAACAAAGTATATTCACTGCGTTCACTTCGCAAAGGAGCTGTACGAAGTCCTGTTCGGGGCGCGGCAGCAGGAGCTCCAGCACGATCCCAACGGCACAGACGGAGAGGCGGAGGCGGCGTCACCGCAACAGCACGTCAGCGAATTAGGATATTTGAAGGATTGGAGGGTCGCCTGGGAGACCGCACTGCGCCAGTGTGCGAGCGGCCCGGGGAGATGGGCGATACACCAGCAGGCAGCTAGGGATCTAGCGCAGATTGTGTTTCACGATAAGCTGGAGCAGCTGCTCGCCATGAAGTCCACGTGGGTCATGGCCCCTCCTACCCCGCTCGGCCGCCTCTTTCCCCGTGCCGTTGAAAAGCTCGTGAGTGCCAGTGAAGGGACCGCTGGGGATTCTAATGCTAACCCTGCTGTTCATGTTCGTATCGGGCGGGAGAAGGAACAAGACTCCACCGCGCCGGCGCCGGAGCAGACGATTCGTCAGCTTCTGGATCCATACGTCTCCCCCCCACCGATCCCAGCGCTGTACGATGCGTTCTGTTTTACGGCGGCTCAGTGCCTCGCATCCCGGTGCACGACCGCATCCACCGCAGCACCTCACGGGGGGGGGGGTGGGGTGGGCTTCCACAAGGAGGATGACCTCGCCGTATGGTTTGTTGCTGCGACCGCCGGTCTGCGCGCGTACACCTACCAGGTGGGGCCGGAGTCCCCGGAGGCCACGCGGACGATCGCCGGGAGAATTGTGCCGTCGGTGGTGACGGCGAACGCCATGGCCGGGGCGGGCGTCGTCCAGCAGCTGGATCGCCTCCTCCAGCTCCGCCATGCAGAGGCGATGGCCCCCGCCCTCCACTCTCCGGAGAGAGTGGAGGACGTGCTGAGGGTTTTGTACATTCGCAAGGTCCCGCTCATACTCCGCCGCCCCGCAGCGCTGCAGCCACTCTTTGGTCCGCAGAAGACCTCTCCTTCGGCTCGTTTGGACCTCTGCGGCGGCGGCGACACATTGACAGCACGCACTGGCCGCAAGCGCCGCCGTCAAGAGCGCAGCGCTGAACACCGTGAGGGCTGCGTGGTGCACCCCGTGCCCTTGTCGTGTCCACCGCAGCGGCTGTGCAGGACGTGCGGTCCGCTCGGCTGCCCGCCACGACTTATCGTCGTCCGTGGGATCTCCTTCCCGCACTGCACGCTTCGCGCTCTGGTGGAGGGGCTCCTCACCACCCCATCCGCTGGCGCCATGGAGGAGCCAACGGTCTCTCTCGGGCCGCGCATTCTCTACGAGGGCGGGTCCTACGAGGATCTTGCAGAGAAGGTGCTAGCCGAGTTTGCTACCCCGAGATGCACTCCAGCGCTTCAGGGGGCGGCGGCGGTGGCGGTGGCCGGAAGCCAAGGCGATTGGCTGCCTATGACGTTAGCGGTGGATGCGTTGAACCGCGATGTCGCCTGGGAAGTTGTCCTCCTGCACGATCCACACGCTGCGGTGCGTGCCGAGGCGGTCGTGGTAGAGGGTCTGGCGGCTGCCCTGCGGCACGAGGAAAGAGTTATGGCCTGCCGCATGGCCCAACAGCGGGAGGAGGAGGAAAAGAAGAAGGAGGAGCGAGGTGTGCCCACTGCCGACACCGCGACGGGGACCATTGTGGTGGTGGACGACGAGGTGAACACCAACCAGCAGAGCAACAGAGATGGAGAGGAGGACGTGGAGGAGGTGCTGTGCTGATATCTGATACCGTTGTAGCTGTTCTAGGGAGTTCGGGAGGGGAAGGGGGACTGTCTTCCCCTCGCCGAGTTTGGCAGCCCTGTGCCCCATGCTGGCGGCCCTCTTCCACTAATTTCCATATGGTGGGTTGGAAACTCTGCTGTGCTGTCACGCAAGCCCAACAACACCGTAACGAAACAGGGAGGGGGGAAAACAACAACAACTTAAAAACAAACAAAAAAAAACTATTTTCTCTTCGCTTACGTCATTGAAGCGCAGTGCAGCCACGGTGCATTCATAGCCGTCCACAGGTTACTCCCCTCCTCTCATCCCTCATCAACGGCCCTAAAGGGCGAGGGGCCCTGAACTGAGGGAGGACCGCCCTGCCACTATCCCTGTGCTACTGTCCTTCCTCTACAAAAGGGGCGGAGTTGCTTCGTCACTCTCTCGCTTGACTCTCTCTGTTGTTATTGTTGTTGTTGTCAGCAGTAATAGCTGCTCAGCGCATAGTGTTGCACGCCAAAAGAGGAGCGTCAAAAAAAAGGTCCTCATGGAAGCTGCTCGTCTGCATGCCGAGGAGATGTGGGGAGGGAAGTCCGCCAGCTCTGCGCCGAGACATTGAAAGAAACGAGCACCCGTAAAGTAGAGGAACAGAAATAGATAAGGCATCACTAGCAGGTGGGTAGCAAGCACAGCATGACAGTGCATGACTCGTACAGGCAAGGTACAGGACCTCCGACAAACCTTGTTCCTTTTGAGCTCTATTGTTTTTGTGTGTATTGATTTATTTTTATTTTTTATCTTTAGTATGAGAGGGAACATCGACTCCTGCAGGTGGCATCCAGCGGCGAAGGTCGCCACGCTGCAGCAAAAATATATAAAGGAACAAAATATATAAAGGAACTCGTTCTCCTCCGCGCCAGGGGATGAAGATAGTAGTGCCCAACCCTCCATCTTGTGTCGTACGTATGTGTTTACTATAGGCTTACGGGTTCCCCATGGAGGTGGTGGGGGCTGCTCTTGCAGATACGCAACGCCCTTGACTTTACGGTGATGGGATGAGGAGGAAGGCAATGAGAGCCAGCTGCCGTCTCACATCCTTAAAAGATCAAGCCCGTACGGTAACCCCAGCTCTAAACTCTGCGCTCCAGCCCTCAGATCTCACATCATTTATGAATATTATTACTATTAGTTGTTTTTTTTTTTTTAGAATTGGGAAAGAAAGTGATGCGGTGTGGTACCTCCTCTGCTGAACCATTGAGATGGAGGCAGCCGCACTCTCTGGAGGACAGAGTGAACGGGGGACCACCGGGGTGAGCACGGGGACCAGGGAGGAGGATATGGACCACCAAACTTCAGGAGGCGGATCGACTGCAGCCGGCGGATGTCGTTCGAGTCACGTTAAAATCAAGGCGGTTAATCAATCGCATTGATGATTTGTGCCCTAGCACGCAAGGAAAGGCAGCCGCGGAAGCAAAGCAAGCCCGTACACAAAAGAAGAAATACAAATAATGCAATAAAGCGAATGAGAAAAGAAATACATTTGCGAACTCAAGCGTAAAAATCTTACATAAAAGGACAAAAATAAAATAAAACAGGGAGGCGATCCGGCCGAGATGTCGAAGTCCGCTGCTCCACGCGAGCAAGTACGGCGGATGTGCAGAACGCTCTTGAAAAGCGTTCTTGAAAAGTGTTCTGGCGCTTCATCTCCTACTGATTCGTATTACTTTTCTTTACTCTCTCTCTCTTTCTCTTCTTTTTTTTTTCTTTTTTTTTTTTTTTATTGTTGTTGGTCGTTGTGTGTGTGTGTGTGTGTAATGATTGATTGATGGGTGTTTCGTTTTTTTTTTTAAGTTTTTTAAGTTTTTTTTTTTTTGAAGGACTCGTTTGTTGTTATTGTTTCTCTATATCTCTCTATCTATTTATCTACATACAAGACTTGCTTACGTATACAAGCCAATACTCCAGCACAAATACTTCTTCTTCTCTATTTCTTCTCTCTTTCTTTTTTTTTTCTCCCTTTTGTTGTTGTTGACTGCGTTGCGACTCTGCCCCTGACGGACAGAACTTGAAGAAAGACAAACAGCACAATTTATGGGCGAAGGCGGCCCACAACAGCTCCGGCTGCTACACACTAGAAACATACTTATTTTTCTTTTTGTGGTTTCCCATTGACACGCTTTTAAATCCTTTATTTTTCTTCTTTGAATTTTTCTGATTAGCACTGGAAGCCAATTCGATCGCCTACTTCGTCTTTTTTCCGCGCTTCCAGGTTTCTTATTCCTTTCCCCTCCTCCTCCTCCCCCTTTTTTTTCTGTTTGCTCATTCTTACCGATAAATCTTTACAGATAAAATACAAAATATAAAATAATAACCTACCGATCTGTACTCGAGGAACCTACCTAAAGAGTTCGAGCAGCATCGTACATCACGCGGAGCGAGAGGGAAAGCACTATCCTCCCCATTAAGAAGATATAAAAAAAAGATAATAATAATAATAATATAAGAAGAAGGAAAGAGAGAAGACGACGACGAAGTCCAACGCTGAATATATGGTGCGCTGCCTACCTCGGTCTCGTGTGGGTCGTGTGGCGGCTGGGACGGCTATTGGTGGCCTTGGCCTCCTCCTGCTTCCCCCGAAGGAGCATCTGCCCACCCCGCTGCTCTCGGTGCGGGTCCTCTTGGAGGGTACCGGCCGCGTGTTGCGCTGTGCAGCGGTGGGCGCTGCCATTCTGGTCGACTACCACTGGTCGCTGCGCGGTATTGACAACCAGGAGGCGTGGAATGCTGTGCATGAGCGCTGCGCCCGTCGCCTCGTCCGCCTGGCGGAAGAAAATGGTGGACTGTACGTCAAGGCGGGACAGATTTTTGCCAACATGAATCACGTCCTACCGCCTGTGTACTGCACGATCATGGCATCTCTGCAAGACGCCGTGATGTCACGGCCATTCGAGGAGATTGCAGCGGTGTTGAAGCAAGATCTCGGCCCGGAGGCCATGGAGCGGTACTTTGAGTTCATTGATCCAACCCCGCTGGCCGCCGCCTCGCTGGCACAGGTGCATCGGGCGCGGCGGCGAGAGGCACCACGGCAGGGAGAGGTCTGCTCGTCGTGGGCCGCCTACACGAAGAGTAGCACGGCGTCGGAGACACATCAGGAACGGGACCGCCACGCCCCTTTCTACAGTAGAGACGTCGCCATTAAGGTGCAGTACGTTGATATCGCAAGGCGCTTTCGTGGGGACATGGCGGCGATCGACATGATGCTGAGTGTGGCGGGCTGGATGTACCCCGGATACGATCTCAGTGAGATCATTCGAAAACT
Organism: Vickermania ingenoplastis; assembly: GCA_010157825.1. Taxonomy (NCBI): domain Eukaryota; phylum Euglenozoa; class Kinetoplastea; order Trypanosomatida; family Trypanosomatidae; genus Vickermania; species Vickermania ingenoplastis. The sequence goes on along the minus strand of VFSE01000272.1, from coordinate 127,523 downwards.
GCAGTCCACCGTAGCGGCAGAGCTGGATTTTCGCCTAGAGGCGGCCAACTGCGAGCGGGCGGCGAGGGAGCTGCGCCAAGCAGGGTTTGGCAACGAGGTGGTGTGCCCCACCATTCATCACGACTTGCAGAGTCCGCGGATCTTGATCATGAACTATGTGGACGGCGTGAAGATCAATGACAAGGCTGGTATGGAGGCGCTGGGGATCCGCCCGCAGCAGGCGGTGGGCCGATTTATTGATGCGGTGGCCTTCCAAATGTTTGCGTCCGGCTTTTTTCACGCGGACCCGCATGCGGGGAATGTACTCGTGCAGCCCATGCCAAGGCGCGTGTCGAGCAATGGGGAAGAGGAGAAACGATGTGAGCAGCACCAGCAGCAGCAGCACAAGAAGCGGCCCAAGACGCAGCAAGGGCAGGTAGTGCTCCTCGACTACGGCCTCTGTGGTGTTCTCACTCCTGCGCAGCGAGAAGAATTCGGCCAAATTTGGGTTGCCGCTGTCACACACGATGATGCCATGCTGAAGCGTATTGCCGCGCGCTACGGCCCGCAGGTGAACTACGAGCTACTGGCTTCTTGTTTTCTTCAGCACCCGTATGCGCTGCACTCGCTGAGCAGCGGCGGGGGGCGTTTGACGGGCCCGGAGGCCCGCGAGGCGATGAGAACCACAATGAAGGAGAAGATGCACGAGGTGAACGATATCGTCTCCTCACTGCCGAAGGATTACGCATTGCTGCTACGCTCTATCATGGCGACCAAGGCAATCAATAGAGACATGGGCGACGTCGTGAACCGCCCGCAACGTTTTTTAAAGTATGCGCTGGACGCAAGCAAGGAGAGTACGCCGTGGTGGCGTCGCCAAGTGATCTACGCCAAGGCCCGCCTCATGGGCTGTTACGCCTCCACAGCGATGGCGCTGCTCAAGTGGTGGCACCCAGAGATGTTCGAGTCCATCGAAAGCAGCCTACAAGTGAGCGGATAGGAAGAGGGAAAAAAACAAACGGCAAGAGCAAAGGGGTACTTATGTGCCGTAGATGAGAGGGACGGGGGTGGCGAGTAGGGTATGCGACCGGTTTGAGAACCGAATCCAGCGGATAACTCGCCGCCTGAGCTGCAAAGTACAACCATCTTTCCTTCCACTTCCTCTTCCTTTTTTTTTTTTTTGTTGTTGTTGCTGCTTTCAGAAGAGGGAAGTCAAAATATATCTATTTACACTTACTCACACACACACACAAAAAAAAAAAAAGAATAATTAATCGACACTCTCACTTGCGAGAGAACGCCGCAACAAAACAATAAGACTGTGCGTGCCATTCCGAAATCATCCAACAAACTGCGTCGTTTCCGGTTCTCCGTTCTATCTTTACTTTTTTTTTTTAATTGTCCCTCGACCATTGTCTTCCCATTGATACTGTGATGTCGGCGTCATGATGGGCTGCTCCGCTTCTCATTGGCATTGCACAACGAAGAGAATTTTATGATTAGTGTCCGACACTAGCGCCCACAGGTGACGTATCACGGATCTTCCTTCTCCATTGCGGCGCTTCCTTCCATTGTGAGTGATGCACACCTGATTGGAGGTGCTTGTAATGATGGAGCAACAGGAAGGCGCCTACGCGGCAGAGGTGCAGCGGTGGACAGAGATGACCAACTGCAGCAACAGCATGAACCGCCTCCTCGAGGACGCGAGCGCTACGGTGAAGACGTTGTAGACACAGCTAGACGACCTCTCTCGAGTGATGAAGGGGTGAATGGAAACGGTCATGCTGGACGCGGATCAGATACTGGCGGAAATGGCATCCGCCCACGCTTTGAATAGGAGCCGTGCCAAGGCGGCAATAGATTTTTTTTTTTCGGCACAGTCCCGGCTGGCGAAACGGCGAAGCAACGAGGGACCTCGTGTGGCTCGCGTCCAATGCGGCGGAGAAGGAATCCATGAAGCGTGAAGTGAGAGAGCTGCTCGATCGCGGGGCAGACAGCCACACCACGAGGTCCGTGGCGGGCGGGTCGTGCGCCCCCTCGCTGCACACGATGATCTCACGCGGGCTGGTGAAGGCGGTGGAAGCGGTAATGGGGCACGAGCAGCCGGTGGACCTGACGGGCCGAAGTCCCTTGCACGTGCTGGCGAGTGCGTGCCCAGGAGATGACGCGGCGGTGATGGAGATGCCGGGTCCGTGGGTGCCCTGAGCTGTGCACGGTGGTGGACTGGTCACAGCGGAGCGCACACCTCATGTGGAGCCAACGTGTGTGGATTTTTTGAGCGCTGCGGCGGCGCATGGCCGTCTGTCGCTGATCTTTCCAGAATTCATTGCGGCGTGGGTGCCCTACTACAACTGCCGGAAGAATGCCGGAAGAGACTGGCATAACATGACCCGGGAGCACAAGAGATCGCCTTCGTTTGCTACGGAAAACGGATGCGAGGAACACATGTGGGCCGAATGCCAATTACGTGTACGGCGCTGCTTGACTGACGTAGACCGCATCGAAGCAGCCGATCGTGCTCGCTTTATGAACTTTATGAAAGGCACCAAAAAAATAATAATATATAGGGAAAAAAATACGAATAGTACACGAAACTTTCAACTTTCAACTGTACTAAAACAAAATAATTTATATTTATATCTCGAGAATATATATACGTATATTTTTCATACATAAATATGCATAGAAGAAGAGCTCTCCTTGGTACAAACGATCAAAAGGACAAACCCCACATACCATTGTTGTTCATCCATCATGTATATATATATCTACATATATTGACTTCTGTGCGTTCAAAAAGACGCGTGAAAAACAATAAGAGGCAACTGTCACTATACGCCATTCGAAAAAGGCCGCTGCCTCCGCCCTTCCGCGTGGCCCGAGGTGGTGGGATAGGGGAACGGAAAGGGGGCCCTCGAGCTGTGTGCGAAGAAGCGTTGACGTTTCGTCGTCTCCTTGGCGGCCCAGCACCGCAGCGTGTGGAGGTGAGGCGGAGGACGTACCACAGCGATCTCTATCCGGGCAATGATCTTCCCCGCCCCCTTCTTCTGGGCCACAAGATCGAGCTGCAAGGTGTGTCACTCTAGGAAGGGTCCTGCACCACGATATGCGGGCTAGAGGCATCCGTCGTTGTACCCGGGTTGGGGTACAAGGACTCCATTTAACGGCGATACCGGGAAGGTGCAAATTTAATCTGCGCGAACTTAACAAAACAAATGAAGAGAAAATTAATCAGCTACAACGCAAAAAAGTGTATGGGCGATACAGCCCCCCCCCCCTTCAGGGGACCGCTTCCGTATAAGAAAAATGAAACTAACAACAACAACAAAAAAACACGGAACAATTGAAAAAGTAATAATAAGCGGCTGTCGAGAGTGAAGTGAATGAACCTGCTGCATGCTTTCTACCATTCTTGTCGCATTCTTCGCACGATCGCCTGTTTTACTCGATGGTTCAGCGGTGCTGGTTGGACGTGTTACACTCCCACCGTGTTGGAACAACAAAAAGAAAGCAGTAAGCCACCAAACTGAAGGCGCAAGTGGAGTGCGGTGGTCCTACGACTCTGGGTACACACACACACACACACAAACAAACAACAACGTATACGTCCTTTTTGTTTTGTGTTGTTGTTGTTGTTTTAGGAGCAACAAGGCGGTGTGGCCTGGTAGAAGAGGAGTCGCACCCCCACCCACACCCACACACACTACCGGACAGCCATAGCTCTTTCTGCTCGGCGGACGGGCGTTGGCTCTCACTTGCTCACCCCACTTCCCCTGCACTCGATCATAAACGATTGCCGCCTGTCACCCATTGAGCAGCAGCAGCAGCAATGCGTCGCTCTTTTCTGCTGTGTGTCGCCCCCTGGGTGCCTCCGCCCCGCGCGGACACAAAAACAACGGTCCCGCCGCTCCCGGCTGGTGAGGTTGGTGGGAGCTTCGGCGTTTCGATGGGGTACAGCCACCGGCTCGCCACGACGCCGTACTGGAAGCGCATGGCCCTCTCCACCTATGCCACCCGCATGATGGAAGCGGAGACCAGATACCCGATGAGCCCGGTTCGATCCGGCGAGTATGACATGCGGTACACAGTGGTCCCCTACCCAGACCACCACAAGCACCGACCGCTGTTGGAGGTGGGTGAGGCCCGGCGCATCCCGGCCATGCACATCCCAGTTATCCTGCTGGTGAACTTGTTCGACGATGCAAAGGGGGATTGGGTAGGAAAGAAGTTCGAGACCGTCTACGTGCCGCAGTCTCTCGCCCGCACCTCTCTGCTACCGCAGCGGTTTGCGGTCTACGCCACGCCGGAGGCGTACGCGTTGCTCGGCTTGCCGGTGAAGCACCACGCCATTCATCGGGAGATACCAAAGACGCCTGAGCAGTATCGCAGGGTTCTGGCACGGCAGCATTACAACGAGGAGCGGTGGCAGTACGACATTGAATATCTCTTCCGGGCCTACGCCGACGGCCCGCCAGAACTCCGACCGCTGGAGGAGGGCGAAGACGGCGCCGTAGGAGGGGAAGCAGAGGCAGCGTGGATCGCGGGTATGACCGGCAGCAGCCCCGGTGCAGCGGCCGGCACTGCCAGCAGTGGGGCGGCGGGGGCCACGGGGACCCGTGGTCCCAAGAAGCTCCGCAAGGCGCGGAAGATCAAACTGTTTTAGCGCCCGTATCTTAAATTGTACGTGTTGTCGGAAGAAGAAGAAGCAAAGCAACCAGAGTGGCAGCAGTGAGGCAGGCCTGATGATGGATCTTCCCCGTGCATACCACACGGCGGCACCACTACTCTTTCTCCTCTTTCTCACTGTCTTGTTTTCATTATTTTTATGATGATGATGATGATTTTATATCGGAATGATGGCTACCATTTGTTCCCAGTCCCACATATTTACTTATTCTTGTCTCTCTCTCTCTCTCTTTAGCGAAGAAAAATAAAAGAAGAGGTTAAAACGATCGGAAATTGCGAGAGAGAGAGAGAAAAAAAAATATTCTTTTCTTACGCGGTCGCTCTCTCTCCTTCGTTTTGTTTCCCCTGCGACGCCGCTGGAGTGTCATTCGCCAAGCCTTGGAATATATTTATTATCGAGCCGTTTACTTTTTGGTTGAGCGTCGCACCTCGCGTACAAATTTTTGCTACAGTGGGCTCTTCTTTCTAAGTCTTGTATCATCATCATCGCAGCCGCCCCACCCCCACCCCGCCCCCGCCCCCTCATCGCCATGTCTCTGTCTCCGTCCACGGCCACGGTCATCGCCCAGAAGCTGGGCTTCAAGTCCACCGGCGTGGCGCTCTACTGCGCGGGGGTCAGCGCCTTCACGGCGCTGATTTACTGGCGCTACAACGTGGCCATTCGAACTAGGCTTTTCCAATCGGAGCTTCGTCTTCGCGCCGCCACCTCGCAGGGCTTTCAAGAATGCCGAGCAACACTGAAGGGTGTGCAGGACGCCTGGGATGTCGATGCGAAGGAACGGCAGGGGGCAGCTTCGAGCGCTGCAGCTGCAGAACGTGGAGCAGACGCGCAGTGTCGCCCGTCTGGACGGCGCCATGAAGACCTGCCTCGGGGCCTAAAACATCGAACAACAACAACAACAACAAAATCCGATCGGAAAGAAAAAGAAAAATATGAGAATAACAAAGTACGCAGCAAGTGCAGAAAACTTCTTCGTACCGTTGCATAGAATGGCGTGGCCAGAAAAACTCTCTGGATTCCATTACCATTACATTCCTTGATGGATGCAAACCCTTAGCAGGCTTTTGCTATCGTCCGTCTCTCTCTCTCTCTCTCTCTCTCTTTCTCTACCAGACCCCCTCCGCCAAAGGAAGTAGTAATACGAATCACTAGCCCTCCTGTTCCTCTGCCTCTGTATAGCAAACTCTTATACTACACCATTCTATTAATTATCGAGGCAGAGGTGGAGGCAGAGGCACCCTCCCTTTCTGGTGCACTGGTGATCCACACACCACACCACACCACATCAACATTCCCCCTGTGGGTCAAGTGAGGCGCCTTAGCCCCCAGCGGCGCCTCGAGTCCTCTCGTACTTCCACTTGTTTTCATCGCAGCGATTGGGCGGATAGCTCCTTTTTTATATACGCAATACGAACCATTATTATTATTATTATTATTATTATTGACACCGTTTCCTTTGGCTACAGTATTGATTAGTACTACGACAAACCCATACCAAAATATTCACTAGCCACGCTTGTACTCAGCTACAGCTATACAGCATCATATATATATAGATAGAGAGAGAGATAGAGAGAGAGAGAGAGAGAGAGAGAGATGCCGCACGATAGTGATGTATGGGCTCCTCCAACGGATGCGTACCCCCCCCGGGTTCCTCAAAGGTCCCGCAGCAACCAACGCCTTTTCAGCTCCGTTTTCAAAACAAGGCGGTGCTCGTGGGCAAGGATGGATCCAACGCGCAGCTGGCCGCCGCCGTGAAGCAGTGGGCGGGCGCCTCACGGCCCTCACCGGGCGCTGGTATGGCAAACGAGCTCCTCTTCCAACACCCGCAGGGACACACGACTCATCGAATGCAGGCCCTCGCTGCGGGAGGCAAGGCAAAGCTCTCGCCGCCCCGCGCTGGAGGGAACCGACCACCACTGCAGCACGCCAAGGCTCCCGGCCGGGGCCCTGTGGTGGGCTATGACCTGCCCCTCTCGGATGCGCCGCTCGCTCCTTCAGCGTCCTTCCCCGAGCCGCAGACCGCCGGCATGGCCGAAGTGATCAAAAACACTGGATTTCTCACGCCTGCGCAGGAGCGCCGGCTGCTGGAGCGGCGCCAGCAGCACGCGCTGCACGCCATGGCGCCGCAGCCACAAGATCGCGTCCCTGTTGGCCTCTCTCACCCGCCTTCCAAGGCCAGCCCCTCGAAGACGTTACTGCAAGGCAAACAGGTGCGGCTGATGGAGGGGGGGGGGAACCACAGCGAGGAGGAGGATGCTACAAATCTTGATGATGTTCAGGCAGTGGTGGTTCCGCCGTCGCGGGTTGGTGGCCGGCCACCGGCAACGAACTACACGCTCCACAGCATGGAGAACTACATTGATCACCTCAAGTCCGCGCTGCAGCCTAGTCACACGAGTTGCCGGCCTATACTCGACTCCGCCAGCTCCGCGCAGCTGGAGGATAGCGTGAGCTCGGTGCCAGCCCTCGGCGCCGCGCTGTGTGAAGCGCTGCCCCGCACACCGCACTCCGCCTCCAGCACCCCGTCTCAACGCTCCCCGCCCCCCGTGGCCCACGGGCCGCAGCGCCGCCGCCTCCTCCCGGCGCAGGGGCCCCGGCTCGCCCCGCTGCCGCCCCCGCCGCAGCGCCGCCGGAGCGCCTCCTCCGACGTGGAAATAGAGGTGGAGGAGATCGTTGCAGGGCAGCAGCAGGCGGCTGGCGACGGCGGAGGGCGGCGGAGCAGCAGTGGCGGAGGCAGCGCCCCTGTGCGCCTGTGGCCGGCGGCCAACCCCTCGACTTCCGTGGCACAGCCCATGAAGAAAGTTCGAATCCAGGAGCCGGCGGGTCGCGGCCCCCCGACTCTGCAGCGGCGGGCCGCCCCAGCCGAGATTGAGATGGAGGAGGAGGAGGAGGAAGACGATGCTCCGGTGCGTGCCAAACCGCCGGAGGATGAAGGTGGAGACTGCAGTAGCAGCGGCGCAAGAAGCAAAACGGTCGGTGCTGGTAAACTACTGGGGCACCCCGAGAGAGCAGGGCCGACGAAGACGAAGGCGAAGGCGAAGGCGGGCACTGGGTACACGCCCTACTCACTGGAGCAGTACCGCACGATGATGACGAGCGTGGCGCTCGAGAAGCGCGGCGGGCTGGGGCCGAGCGACACCGACACGCAGCGTGCGGCTCGCCAAAAGCTGGAGCGGCAGAAGGCGTACGGCGAGCGGGTGGAGCGGGAGGCCGCGCGCGCCATCGCCGAGGCGAGGATTATGAAGGACATCAACGAACGCGACCTCAGCGGTGCTGGGGAGGAGGGGAGCCGCAGTGCTGTGGGCCAGCACCAGACATCAGCATCATCGACACCGCCGCCGACAGCAGCGCAAGCCGAGCCGTGCGGGAGTACGCCGCGACGACGGCGGGATGCGAACGGGCATCTAATCCTGGAGCAGCCGCTGCCCCAGGAAATCATCGAGGCTCGAAAGCGGCGCGAGCGGGCAAAGGCGTATGCGATGCAGGTGCCTCGCCCCGCCCCGAAGGCCGTGCCGCCCCATCTCGGCCACACCATTTCCGGGGAGTTGGACAAATTCCTTGAGAATCCTCACGCCAAGGCGCTGCCGCCCCGCGAGCAGGCAGCGGAGGAGCGGCTGCAGCGGCTCGCGGACCTCGAGGCGCGGCACCAGCTGTACCAACGCAATGTCGACAACATTCGACGGCAACTCCGCTCATAGATGAGAAAAAAAAAAAAAAGAGAGAGAGAGAGAGAGAGACAATGAGCTCCTGGTTACGTTTTTTTTTTTTTTTTCTGGTTGGCTCGGGGTTTAGAAAGATGGTTCCTATACGAGCATAGCCAGTTGATAGGAATGGTGCGCTAGGGTGGATTGCTTCTTTCTTTTGTTTTGTTGTTGACGTTTCTTGTAGAACATCAAAAAAAAAAGGGAGGGTCACTGCTTGCCTTGTTCCTCCTGTTCTCTCCTCCCTGTTTGCCTTGTGGTGGTGGTGGTGGTGGGGGATATTATATATTATATTATATATGTACACACGGCACGGGATGACGCCGCGAGAAGTCGATCGCCGCCCTACATTGTAGAACGAGCGCCACAACGACACACTCAGTTTATCAACACGAACCCAAGGGAAATGCGCCCACCCACAAGGAGGAAAAAAAATATATATATAATAATGATAATAATATATAAATTCATTGCTCTATCGAGAGCTCGGTACACGCCAGAGGCGCCTCTACCACTGTTGTAAGAAGTCAGTGCCTCCTGCTACTCGCACACCTCTCTTTTTTTTTTTTTTTTTTTCTTCCCTCTCGGGGCTTGAAGCTTCTGTAGTGCTTATGTGCATGCCTGATTCGATATCCCTACTGTAGTTGACTAGATCGACAGATACGAGAGAGCGTGAGAGGGGGAGAACACACTCACTCTCACTCACACACACACAAAAAAAAAAAAAAAGAAGAAGAAGAAGAAGGAGAAGAAGAAGGGATATCTTCTCTGAGACTAGACGGCTATCTCCTCTTCCCTCTGCTCCCCTCTCTCCTAGCCACTGAGGAGGCTCCACACTCAAGTCCAAGTGTGGACGGAGGAGGGAAGAAGAAGAAGAGACATAGATCTATACACTGGACAACAACTACAACCGGAGATTGCTTTATATTATATATAGTAATCCAACACATAAACACGTACGGTATTCTTTCCTTTTTCAATAATAATAATAATAATTAATAAAAGAGAAAAGATTATTATTTTTTTTAGCATTTCCATATCTATTCAGCTTCGTTGCATCTATCATTAGGAAGTCAAACGGGTTGACAGGAAAAACATTTCATTGACTTCGTCTTCTACTCACAGTTGTTGGTGAGCAGTGAAGCTCGTACGACACGATTGGGACATCAGAGAGACGAAGCGCAGCTCAGCAAGGGACGAAGAGTATATATATATATATATATATATCCTTGATTGTAACAACTCAGGCAGGCAGGAGGAAGACCGAGTGCGACACCTAAGGCGGGTGGACGAAGCCTAGTGAGAGTCCAAATAAAGGACGAACTACACGAACAAAACAAAAGCAGCAGCCAGAATAAAAATTTTTTAAAAAAAAAGAAGAAGTTAGATAGAAGGTAGAAGAAGGTAGAGAAAGAGAGAAAAAAAAATCGAGCCAGCAAGGCAAGTCAGCTGCTCCATACTTACACACACACACAAGATCAAGAGGATTAAAGAAGAAGCCAAAGAAACCACAATTATTATTCATTCTCCTGACTGTATCGACGAATGCCCCCGAAGGCACCTGCCCGAGTACAGGCACCCAGGGCCGGGACCTCCACCACCAAGCCGCTACAGACCCAGCCAACGGCGGTGGCAAGGACAAGACCTTTGGCAGCAGCAGCCGGCGCAGGAGCCGGCGCAGGACCGCGCCAGCGTGGTAATGAGAAAAGAGCGCGGCCGCCTGCCTTGGGCGATCCGTCGCTTGAGGCGGACCTGGTGCTCCTGCGCTGTGCCGACGGCTCCGGGCTGGACGACGCCACCCGGCGGGACTCGAGGCAGCCGCACCCACACCGCCCACCGCTGCGCTCCTTGAAAACATTCGACGATGTCCTGCGGTCCCGCATTGCTGCACTCGGTTCTGGCATACTCCGCGCCTCACCGAACCCTGTCTCGTCCGCGTCATCGGCACTCAAGACGGGAAGGCAACCGCCCGAGCTGAAACCGCCAGCAGGTCTTCAACCCGCTCATCCTTCTCGCTCCAAGGCCCCTGAGGGAGCAAGGCGAACGCACCCTACAGTTGCCGCGCCTGCTTCGGCACCACCAAAGGCTCATCCCTCCGTCAAGGACGAGGCAGCAGCAGCTCGCCTCCCTGTTGGCGCCGCATGCCCATCCAAGCAGGCGGTGCCCAGCAGTTCGTCTGTGGTGTTTGTGGAGCCTGGGCAGACCTCGACCACCGCCGCCAAGGAAATGAATGCAGCGCCCATCACCCCTGCGACGCCACCAATGCCCGAAGGAGCCTCGAAAGGGCCGGCACCGGTGTCGATCCTTGTGGCGCCCGCCGTTCTCTCCTCCTCCTCCTCCTCCGCCATAACAGCAGGAGGGAAGGCGAATCAACAGAGCGCGACGGGTCGATTTCCCCAGCGCGAATCGCTGGCAGAGACCTCCCCATCCTCCTTCCCGTCCCCTCACTCCACAAGCAGCGCCGCGGCGCAAAGTTTTGAATCCACTGCTCCGGTGTGCGTGGCCGCCACGTCCATTCCAGGCCCGTCGGGGCGCCCCATCGGCATCTCTGCCAGCGAACAGCAGCGCGTCGAGGCGTGCGACAGCCGGGCGGTGGACATTTTGCAGCGGCGCTCTCACGGGTCGGGGGTGGTGCTGGCCTCCTCCGCGGCCCCGCTCTACGACGAGGCCTACGCGGCGTATCGAACAGATGCGACGCACAAGGATCCGAACTCGACATGGTCATCCAGTAGCGCCACGGGGCGGCGGACACGCACCTCCACCTCCACCTCCACCTCCACCCCCACCTCCTCCTCCATTGGCGAGAAGATAGCCAGCGTGTCCCTCTTGTTTTTGGGTGGTGCTGCGATGTCGCCAACCACGCCGGTGTTGCATCGCTCCCACATGTCGCAAGAAGAAGTGGCCAACGCCTTGTACCTCGCCGCCCGCGGCTGTCGCGCCAGCGTGGAGCGCAACTACTACCAGGTATTGCACATCATCTGGCAGTCCCCGCTGCAAGCGGGGTCCTCCTTCCACGCGATGAATACATCGAGAGGCGATCCATTGCCCACGGGCTCGGGCTCGGGCTCCTCCACCCACCGCCGCCGTCGCCTTGAGCTGCGATACCTGCGGGACGTTTACACGAGAATGCCGCTGCTCGCCATGATCGGCAACGCCGGCGTGATGACGGCTCGCTTCAACCTCGGCACCGCACGTGGCCTCACCACAGGGCGGCCGCCCGACACGGGTAAAGGAATCCCAGCGCTCCACAGCTCCAGTACCAGCAGCCATAACAACACGGATGAGAATGCGTGTAGGAGCACAACACGGCTCTCCTTTTTGCTTCGGTTTGAGCAGATCCTCCTTGCCTCGGGCGACATGCACCCCGGCCCCCTGCGCCTCCCTCGCGGCCACTTCGACGTCACCATCGCGCCGGACACAAAGAACCAGCCGCCAACGTCTCATGATGATGTGTGTACCACGGCAGGGGAGGGGGAGGAGGTGCTGGGCGGCGCACTATGCACGGCTCGGTATGCGGATCAGTGTATGGACTGGTGCCCGCTCTATCCGCACCTTAGCGGCGTGCACCTGACGCTCCCCACCAAACTCGTCACCTCCCAGCCCCACCTGCAGGACTACGCCGTTGTCGACATGGAGGGCGCCATCCGACCGCATCACGATCGCGGAGGGGCGGTGAGCGATGAGCTGCCGGAACGGATTGCCTTCCACGTCCTCCTCGCGCCATCCTCGGTCTCCTCCCAGCTGCTCCCCACGCTAGCCGCCGGCTGTATGCCCAGCAGCAGCACCGCTGCCGCTGGGTCCTCCCAGCCCTCATTGAGGCGATCGAGTTCCTTCACGGGGAACAGCAGCTTCTTCGCTGCGCCCACACACGCTGACGTGCTCATGATGGACACCCAGTCCACCCCCTCGCAGGAGACCATCGTTGTCTCGGCCAGCGCGCATCGGCACGTTCGGCGGCGCACTTTATTTGGCCCAAGTGTTACCAGCGGGCCTCAGCATCGCCTTCACAGCATCATTTCCCTGCAGGTCCGCGCAGCCCGGGAGGAGAAGAAGCCACCGCAGCAGCAAACCAGTGCGGGCACTGAAGTGGGGACGAAGGTGCGGGTGGCTGCACGTTCACGGCCCTCTGCGGCGAGTGCGGCCAAACAGTGAGTGGAGAGGCGGTGAGGAGCGCCGATATCTTATCAGGTGTTCTCGCAGGAGAGAGAGAGAGATCTGGGTCGTGTTCGAGGGTGCTCTTCTCTTCTCTTCTCTTTTTTTTAAAAAAACATATATGGTTGTTTTTCTCATCAGTCATCATTATCTCCCTTCCTACTTATTGTTGTTATTTTGGCTTCTTTTTTTTTTCTGTTTACATTCAAAAAGGCCGTCGAGAACCTTCTACCTCATGAGAGGGCCCTTTTCTGTTTTCTCCCTCCCCTCCCCTCTAGGTGACGCCAGGATGTAATCGCACATACACATCTATTCAGGGAAACAACCGCCCACCCTCATATATATACATACAACAAAAAGAGAATAATAATAATAATAATAATAATAATGTATGTGTGTGTGTGTGTGTGATGCGGAACTTTTGTTTGTTTGAATGTTGTTTGAGTCGTCAGCAAGTTGGTTTATTCCCCCGCCTTCTTCGACGACTAAAGAGTGCCTTGTTGGGGACGTTGTGGAAACCTGCTCTCTGTCAGCGGCTGGGGGGTGCCGCTCTCCCGCGTGCTTTGTGAAAGTATCGTCAGTATATTTATTTATATATATAATCTGATCGGGCGTACTTCTCTCTCTTCCTCCTACTCTTTCATTGGCAATCGAAATGAAATTTATTTGTCGTCGCAAATTAAATCAATTCTCATCGGAACAACAAAAGACACCCCCGCCCCAACAAGGCGGAAGACCGTACCGCTTTCATATATTGCAAAAAAAAAAGAAGAAGCATAAAATAACTTTAGGGGGACTGACCAAAAAAAAAAAAAAAAAACTAGTGTACGTACGCTCGTGCTGCGTATTTTGCTTTGACAAGGAAGTCTTCGATCACAAAGGAAGGAGGTTCCCGAAACTTTTGCTGCCGGTGAGCACCTCGTACCGTACTCGTACCCACCTCCTCCACCCTGTACCGCCGATATAGATGTGGCTCGGGTATCGACGTGCTGCTGGGCTCCTCGCAGCCAGCGGGACCTCCGCCACCAGTGCCTGTCGAGGGATGTGCTCGACGCCGGTGTCCAGCCCATGTGTGCGACGGCGGCTTCCCTTGGCGGCTCTTTCTTCTCACCCTCCTTCCCTTCTTGTGTCGCTCCGCGGAGTGAAGTTGGTGAATCCGTCTGGAAAACAGGGCAGTCAGCATTATGGGGCGGACCCAAAGCCCGTCGCGGGGCAGGATGTACAGCTCAAACACACGGAGATGTACGACGGGTATACAGACGACTTTGGCGTCTTCAAGGAAGGTCCGCCCGTCGCGCTGCGGCTGGAGTACGTGCGTTCGCCTGCCCATAGCTTCTCCCAGATGCTCCTGCAGAAGGATATCTGGTCTCCGTTCCAGGTAGGGAAGGGCATGATGCACTACACACCGCTCTACTACGACTGGATGGGCTTTTCTTCACGAGACTACTGGGGCCATCGCAGCGGAACCAATCCGGGATCGAAAGTAATGCTCGGGCACTACAAACGAAACGAACAGCGGGAATGGGGGCAGCGAATTTTTATCAATCACAAGCCGCAGCGCCGCGTTCCCAAGTGGCTCGCCTGCGTTGTGCATATGCCTCGGCAGAAGACCTTCCTCGGATTCTTTCTCTACGCCAATGGGGCCTACGTGGCCGAGCTCCTTACCTACAAGCAGCTCCCTCGCCTGGTGTACAACAAACCGTTTCAAAACTGTCTCCCCACCCTTGGCCAGGCTGTTGCTCTCAGTGAGGTGACCTACGGGAAGGAGGTGCACTCGGTGGAGATGTACCCCGGCTACGGCGGCGTCTTGTGCCGGGCCAGTGGCACGGCGGCAATGGTTCTGCGTGGCACCGAGAGCCACTTGGTTCCTCTCCTCCTGCCCTCAAAGGAGGTGCGCCTCTTCGATCAGACCTGCAACGCCGTCTTTGGACGACGCGCCGGCGTGATGTACAAGCACCAACGCAACTTCGGCGCCCGCAACGTCGAGGCGAACAACCCCCATAGACCTCGAGTGCACTCCAAGTCGAAGCGTGTGAGCTCTCACCCTGCTGGTGGCGGTAATGGCGGCTCTACGAACCTCCTCGTACCGCTGGACTGGCGTCTGCACCCTCGAAATAGCGTCAAGTCCAAATACTGGCTGTCCGGCTACATTCTACGTGGTCGGCAGTATAACAAGCACCAGACCGTGGCCGATGCCAAGTCCGTTTCCTATTCCTGGGCCAACAGAGATCCCGTGTACCGGTAGAGTCAACAGGAATGAAGTAGGATCTAGGAGCCAGTTTGCGTTACGTCGTGAGTGGGGCGGGCAGGCGAGTGATGCGTGCGTCGGATTCGACTGGGAAGCTCCAATTGAATCTTAAGAGGGTCTGTTGATGCATTAGGAATGATCAGCGCACACATACACACAAACACTCAAGGCAGACAGAGAGAGATAGAGAGAGAGGAAGACAATTTTCTATATATGTGTTGGTGTGTGTGTGTGTGTGTGTGTGTGTTGTGCG
>VFSE01000272.1:0-107500 GCA_010157825.1 Vickermania ingenoplastis | reverse complement strand
GCTGAGCCCCAGCTCCCTGCGCGCCACCAACGCGATGGTGGACTACGGGGCCTACAAGAACTATGTCACCCTCTCCAAGCAGTGCCAGCGGAAGCTCTTGATGTACTAGGCGGGATCTTTTATTATTATTGTTATTATTATTTAGAGATTGTGTGTGTGTGCGTTGGTATCCCATTGCATTTCCCCATTCATCGACGGCATCAGGCACTATGACTATATGGCTAGAGGCATTCATTCGCTCACTCAACTCACGCACGTTATTATTATTATTATCATTATTATATATACTCTTGACTTCACTCTTCCGCACAACAGCGCTGGCGTCTGTGCTTTACACTCTCCGTTCTCTCCCAGGTCTTTTCTTTGCCATGAGCACGCGAGCAGCTGTTCCCCGAGCTCGCTCTCCAGCGAATGATGCACGCAAACATCAAGTCTCAACACGTAGTATAGTGTCCAGCAGCACTTGGAAAGGGGTAAGGGCAAGAGTCAGGGCAGCAGGGAGACTTCAAAATAGGACAACGCAGAAAACAACAAAACAAAACAAAACTAAACTAAAAAAAAACTAAACGAAAAGGTTCGTCTGACCGCCCTCCACTGCCTTTGGGAAATATACATAAATGAACGGAGGACACCTGGGGCAAACAAAAACTGCTTCGCTCTTCACTCCGCTCTCTCTCTCTTTCCGCTCTCTCTATCTTTTTTTTCCTGTTCTCCCTGCACAAAGCGTTATCCAGTATCCTACGGTTAGTGCGTGTCACGAAGAAACTCTCTCAACGAACCATCACACATCAACACCACATTCACAAACAACAACAACCACAACTATCGTCCCGCCTCTGCCCCGCTACATTCCTCCATTCCTTTCCACCTTCTTCTATTTCCCCCGATGTGTTTCAGCAGCGATGCCCTCCGTCTCTACGCCACGCGCCGCTCCGCGTACGGCCTGGGCGACAAGCTGCCCATCCCTGCCGCCGACGTGGTGGCGCTGGTGAAGGATGTCGTGCGCTCCGCGCCGACGCCGTTCAACTGCCAGGGCAGCCGCATCATCATCCTGTTCGGCGCGGAGCACAAGCGCCTGTGGCAGGAGGTCGTCCTCGGCGCCATCCGCAAGGTGAGCAAGGACGACGCGGCCTTCAAGCAGAGCGAGGGGAAGGTGAACGGGTGCTTCGCCAGCGGCGCCGGGACGATGCTGTTCTTCGAGGATGATGATACGGTGGCGCAGCTGCAGAAGGACTTCCCCTCGTATGGCCCCGCGTTCCCTGCGTTCGCCATGGAGGCGTCGTCCATGACCCAGTTTGCCGTGTGGACGGCGCTGGCGGAGCAGAGCATCGGCGCGTCGCTGCAGCACTACAACGAGCTCATCGCGGCGGACGTGACCAAGGCGTTCGACGTCAACCCCAAGTGGAGGCTGATGGCGCAGATGCCGTTCGGGAACATCGCCACGGCCCCGGAGGCGAAGACCTTCGTCCCGGATACAGGGCGAATTATTGTGAATTTCGTACGAGATGTACGTCTATTTATCGCATGTGGTCCACCTACCCCGTAGCGTCTATCAAACGCGAAGTGGCGCTGAAGGAATGATTGAGTGAGGGAGACTTGGATGCGTATAAAGAAGATCGCTGCATACGGCAAGGGGATGGGAGGGTGGCGGGGAGTTGGTGGTGTCGTTCAGCTGGGAATTTCATGCTGCATGGTGTGTGGTACCTCGTTCAGTTGTTTCTTTTTAGGGGGGCGGACGTTGACGATTTCCTCTTACTGCACATTTCGTATGTTTTCTTTCTTTTTTTCTTTTTTGTTTGTTTGTTTCGTATGGGTTCGTACCTGCGTTAGGTATGCAACAGGCTTCTACATTGTACACGTACCTCTATCATATGGAGCCGGCCTTCGATTGTTTATATATATATATATATATATTTCTGCAGGGATCTTAACGATGCAATTCCTTCCCCCCCTCCCCTCCCCCTTGTTGTTATGCAGCGCCTCTTATCGTCTCCTCCTCGAGGTTCGGTTGCTCCTTCTTCTCTTCTGGCTTGCTACTGGCAGGCGCTGGGCGGAAGGGGCATCAAACTGGGGATGCTGGAGTAGGTGACGTCTGACGGAGTTTGATGGCTTACTCGTGTTACCTTCTTGTTTTTTTTTTTTTTTTTACATACAGTGGGCTTTGGGTACCTAGTCTTTGTAATGTGTATCAACGTGTATGGAGAAGAGTCGAGAAAGAGAGAGAGAGGGTGGGAGGGATGAAGGCTAGTTAAGCCTATTCTCCTCCTATTAAAAAAAAAAAAATAGGAAAATATCCTCCTACGGTCTCGTTCGCTCGCTTGCTTGCTCTCATCTCACTGCCCACTGGGTGGCGTGTTGATTTGTGTCGTCCGTTCCGTCTTGGAAACGAAGAAGAAGAAGAAAACAAAAAACGAAAACAATATATGAAAAGGCGCCATTAATTCGTTTATTTCGTATGATTATTTTATTTTTTTAGTTGTTTTTTTTTTTTGTGTGTGAACAGATTGCGAATCAGGGAGGATGGAACTCTTCCTTCTTTCTGATCCTTTCCGCTCCGCTACGATCGTAAAGGCAGAAGACAAGAAATAGGAATCATGATCCAATCCGATAGCCGTGAAAGACACTCTAGTTTGTATATCCGTATTGGTTATCTATTCATATATATATATATATATATATATATATATCAATATGAGGCTATTCAGTGTGTGTTTTCTCCTGGTTGATGTTTTATTTCTTGTGTTTGCCGTCTTATCTTCTTCTGTGTGTGTCCTCTTCAACTCTCCTGTATATACCAGTCCACCCACCTATCCCCACACCATGTATTGACGCCTCGCGTGTGCAATTACCACGAAAGGACGTAGAAATCAAAGGACATAATAGAAGCGGGGATACGATGCAGGGATACCCTAAAAACTCCTTCTCCTGGCTTATAGAAAGCAGGGATGAGAATGAATTACAATAAGGCGGAGGAAGGAAGGCCCCAGCACGCTACATGGAATACAGGAGGTGAAAGAGGTGTCACCACCATACAAACAACAATATTTCTAAGGAAAAAAACAACACGGAAAGAACAAAAACGATACTTCCACTTCCTCAACCGCCATCTGTACCTCTCCCTCTCTCTCTCTGCCCATATCAACTCCCTTCGTCCCCCTCCACCTCCAAGCCATCTGGCGGCCATCCATATATATGTATATATATGTATATAATACGGCATAACGGAGTCGAGGCGCGTAAAGGGCAGAGAAGGAACCCACGCAGGTGTTCCCGCCGGCGTCGCGGTGCTCTTTCCATCGGACTGCGAGATGAGATATTCGAACAGTGGGGGAGGCGAGGGAACGCCGGCCTTCTCACCCTGCCACACATACCGTCGTCGTTGACCTCCTGAATGCCAGGCAACAGCACCCTTTCCGTGGCTGTTTTTTTTTTTGTGTGTTTGTTTGTTTTATTTTGTTTTCTTTTGTTTTGTTTTTTTCTCCTTTGCCCACGAACGTCTATTACTTATCATTTGTTTCTTTTGTTTGGTTGTTCTTTTCTTTAGATCATACGCTTAGATGGACAGCTCTGTGTGTACCCCATTTTTTTTAACCCCTAAATCTCAGTCTCAACATTGTCGAACCGCTAAAAGGTTGTTGATTTGGCAGTGTGCGTATGGGTGTTAATGCGTGAAGGAGGTGAAGCCGTATGACCCGCTCAGAACCAACACGAAAAGGGGTCATGTCGCTCGTGTTCGCTCTTCACCTTCAATCCCTTTTGTGTTTCTCTACTGGTCTAACAGAGTACTCGAACAGGTCTCTTGGGGCCTGCGTAGGGAACCGTGACCTCCCCATTGCACATGCTCATCCGCATGGAGCTCAACCCTTTGGGGTTGAAGGGTTTTTGCTTTTGTTTTTGTACCTCTCCCCTGCCCCCTTCCCACAGATACCTACATCCATACAGAAAAAAAGAAAGACTAGAATCATACGTATAATATAGATGGAACAGCGAAAGAGAGAGAATGTGCCCTCGAATCGCTGCTCAGGGCGATTGCTGCTCTCGCTGGATGTCGATCTACACACACCATAAAGAAATAAAGATGTATTGACCATTTGATATCTCTCTATCTCTTTTGGTATATTATTATTATTCCTACTGCTGTGCTTACGTGGACGATCTGGTGTGTGGAGGGGGACCCTTCTAAAGAAACAAACATAATCCATCCAGCCATCCAACTTTTAAGACTAACTGGTAAGAGCTTCGACGAGTCCGTTCACCCGACGCTCACAGCTTCCAGACACACAGCCGCTTCACAAACGTCAAAGTCGTCGGAGATGCCCTCCGTCGGAGCGGAACCACCAGAGGACCAGCGAAGGGGGGCAGAAGGCGGGGCCGGGGGCCCTGGGCTAGACATCTACGCTCGGGCTCAAATTCTTCAGTGGGCGAATGAGCTGTTCGGCGCGGCATACGAGTCGCTGCACCGTATCCCCGCTCACCGCACGGCGCTACTGCTGCGCAGCGTATTGCTTCAGCGGGTGGACGTTCTAACGCCGCTCCCTCTCCGCCCGTCTGCCGCCACACCGCCGGAAATACCGCAGGAGACCGCCGCGCTGCTATCGCTGAATGGCGTGCAGTTTCCAGACCCCCCCGAGGCAGCGTCGGCGTCGGCGCTGGTGGAGGGGCAGAACATCAAGTTCCTTCTTCAATTTATCTACGCCATCAACGCTCGTCTCGAGGCAAGTAGCCGGGCGGCGCAGCAGCAGGCCGCCGAGGCCAGTCTCTCCCTTGCCCTCTCCCACAGTCCCGCGCCGCCGTCGCCGCCGCCGCACCGCCCGGGCAGCGACGAGCAAGACAACATGCCCGCACGAGGGGTGTGCTCCCCCTGCCCAACCATCACACTCGCCGGACCTTTGGAATATATTGCCGCGCAGTGGGTCGAGGGAACGGCGTTTGTAGAGGAGCTCAAGGTGTGGCGGTGGCTCCGCAGCCTCGTCGACACCTGGGGCATCCCAGAGCCGCTGCTCGTGGAGGGCATGCACTCGTACCTTGCCGACGCGACCGGGTCGTCATCACGAGCTGCAGACAAGAACAGCAGCAGCAGCAGCCATGTGCCCCGTGGCTCTCCCTTAGGAACGGCTCTGGCAGAGGGGCGTAAGAGACACCGTGAGGAGGATGAAGAAACTGCTGCGGAGGGGAAGGGACGACGCATTCCTGGCCCAGAGGGTAAGGACCGCAGCCGAGGCCCTTCGCCAGGCCCAGGCCCAGGCCCAGGCCCAGGCCCAGGCCGCTGCTGCCCCAGGCGAGGAAGGCAGTGGCGGGCCGACGCCACTGCCGCTACCAGAAGCCGAAGGGGGCCTGCCGGATGGCCCCTCGACACAGCAGCCCTCCACCCCGCCATCGCACGCCTCTGGGCTCTCTGCCGCCGGGAAGCTAGCGCTCGCCCCGGCCGCAGCCGCAGCCGCAGCGGCGTCTCTGCAGAGCGGCAGCAGCGTCGGATGGGAAATCCTCATGCGTGATGCGACGGTGCGTGCGGCCACCGCCGCCGCAGCGGGGAGCGCCGCAGCGGCGAATCTTCGAGCGGCCGCCTCGACCTCCTCCTGTTCGCGGTGTCCGTTGGTGGTCGCACAGGCCATTCAGGCCAATCTCGACCTGATCGAGCAGCTGGAGAAGACGCGCCTCGCAGCGGTGGAGGCGTGCCTCCGGAAAGACGCCGCCGCCCTCATCGCTGCACTCTCCTGTGTAGCGTAGAACCAGAAGAGAGAGAGAGAGAGAGAGAGAGAGAGAGAGAGCGCTCCTACAAGATCACCTGTGTGAGTCTACGGCTCTTTCCTTCCGCTGCACGTACCCTTTTGTTGTTGTTGGGGATGTTCATATAATTATTATTTTTTTTTCTACTCTTGTTCGATACGCTACCACACACACACGCACCCTCCACCACCCTCTCGTCACCTCCCACGCATTCCACGGAAAAATCCTACTAGAACACCCCCACTAGAACTTGAGTATCGTCTCCACTCCATCCGCTGTGTACTACCCTCCTCTCTCTCCGTGTTATATACCACAACCTCGAAACCAGCGCTGGACTCGTTCACCTACTTTTAGATGCATCAAAAAACCAAAAAAAAAAAACAACAACAACAACACAACCACAACAACTAGACTCTGTATGTTCCCTACTCCTTCTAAAAAAAAAAAGGAAAAAACAGCTATTGCTGAACTTCCTGAAATAAATTCTTTCTCTTCCTAACTTCACCCCTTCTTCATCTCATTAACGCCTTTCCTCCCCACAACTCGCTATCATCGTGTACCATATGTATATGCTCTACAGAATTTAAATTGTTATCGCCCATCCTCCCCATACCCATACACAACAACTTGCTATCTCTGCTATAATGCCCGCAACCAGCTCTGCCCTCCGTCTCTACGCCACGCGCCGCTCCGTGTACGGTCTGGGCGACAAGCTGCCCATCCCTGCCGCCGACGTGGTGGCGCTGGTGAAGGATGTCGTGCGCTCCGCGCCGACGCCGTTCAACTGCCAGGGCAGCCGCATCATCATCCTGTTCGGCGCGGAGCACAAGCGCCTGTGGCAGGAGGTCGTCCTCGGCGCCATCCGCAAGGTGAGCAAGGACGACGCGGCCTTCAAGCAGAGCGAGGGGAAGGTGAACGGGTGCTTCGCCAGCGGCGCAGGGACGGTGCTGTTCTTCGAGGATGATGATACGGTGGCGCAGCTGCAGAAGGACTTCCCCTCGTATGCCCCCGCGTTCCCTGCGTTCGCCATGGAGGCGTCGTCCATGGCCCAGTTTGCCGTGTGGACGGCGCTGGCGGAGCAGAGCATCGGCGCGTCGCTGCAGCACTACAACGAGCTCATCGCGGCGGACGTGACCAAGGCGTTCGACGTCAACCCCAAGTGGAGGCTGATGGCGCAGATGCCGTTCGGGAACATCGCCACGGCCCCGGAGGCGAAGACCTTCGTCCCGGATGAGGGCCGCTTCCTTGTCAAAGGCCTGTGAGGCGGTCCCCCTCCCCTGCGCCGGCGGGCCAGCGAGAAGCAGAGATGAGGGATTAGGATGGAAAGAACCATCTTTCCTTTTGTTTTTCCTTTTTTTTTTTCGGTTTCTGTGCCGTTGCCGTTGCCGTTGCCTCTTTTGCAGATGGTGTGCCGCAGTGTTTTTCTCGGTGTCGCTCTGACGCTTCGGCGGCCTCGTGTGGAAACGAACGCCGAGCAAAGTATACGCGGCATCCTCCCCATCCCCACCACCTCTCTTTCCTGATTGCTACTGGCTGTCTCACGAGGATCATTTTCTGTTTGTTCTTTCTTTCTTTTTTTTTTTGCTTTCGACCTTTTTCATTCATTGGCTCCCACGTGTCGCGCCGGGTTGGCATGCTGACACGCCTCCTGCTTGGTCTGGAGTCTGGAGGGCGGCGGGCGGTGCCCCAGCGAGACGGCCAGCGCGTGTACACCGTGGGAGCGCTGTTTCACCCGTCAACGTACTCTCTGGTCTGGTACGGTGCTTGTGATTTTCCTTCCGTTTTTTTTTTGTTGTTGTTGTTCTTCTCTTCCACAACTCTGCATTCTTCCGCTGCGCTGCGGGTGCCGCTGGCGGGTGGGCCGCCACCGATAGGTGTCTGTGTGCCGGTTCTGAAGGCCCTCCCACCGTGCGGGCTTCTACAGGCGTGGCCCTCCTCTCAACTTCTGGTCCTCTAGCGGCCGTGAGATGTGCGGCGCTCCTGGCTGTCATTCTCGCTGTTCCCTTTTCAGTCCCCGTATCGTACTTTTGATACGACGATGCATTTTATTTTATTATAATTGTAATGGTGTGTGTTGGAGCAGCAGGCGATTCCGCCCGGGCAGACCGCGACGGGATCTCTGTAGGAACTGCAGTGGAGACGCGCTGCGGAACCACCACACGTGACGAAGTGTTCATGCCGTCGGCATTACCTTCCTCTCTCTTCCCTCTCTTATCGTTGTTGCATTATTATATTTTGTTGTTGTTTGTTTATGCGTTTCCGTCCAGTAGTTTCTCTCACACGCTCCCATCAAGCAGTCCTACCCGCCCCCCCCCCTCCATGCCCGCAACCAGCTCTGCCCTCCGTCTCTACGCCACGCGCCGCTCCGTGTACGGCCTGGGCGACAAGCTGCCCATCCCTGCCGCCGACGTGGTGGCGCTGGTGAAGGATGTCGTGCGCTCCGCGCCGACGCCGTTCAACTGCCAGGGCAGCCGCATCATCATCCTGTTCGGCGCGGAGCACAAGCGCCTGTGGCAGGAGGTCGTCCTCGGCGCCATCCGCAAGGTGAGCAAGGACGACGCGGCCTTCAAGCAGAGCGAGGGGAAGGTGAACGGGTGCTTCGCCAGCGGCGCAGGGACGGTGCTGTTCTTCGAGGATGATGATACGGTGGCGCAGCTGCAGAAGGACTTCCCCTCGTATGCCCCCGCGTTCCCTGCGTTCGCCATGGAGGCGTCGTCCATGGCCCAGTTTGCCGTGTGGACGGCGCTGGCGGAGCAGAGCATCGGCGCGTCGCTGCAGCACTACAACGAGCTCATCGCGGCGGACGTGACCAAGGCGTTCGATGTCAACCCCAAGTGGAGGCTGATGGCGCAGATGCCGTTCGGGAACATCGCCACGGCCCCGGAGGCGAAGACCTTCGTCCCGGATGAGGGCCGCTTCCTTGTCAAAGGCCTGTGAGGCGGTCCCCTTCCCCTGCGCCGGCGGGCCAGCGAGAAGCAGAGATGAGGGATTAGGATGGAAAGAACCATCTTTCCTTTTGTTTTTCCTTCTTTTTTATCGGTTTCTGTGCCGTTGCCGTTGCCTCTTTTGCAGATGGTGTGCCGCAGTGTTTTTCTCGGTGTCGCTCTGACGCTTCGGCGGCCTCGTGTGGAAACGAACGCCGAGCAAAGTATACGCGGCATCCTCCCCATCCCCACCACCTCTCTTTCCTGATTGCTACTGGCTGTCTCACGAGGATCATTTTCTGTTTGTTCTTTCTTTCTTTTTTTTTTTTGCTTTCGACCTTTTTCATTCATTGGCTCCCACGTGTCGCGCCGGGTTGGCATGCTGACACGCCTCCTGCTTGGTCTGGAGTCTGGAGGGCGGCGGGCGGTGCCCCAGCGAGACGGCCAGCGCGTGTACACCGTGGGAGCGCTGTTTCACCCGTCAACGTACTCTCTGGTCTGGTACGGTGCTTGTGATTTTCCTTCCGTTTTTTTTTTTTTTTTTGTTGTTGTTCTTCTCTTCCACAACTCTGCATTCTTCCGCTGCGCTGCGGGTGCCGCTGGCGGGTGGGCCGCCACCGATAGGTGTCTGTGTGCCGGTTCTGAAGGCCCTCCCACCGTGCGGGCTTCTACAGGCGTGGCCCTCCTCTCAACTTCTGGTCCTCTAGCGGCCGTGAGATGTGCGGCGCTCCTGGCTGTCATTCTCGCTGTTCCCTTTTCAGTCCCCGTATCGTACTTTTGATACGACGATGCATTTTATTTTATTATAATTGTAATGGTGTGTGTTGGAGCAGCAGGCGATTCCGCCCGGGCAGACCGCGACGGGATCTCTGTAGGAACTGCAGTGGAGACGCGCTGCGGTACCACCACACGTGACGAAGTGTTCATGCCGTCGGCATTACCTTCCTCTCTCTTCCCTCTCTTATCGTTGTTGCATTATTATATTTTTGTTGTTGTTTGTTTATGCGTTTCCGTCCAGTAGTTTCTCTCACACGCTCCCATCAAGCAGTCCTACCCGCCCCCCCCCCTCCATGCCCGCAACCAGCTCTGCCCTCCGTCTCTACGCCACGCGCCGCTCCGTGTACGGCCTGGGCGACAAGCTGCCCATCCCTGCCGCCGACGTGGTGGCGCTGGTGAAGGATGTCGTGCGCTCCGCGCCGACGCCGTTCAACTGCCAGGGCAGCCGCATCATCATCCTGTTCGGCGCGGAGCACAAGCGCCTGTGGCAGGAGGTCGTCCTCGGCGCCATCCGCAAGGTGAGCAAGGACGACGCGGCCTTCAAGCAGAGCGAGGGGAAGGTGAACGGGTGCTTCGCCAGCGGCGCAGGGACGGTGCTGTTCTTCGAGGATGATGATACGGTGGCGCAGCTGCAGAAGGACTTCCCCTCGTATGCCCCCGCGTTCCCTGCGTTCGCCATGGAGGCGTCGTCCATGGCCCAGTTTGCCGTGTGGACGGCGCTGGCGGAGCAGAGCATCGGCGCGTCGCTGCAGCACTACAACGAGCTCATCGCGGCGGACGTGACCAAGGCGTTCGATGTCAACCCCAAGTGGAGGCTGATGGCGCAGATGCCGTTCGGGAACATCGCCACGGCCCCGGAGGCGAAGACCTTCGTCCCGGATGAGGGCCGCTTCCTTGTCAAAGGCCTGTGAGGCGGTCCCCCTCCCCTGCGCCGGCGGGCCAGCGAGAAGCAGAGATGAGGGATTAGGATGGAAAGAACCATCTTTCCTTTTGTTTTTCCTTTTTTTATCGGTTTCTGTGTGCCGTTGCCGTTGCCTCTTTTGCAGATGGTGTGCCGCAGTGTTTTTCTCGGTGTCGCTCTGACGCTTCGGAAACGAACGCCGAGCAAAGTATACGCGGCATCCTCCCCATCCACCACCTCTCTTTCCTGATTGCTACTGGCTGTCTCACGAGGATCATTTTCTGTTTGTTCTTTTTTTCTTTCTTTTTTTGCTTTCGACCTTTTTCATTCATTGGCTCCCACGTGTCGCGCCGGGTTGGCATGCTGACACGCCTCCTGCTTGGTCTGGAGTCTGGAGGGCGGCGGGCGGTGCCCCAGCGAGACGGCCAGCGCGTGTACACCGTGGGAGCGCTGTTTCACCCGTCAACGTACTCTCTGGTCTGGTACGGTGCTTGTGATTTTCCTTCCGTTTTTTTTTTTTGTTGTTGTTGTTCTTCTCTTCCACAACTCTGCATTCTTCCGCTGCGCTGCGGGTGCCGCTGGCGGGTGGGCCGCCACCGATAGGTGTCTGTGTGCCGGTTCTGAAGGCCCTCCCACCGTGCGGGCTTCTACAGGCGTGGCCCTCCTCTCAACTTCTGGTCCTCTAGCGGCCGTGAGATGTGCGGCGCTCCTGGCTGTCATTCTCGCTGTTCCCTTTTCAGTCCCCGTATCGTACTTTTGATACGACGATGCATTTTATTTTATTATAATTGTAATGGTGTGTGTTGGAGCAGCAGGCGATTCCGCCCGGGCAGACCGCGACGGGATCTCTGTAGGAACTGCAGTGGAGACGCGCTGCGGAACCACCACACGTGACGAAGTGTTCATGCCGTCGGCATTACCTTCCTCTCTCTTCCCTCTCTTATCGTTGTTGCATTATTATATTTTGTTGTTGTTTGTTTATGCGTTTCCGTCCAGTAGTTTCTCTCACACGCTCCCATCAAGCAGCCCTACCCGCCCCGCCCCGCCTCCATGCCCGCAACCAGCTCTGCCCTCCGTCTCTACGCCACGCGCCGCTCCGTGTACGGCCTGGGCGACAAGCTGCCATCCCTGCCGCCGACGTGGTGGCGCTGGTGAAGGATGTCGTGCGCTCCGCGCCGACGCCGTTCAACTGCCAGGGCAGCCGCATCATCATCCTGTTCGGCGCGGAGCACAAGCGCCTGTGGCAGGAGGTCGTCCTCGGCGCCATCCGCAAGGTGAGCAAGGACGACGCGGCCTTCAAGCAGAGCGAGGGGAAGGTGAACGGGTGCTTCGCCAGCGGCGCAGGGACGGTGCTGTTCTTCGAGGATGATGATACGGTGGCGCAGCTGCAGAAGGACTTCCCCTCGTATGCCCCCGCGTTCCCTGCGTTCGCCATGGAGGCGTCGTCCATGGCCCAGTTTGCCGTGTGGACGGCGCTGGCGGAGCAGAGCATCGGCGCGTCGCTGCAGCACTACAACGAGCTCATCGCGGCGGACGTGACCAAGGCGTTCGACGTCAACCCCAAGTGGAGGCTGATGGCGCAGATGCCGTTCGGGAACATCGCCACGGCCCCGGAGGCGAAGACCTTCGTCCCGGATGAGGGCCGCTTCCTTGTCAAAGGCCTGTGAGGCGGTCCCCCTCCCCTGCGCCGGCGGGCCAGCGAGAAGCAGAGATGAGGGATTAGGATGGAAAGAACCATCTTTCCTTTTGTTTTTCCTTCTTTTTTATCGGTTTCTGTGCCGTTGCCGTTGCCTCTTTTGCAGATGGTGTGCCGCAGTGTTTTTCTCGGTGTCGCTCTGACGCTTCGGCGGCCTCGTGTGGAAACGAACGCCGAGCAAAGTATACGCGGCATCCTCCCCATCCCCACCACCTCTCTTTCCTGATTGCTACTGGCTGTCTCACGAGGATCATTTTCTGTTTGTTCTTTCTTTCTTTTTTTTTTTTTTGCTTTCGACCTTTTTTCATTCATTGGCTCCCACGTGTCGCGCCGGGTTGGCATGCTGACACGCCTCCTGCTTGGTCTGGAGTCTGGAGGGCGGCGGGCGGTGCCCCCCCAGCGAGACGGCCAGCGCGTGTACACCGTGGGAGCGCTGTTTCACCCGTCAACGTACTCTCTGGTCTGGTACGGTGCTTGTGATTTTCCTTCCGTTTTTTTTTTTTTGTTGTTGTTGTTCTTCTCTTCCACAACTCTGCATTCTTCCGCTGCGCTGCGGGTGCCGCTGGCGGGTGGGCCGCCACCGATAGGTGTCTGTGTGCCGGTTCTGAAGGCCCTCCCACCGTGCGGGCTTCTACAGGCGTGGCCCTCCTCTCAACTTCTGGTCCTCTAGCGGCCGTGAGATGTGCGGCGCTCCTGGCTGTCATTCTCGCTGTTCCCTTTTCAGTCCCCGTATCGTACTTTTGATACGACGATGCATTTTATTTTATTATAATTGTAATGGTGTGTGTTGGAGCAGCAGGCGATTCCGCCCGGGCAGACCGCGACGGGATCTCTGTAGGAACTGCAGTGGAGACGCGCTGCGGTACCACCACACGTGACGAAGTGTTCATGCCGTCGGCATTACCTTCCTCTCTCTTCCCTCTCTTATCGTTGTTGCATTATTATATTTTGTTGTTGTTTGTTTATGCGTTTCCGTCCAGTAGTTTCTCTCACACGCTCCCATCAAGCAGCCCTACCCGCCCCGCCCCGCCTCCATGCCCGCAACCAGCTCTGCCCTCCGTCTCTACGCCACGCGCCGCTCCGTGTACGGCCTGGGCGACAAGCTGCCCATCCCTGCCGCCGACGTGGTGGCGCTGGTGAAGGATGTCGTGCGCTCCGCGCCGACGCCGTTCAACTGCCAGGGCAGCCGCATCATCATCCTGTTCGGCGCGGAGCACAAGCGCCTGTGGCAGGAGGTCGTCCTCGGCGCCATCCGCAAGGTGAGCAAGGACGACGCGGCCTTCAAGCAGAGCGAGGGGAAGGTGAACGGGTGCTTCGCCAGCGGCGCAGGGACGGTGCTGTTCTTCGAGGATGATGATACGGTGGCGCAGCTGCAGAAGGACTTCCCCTCGTATGCCCCCGCGTTCCCTGCGTTCGCCATGGAGGCGTCGTCCATGACCCAGTTTGCCGTGTGGACGGCGCTGGCGGAGCAGAGCATCGGCGCGTCGCTGCAGCACTACAACGAGCTCATCGCGGCGGACGTGACCAAGGCGTTCGACGTCAACCCCAAGTGGAGGCTGATGGCGCAGATGCCGTTCGGGAACATCGCCACGGCCCCGGAGGCGAAGACCTTCGTCCCGGATGAGGGCCGCTTCCTTGTCAAAGGCCTGTGAGGCGGTCCCCCTCCCCTGCGCCGGCGGGCCAGCGAGAAGCAGAGATGAGGGATTAGGATGGAAAGAACCATCTTTCCTTTTGTTTTTCCTTCTTTTTTATCGGTTTCTGTGCCGTTGCCGTTGCCTCTTTTGCAGATGGTGTGCCGCAGTGTTTTTCTCGGTGTCGCTCTGACGCTTCGGCGGCCTCGTGTGGAAACGAACGCCGAGCAAAGTATACGCGGCATCCTCCCCATCCCCACCACCTCTCTTTCCTGATTGCTACTGGCTGTCTCACGAGGATCATTTTCTGTTTGTTCTTTCTTTCTTTTTTTTTTTTGCTTTCGACCTTTTTCATTCATTGGCTCCCACGTGTCGCGCCGGGTTGGCATGCTGACACGCCTCCTGCTTGGTCTGGAGTCTGGAGGGCGGCGGGCGGTGCCCCAGCGAGACGGCCAGCGCGTGTACACCGTGGGAGCGCTGTTTCACCCGTCAACGTACTCTCTGGTCTGGTACGGTGCTTGTGATTTTCCTTCCGTTTTTTTTTTTTGTTGTTGTTGTTCTTCTCTTCCACAACTCTGCATTCTTCCGCTGCGCTGCGGGTGCCGCTGGCGGGTGGGCCGCCACCGATAGGTGTCTGTGTGCCGGTTCTGAAGGCCCTCCCACCGTGCGGGCTTCTACAGGCGTGGCCCTCCTCTCAACTTCTGGTCCTCTAGCGGCCGTGAGATGTGCGGCGCTCCTGGCTGTCATTCTCGCTGTTCCCTTTTCAGTCCCCGTATCGTACTTTTGATACGACGATGCATTTTATTTTATTATAATTGTAATGGTGTGTGTTGGAGCAGCAGGCGATTCCGCCCGGGCAGACCGCGACGGGATCTCTGTAGGAACTGCAGTGGAGACGCGCTGCGGAACCACCACACGTGACGAAGTGTTCATGCCGTCGGCATTACCTTCCTCTCTCTTCCCTCTCTTATCGTTGTTGCATTATTATATTTTGTTGTTGTTTGTTTATGCGTTTCCGTCCAGTAGTTTCTCTCACACGCTCCCATCAAGCAGCCCTACCCGCCCCGCCCGCCTCCATGCCCGCAACCAGCTCTGCCCTCCGTCTCTACGCCACGCGCCGCTCCGTGTACGGCCTGGGCGACAAGCTGCCCATCCCTGCCGCCGACGTGGTGGCGCTGGTGAAGGATGTCGTGCGCTCCGCGCCGACGCCGTTCAACTGCCAGGGCAGCCGCATCATCATCCTGTTCGGCGCGGAGCACAAGCGCCTGTGGCAGGAGGTCGTCCTCGGCGCCATCCGCAAGGTGAGCAAGGACGACGCGGCCTTCAAGCAGAGCGAGGGGAAGGTGAACGGGTGCTTCGCCAGCGGCGCAGGGACGGTGCTGTTCTTCGAGGATGATGATACGGTGGCGCAGCTGCAGAAGGACTTCCCCTCGTATGCCCCCGCGTTCCCTGCGTTCGCCATGGAGGCGTCGTCCATGACCCAGTTTGCCGTGTGGACGGCGCTGGCGGAGCAGAGCATCGGCGCGTCGCTGCAGCACTACAACGAGCTCATCGCGGCGGACGTGACCAAGGCGTTCGACGTCAACCCCAAGTGGAGGCTGATGGCGCAGATGCCGTTCGGGAACATCGCCACGGCCCCGGAGGCGAAGACCTTCGTCCCGGATGAGGGCCGCTTCCTCGTCAAAGGCCTGTGAGGCGGTCCCCTTCCCCTGCGCCGGCGGGCCAGCGAGAAGCAGAGATGAGGGATTAGGATGGAAAGAACCATCTTTCCTTTTGTTTTTCCTTCTTTTTTTTTCGGTTTCTGTGCCGTTGCCGTTGCCTCTTTTGCAGATGGTGTGCCGCAGTGTTTTTCTCGGTGTCGCTCTGACGCTTCGGCGGCCTCGTGTGGAAACGAACGCCGAGCAAAGTATACGCGGCATCCTCCGCATCCCCACCACCTCTCTTTCTTGATTGCTACTGGCTGTCTCACGAGGATCATTTTCTGTTTGTTCTTTCTTTCTTTTTTTTTTTTTTGCTTTCGACCTTTTTCATTCATTGGCTCCCACGTGTCGCGCCGGGTTGGCATGCTGACACGCCTCCTGCTTGGTCTGGAGTCTGGAGGGCGGCGGGCGGTGCCCCAGCGAGACGGCCAGCGCGTGTACACCGTGGGAGCGCTGTTTCACCCGTCAACGTACTCTCTGGTCTGGTACGGTGCTTGTGATTTTCCTTCCGTTTTTTTTTTGTTGTTGTTGTTCTTCTCTTCCAGAACTCTGCATTCTTCCGCTGCGCTGCGGGTGCCGCTGGCGGGTGGGCCGCCACCGATAGGTGTCTGTGTGCCGGCTCTGAAGGCCCTCCCACCGTGCGGGCTTCTACAGGCGTGGCCCTCCTCTCAACTTCTGGTCCTCTAGCGGCCGTGAGATGTGCGGCGCTCCTGGCTGTCATTCTCGCTGTTCCCTTTTCAGTCCCCGTATCGTACTTTTGATACGACGATGCATTTTATTTTATTATAATTGTAATGGTGTGTGTTGGAGCAGCAGGCGATTCCGCCCGGGCAGACCGCGACGGGATCTCTGTAGGAACTGCAGTGGAGACGCGCTGCGGAACCACCACACGTGACGAAGTGTTCATGCCGTCGGCATTACCTTCCTCTCTCTTCCCTCTCTTATCGTTGTTGCTTTATTATATTTTTGTTGTTGTTTGTTTATGCGTTTCCGTCCAGTAGTTTCTCTCACACGCTCCCATCAAGCAGTCCTACCCGCCCCGCCCCGCCTCCATGCCCGCAACCAGCTCTGCCCTCCGTCTCTACGCCACGCGCCGCTCCGTGTACGGCCTGGGCGACAAGCTGCCCATCCCTGCCGCCGACGTGGTGGCGCTGGTGAAGGATGTCGTGCGCTCCGCGCCGACGCCGTTCAACTGCCAGGGCAGCCGCATCATCATCCTGTTCGGCGCGGAGCACAAGCGCCTGTGGCAGGAGGTCGTCCTCGGCGCCATCCGCAAGGTGAGCAAGGACGACGCGGCCTTCAAGCAGAGCGAGGGGAAGGTGAA
Source organism: Vickermania ingenoplastis (assembly GCA_010157825.1). NCBI lineage: Eukaryota > Euglenozoa > Kinetoplastea > Trypanosomatida > Trypanosomatidae > Vickermania > Vickermania ingenoplastis. The sequence continues at coordinate 90,820 of VFSE01000272.1, read as the reverse complement.
CGGGTGCTTCGCCAGCGGCGCCGGGACGGTGCTGTTCTTCGAGGATGATGATACGGTGGCGCAGCTGCAGAAGGACTTCCCCTCGTATGCCCCCGCGTTCCCTGCGTTCGCCATGGAGGCGTCGTCCATGGCCCAGTTTGCCGTGTGGACGGCGCTGGCGGAGCAGAGCATCGGCGCGTCGCTGCAGCACTACAACGAGCTCATCGCGGCGGACGTGACCAAGGCGTTCGACGTCAACCCCAAGTGGAGGCTGATGGCGCAGATGCCGTTCGGGAACATCGCCACGGCCCCGGAAGCGAAGACCTTCGTCCCGGATGAGGGCCGCTTCCTTGTCAAAGGCCTGTGAGGCGGTCCCCTTCCCCTGCGCCGGCGGGCCAGCGAGAAGCAGAGATGAGGGATTAGGATGGAAAGAACCATCTTTCCTTTTGTTTTTCCTTCTTTTTTTTTCGGTTTCTGTGCCGTTGCCGTTGCCGTTGCCTCTTTTGCAGATGGTGTGCCGCAGTGTTTTTCTCGGTGTCGCTCTGACGCTTCGGCGGCCTCGTGTGGAAACGAACGCCGAGCAAAGTATACGCGGCATCCTCCCCATCCCCACCTCTCTTTCCTGATTGCTACTGGCTGTCTCACGAGGATCATTTTCTGTTTGTTCTTTCTTTCTTTTTTTTTTTTTTGCTTTCGACCTTTTTCATTCATTGGCTCCCACGTGTCGCGCCGGGTTGGCATGCTGACACGCCTCCTGCTTGGTCTGGAGTCTGGAGGGCGGCGGGCGGTGCCCCAGCGAGACGGCCAGCGCGTGTACACCGTGGGAGCGCTGTTTCACCCGTCAACGTACTCTCTGGTCTGGTACGGTGCTTGTGATTTTCCTTCCGTTTTTTTTTTTTGTTGTTGTTGTTGTTCTTCTCTTCCACAACTCTGCATTCTTCCGCTGCGCTGCGGGTGCCGCTGGCGGGTGGGCCGCCACCGATAGGTGTCTGTGTGCCGGCTCTGAAGGCCCTCCCACCGTGCGGGCTTCTACAGGCGTGGCCCTCCTCTCAACTTCTGGTCCTCTAGCGGCCGTGAGATGTGCGGCGCTCCTGGCTGTCATTCTCGCTGTTCCCTTTTCAGTCCCCGTATCGTACTTTTGATACGACGATGCATTTTATTTTATTATAATTGTAATTGTGTGTGTTGGAGCAGCAGGCGATTCCGCCCGGGCAGACCGCGACGGGATCTCTGTAGGAACTGCAGTGGAGACGTGCTGCGGTACCACCACACGTGACGATGGTTGATAGTCCTCTCTATTTCTTCTTTTGCGGCTCTCTTGTTATTTTTCTCAATTGTGCTTCTTGTTTGTTGTTGTTTGTTTTGTTTTGTTGACTGGTTGTGTTTTATTTATTTTCGGAGTTCTCTGTAGTTTTTCTTTTTTTTCGAAGTGGCGCTGTAGCTCTGAACGCGGAACGTTTCTGCAGCTCTTATACCCCCGAAGGAATTTAGTGTTGCCTCGGTATTTGCTTTATCTGTGACATTACGCGAATTGTCTATCGTTGAAGCACTGTTGGGCTCTTGCGTGCATCTTCGGCATCGTTCAAGCTCGTTTTTCATTTTTCCGCTCCTTTCCTAGGTCATTTCACCCCTCCCTTGACTGCTGCTGCGGTTTCTCTGTGGTTGTTCTCGGCACATCCGCACCACAGCGCTTTGCGCAGTTCTTCACCCTGCATTTCTCTTCTCTTGATTTTTTTTTTTTTTTGGTGTGTGTGGTGTGTGTGTTCATGCTGCGACGCGTTCTCGCCACGGGGCGCCTGTCCAACGCTACCGTTGCTAGTCTCGTGTGCGTGTCGACACGTCGGCATATCGCAAATGAATACGGAAGCGGCAGCGACGCTGTCATACCATCTGGGCCGTCCAACGGGGCGCAGCCGCCGGCCATTAGCAACAATGATCCGATCCTACCCATGGACTTCAACCCACACATTGAGTGGTTCGAGTACCCCAAGGAGGTCTTTGACCCGAAGTACCCCTACACCCGTGAGGAAAGTATTCGTATGACCGAAGAGGCGTGGGACAGCACCATGGATGAGATGGCAAGCCGGTACGGGATGAAGCTGAACATGACCACCAAGCCCACCTTTTGGATGGCGTGGATGATCATGGTCTTCTACGGGTGGTACACCCTGTGGGGCTGCTACCGCAGTATGGGCCTCGAGCCGGGCTGGTCCCACTTCCGCGATATTGTACTCCAGTCGCCCCATCCGCCAGTTCTGGAAGAGGATGATATTTATTTGGATCAGTGGATGCGCCCTGAAATGCGAGAGAAGTTCAGTCGGTATGAGCGCTTCTGGAATTGGAAGCCGCCGGTCAACCGCGATGGCGCCAAGACGAAGTGGCAACTGGAGAACCCCAAGTACGACGTGTCGGAGTGGCAGCACATGACCAGCACTTACTAGATGGCGTAGGCCCAGGCAGGTGCTTCGGTGCAAGATAAACGAATTGATCAGCGCAAGTCAGCGTTTGAGAGCACGCCGAGGATTTCGTTGCCGGATCGGCGTTCTTCCCACCCCTGCCCGAATATTGCTCTCATGTACCTGTTGAGACGTAGTCCATTACATATGCCGTGCGAGAGATCCATGTGTGTGTGTGTGTGTGTGTGACTATTTTGGTGTGGACCGTTTTGTTGTTGTTGTTGTTTTTCGGATTGCAGGTGTCTTTTTGATTGGTGACGTTTCTTTGGCGAGTGAGGTCGTCTCCTTCTCCACGGACAGAAGGCTGCACCGCGTCATTTGATCACGGAAGCGTGTAGGGCATGCACACACGCACATCCGCATGCATACATACACATATAGAAAGAGAGACAACCGCAATGCCTTCATAGTAGTAACTGCAAAGGCCTCTTCGATAGAAGAGGTGCGTAGGAAAAGGAAGAGAAATAAAAATAAAATATCTAGTAGTAGTAGTAGTTCAATTCAACGCCCAATTCAAGGAGATGCACAATGATAGACAGACATACGTAGTGTTTTTTGGGTTTGTTTTGCTTTTTTTTTTTTTTAGTAAGAGGATATGATGTGATTCCAGGTATTAACAGCACCAACAACAAATACTGAGACATAGAAGAAATAAGCTCATAGCCAACACACAAGTGCCAATGTTGTTTGTGTGTGTGTGTGTGTGTGTAGTACTATGCCGGCGACGTTCGTGTTGCATTGAATGCCATACGGAAAGGGGCAGCGTTTTACACCTCTCTTGCGCTGGGATGGTATATGCTACACCCTTTTTCTCCTTCCTTCCTTCTGTGTCGCCTTCTTCTCTTCCACAACGGCTTATCGGCCCGTACGTCACGGCCCTACATGAACCAATGCGTGTAGGAGCACTTGTGTGATTCCAGTCTCGGGCAGAAAATAAAAGGGGGAAAAAAAAAAGAAGAAGCGTGTTATTATTATTCTTATTGCTCTGCAGAGAGGGTTATTGCATCACACACAGTCTTCGCAAGTTCAACTGTGTTTATTTTTTTTTTTTTTTGAAGGCTCCGCTTCATTGTATGTAAAATAGGAGTAACTCATCGATACTATTATAGGAAAAAGCTTTTAACATTTTCAAGAGGAACCGCCACAAGAAGAAACGAACCACGCAAGCATACTTTTCGTGCACAGAAACTTGATCTTCTCCTTGCGGTTATATATATATATATATATATATATATTAAGCATTCAGTTATCACCGTAGTCGACGGCATATTTCCACTCACCATTCACATCATCAGAGAAACTAGAACGGCAAAGGAAACGCACTCAGACGACGACGTAACAGTCCCGAGGGATCAGAAACCCTAACCCGAGGGACCAGAGAATTAGGAAATACGATTCAACATCTGCGCAAGAAAAAAATTGTGCTTTTCTATCGATCTTTTCTCTTCTCTTCGGCGTTTTCGTGCTCACATTCACCGCAATTACCCATACACAAAACCGCCACATTCTCTCTCTAGACATACATACATTCATACATATTTTGCTTCTTCGTGTTCAAGAATGGCCTTCTACCATCATTCGGCATTCGGTGTCCGCCCACCCAGCGAGGCGGAGGATGTGGAGGACGGGCTGTCTTCCCCTCTTCGCCAGCTGGACGCCCCGTTTCAGCTGGAACAACCGGCGCCGGCGTATGGGCGAGACTTCCCGCTCCCCTGCCCAGTGGAGCCCAGCAGCCCGCTGCCTCCCCCGGGCGACGGGTTCGGCACCAGCGGGGACGACGGGCCTCTTCGACTGCCTCGGCGCATCTCTCCGCGAGCCAACAGCGACCTCCCACAGCTCCATCGTCTGACATTCGAGCCCTCTGGCGGCTTCGCGAGCGACGGCAACTTCCACACAGCGACGGGGAGAGGATCGCCCCCTCTGCTCCATCGCCCATCGACCCGCGGCTCCATCGCCTCCGGCGTGGGGTTGACCTGTGCCCGCAGCCCTGTCGAGCCAAAGCCAAACGGCGTCATGCGGCACCGTTTTATTCCCGGCCACCGCCCAGCCCATATGCGTTCCGACAGCGGGGAGAACCCCGACGCGATTGCTCGCAGCACAAGTTTGTCAATGGGCATCAACGGACAGGTAAACCTTCACGCCTCCCCCAACTCGGATCAAACAGCAGGGGCGGTGAGCGGCGGCAGTAGTACGCGCCCCAGTAGTACGCAGCGCCGCAGCACCACAACGAACACCGCCTTGTGCTCGACCAGCGACGGTACCTGCGCGCCACCGCGCCGCCCGTCGTCCTCCACCACCACCTGGTCACGTCGCCACACGCAGCGTGGTGGGACTTCGCCGCCGATGAACAGCGTCACCCTCTCCTCTAAGGCCCCGCGTCCGAGCAATTCCCACACGAAGACGATGTTCATGCCGTCCACGGGGGCAGCGGGCCCGCATAACCCCAACGAGTCTGGCATTCTCTTCATGGCCGGCGAGGGCCTACACTCTTTTGAGGGCGTCTCCCCGACCAGCAGCCGGCCCACGTCGCGGCAGAACGCGACGCTGGTGGGGGGGGCCGATCACCCGTCGAGGGTGGTGCGTCCTCAACCTCGCTGGAGGTGGTAGGAGAACGACTGGGGACCGGCCACGGCGCGAACTCCTCCTCCTCCACCCTCCGAGTGCCGAGCAGTCGCGGCCCACAAGGCGTAGGGCAGCGCGCCGTTCGCCTAGGTGAGGGCGATCGCGGGCCGACGGATCCCTTCTCGCCAAAATCCAGCTACCTCACAGCCTCCGCGGCCGTGCTGCAGCCCAGGCCATTGAGCGGGAAGAAGGTGCTGAAGCCTAAGCCCCCTCCTGCTATTCCGTGCAGCCCACAGCCTCGGCGGGGACCGCAGCACCCGAACGATCCTCCCCCGCTCCCAGGCAGCCGGCGCACACTGAAGCGCAGGAAGGCAGGGAAGAAGGGGTCACACGCCAAGAGCAAGGACGGCATCGTCGCACACGAGCACGGGGCTGTGTTGCTGAAGCGGACCTTCATGGGGGTTACAAAGGTCTTGTACGAAGACGGAAACGTCGAGGAAATTCGATGGGATCAGGTGGACCCGAAGGTTGCTGGCCTTGCCCAGCGTACGAGGGAGGAGGAACAAAGAGCAACTCTGGCATTCAGTGGGATGATGGATGAGGAGGAGGAGGAGGAGGAGGAGGAGGGTGGAAAGGTGCCGCAGAGAGAGGAGAGCTCGCCCGTGATGCGGCCCCGGGACGAGTCCGCGCCACCACCGCCGGGATGGGGAGACGCGCCATTTATATCTCCCCCAGTGCTTTCCCTGAGGCGTTACGAGGAAGATGTGGATGCGGACAATGAAGACCTGAAACAGTTCAGCGGTGACGCCAGGCGTGGGTGCGCCACAGCCCTGGCTTCGCAGACGTACGTCCAGCCACCATCCAGTGAGCCCGTCACCCCCGCCACGACGTTTACGGGAAGGCGTCAACCGAAGCCCGCCGCGATGAATTCCTCTTCGACGAGCATGCCGCACTTGGCGGCTCTGGGCACCACAATTGATAGCAGCAGCAGCGAGCTGCGCGATGTTACGCGTGTGTCCGAGCGGCCCTTGTTCAATCCTCTGCTGGCTGCTGTCGGCAACATCACAGACATGAGCAGTAGGATCGGCATGAGTATCCTCAAGTCCTCAACAACGCTATATGAAGGAACGGCAGGAGGTACCCACCAGAGCGCCATGAACGTCGCGGCGGCAGATGAAGTAGAAGGCTCTTTGAACAAGCTGGTCCACGCCGATAGTACATATCTAGAGCAACACAAGCCCTCTGCGGAGGATGCGCCTTCAGGGGGTACTGGGGGGGCCATGACCGGGACCGGGAGTATGGGAACGAATGCCACGAATCGAATGAAAAGCACCACGTTTGTGCTGGAGGAGGACAATGAAGTGGGGTCCCCCGGTACAGGAGTGTCGCCGCACGCTTTCGCAAAGGTGGTTCGCTCTAAAGCGCCTGCCTCGATGGAGGAAAATGATGGGAGTGACAGCAGCAAGTCCGAGGGGCACTTGGGGGATCCGAGTACGTTCCTCACAGATGGTGTTGGAGGCGAGGCGAAGGAACCGGCTATACCACGACTCCGCTTGGATTGGGAGGAGGAGCTGGAGGAACTGCGTCACCCCTTGATGGCGAAGGCCCATTCGCTGCTGACGATTCCTCTTCCTGAGATCTCCGCGGAGGGCGAGATGAAAGTGGAAGATATTCACCTGTGCGGGGTCCCGGTGCATGAGCTCTTTCGCCGGCTCTTTGATCGTGAGACGGGCGCCATGCGGAGTCAGCTCTCCGGGTTGGATGTCACGCGCTTCATGCGCTACTCTCTCCCTGCCAACGAGATGGTGGCGATGTTTTTTTGGTTCATTGTCGTTCACTGTCGGCGAGTGTACATGGAGCGCTTGTTGATTGGCCGCTTTCAGCGGCTCACGACCCTCTATCAAGAACTCTTTCCGCGTGGAAACAAGGAGGCGATCCCGGACATCTCACGGCTGCGCCAGCTCGTTGTGGAACTGCACCACGCTTCTCGCCGGTGGAACAGAAAGACCCGCCGCGCCGCAGGATCGTCCAGCAGCTCTGTCGTACGAGAAGAGGAGCTGTCGCCGCAGTACACACTGGAACTCAACGCGCACCTGCAGAAGGGCAACTACGCCACGATCCTGGCGACTCCTGGGGTCTATCGTGGGGGAACGCTGCCCTCGATCGAAACCATCGAGATGGTGTCGCACGCTCTGAGTCTGCTAGCCTCGGCTCTCATGGAACACGAAGACCTGGTGCACTACGAAGAGCTCTGCTTCCACCGCCTAGCGATTCTCTTTGGTACCATCTTCACGGAGGTGACGTCGGAGGAGAAGGACGTCATCCTCCAGAGCTATGGCTTTATTGTCGTGCGCCTCACCAACTACTCGCTGCATTACACCTTTCCAAACGACGTCGCCGCTGGGCTGTTTCACGCCGACTTCCGGGCGGATATGTACCGGGTGTTCCAGTTTTGGTGCAGCGGGCTTCAGGTGACGCACGTGGCGGTCAAGGGGTGGCCGCTGCCGCTCCCCGAAGACTTCAGCACAGGAAATGAAGCCGACGAGGATAAGCTGCGAGAGCTGATGGAGGTGTATGAGAAGGGTTACCAACGCGGCATCGGGGCACCATGTCCGGAGGAGAAGGAGGAGGAGGAGAACGAAGAAAAGGAGCGTAGCACGGCGCTGAACCTCAGTGCCTTCCACTTTGGCAGCCAGCCGAACTACGCCTACGAGCCCGAGCCCGAGCCCGAGCCCGTCCCGCAAGGCGGGGGAGCCGCCGTGGTGGAGGAGAACGCTCCGCTGTCGGAGGCCGACGGGGATGTGGACAAGCCCATGTTGTACTTCACCGGGGTCCGGCGCAGTAGTGCCGATGTGATGAGCACCAGTGCCTCCAGCCGCCCCGGCGTCGGGGAGCTGGCAGGCTCCACGAGGAGCTTTGTTGGCGCTGGTTGTCGGAGAGTGTCAGTGATGAATTTCTCTCGCTCGCACTCGATTCGCTTTGAGGCTGGTGGGATCCCAAACCTCGTCCCCCCCCGCCTGCGCCGCAGCAGCAGTCAAGTGATGGCCATTGATGACCTCCGGGAGGAGATGCTGTCGACCAACTACGCCCCGCCCATGAGCATTCGCCAGGGATCAGGTCGGCAGCAGCGCCGCACCGCTTCTAGAAAGCCTGGCAGCATGACGACAACGGCAAGTCGCGATTGGAGCAAAGATTTGCACGGGGAGGAGGAGGAGATGCGCAGCCGCAGCAAAAGTGCAGGAAAGCAAGGCGAGGCGGCGCGGCCCGGCAACCACAAGGGCGCCATGGAGTCCTGCGAGCGAGAAGACCCCGCCTCTCGCCCTACCACCGGGGCCACGGGGGTAGACCTGATCCCCTTGCAGTCGGCCAACGTTGGCTCCGACAACGACTGGGAGGCCCTCAGCCCCGACGCGGAGGCGGCAGCGGCCTGGAAGACCTCATCCAGGAAGGCCAAGACTCAAAGCAAAGTTCGCCAGGCGATTGAGAAGCAGAGGCAGAAGATGGCGAAACAGCCTTTCAGCGGTGCCTTCGCGGAGGAAAACGCCCGTCGTGAGAAGCCGTTGGCGGACAACACGTTCGAGACGATTGACGTGGTCTGCGCCAACTCAGAGTACCGACTTCTGAGCTGCTACCACAAGTACGTGCGGCACGCTCAGGGCCTGCAGAAATTGGGTGAGCAGCGAATCAACAAGGGTTACAAGCGACAGCTGGAAGAGTTTCGTAAAAAGCTACGTAAACTTCAGCTGGCACAACGCAGCGCTGGCCGCGGCTTCGCGTCCTCAACGATTACCGCAGGCGGTGGTGGAACTAGTAACGCCCTCTGCAGCACCGCGGTGAGCGCCGCGGCTATACCACCAGGGGTAGGACAGCCCCCTTTCCCCGCACCAGCCGAACGAGAGGGCAAGAAAACGGTCACCCCCAACATCAGCGACGAGCCGCCGTGGAGCTCGCAGGAGCCCATCGGCACCTTCCCCCACCCCGACAGCGGGGGTGCCCCTCTGCTGCCCCTGCTCTCCAAGAACCTGGTGAGCCCTTTTGCGAAGAATGCCATCGGGGCGCAGAGCAGGATGTGGAGGCCGGGTGCCACACCAACGACGATTCAAGAGCCGGGTGTCCTTCCTCACCTCGCCGTCACGGATACCTCGCCGTTCCCCATGCCCATGCCCATGCCCCGCCCTCCCCCCGGCCAGCGACCCGCGGACGGTCGGCCGCAGCTCCCGTATATTCATCCTGTATCAGACGAAGATGACGGGCCTCCGCTGGGTGGGGGTGGCGGACTGCACGACAACAACAACAACATGTACAATCCGAATCAAAAAAGTTTTTTCAGTACCTTCACGACCGGCAACAGCGTGGGGGCCGATGTGCCGAGCTTTTGGTTCGGCGAGGAGAACGGGGAGTCGAACATCTCCATGGGGGGGCTGCCCCTCCTCCCCGTCCCCAGCGGTCCGTACGTCACACAGCTCCGACCCGCCAGGAACTCTCTCTCCCTCGGTACAACCACCGCCCCGCCCGCCCTCAACGCCACAGCCGCCGCTGGCTCACGCGGCGCAGCAGCGACAGTGGCACCCAAGGGTCGTCCTTCGCTTCAGCCACCGCCGCAGCCGCGCACCAACACACTGACGCCTTCCCCCGGGGGGGGGCTGCCCCCCACAGCCCCCATACCCGCTCCCGCGCCGATCCCCGAGGTCTTCTCGCCCGGCCCGCTGCCCTCCAGTCTCGCCCAAGGCGGTGAAAGTGGGACTAGTGTGCACCCGGACATTTTTTCCCCCACTTCCTGCACCAGCCAGAGCCCGAAATACGGACCGCCCGTGAGTCCTACGATGAGCACACCTACAGGGAGTAACGCGCCGTTTGGGTTGAGCACTTTCCCCAAGAGCGTGGGAGGGGGAGCGGCCACTGCAGAGCCGTCTCCAGCAACACGGGGTGGGGGAGCGGGCTGGGCGCCCACACAGGATGGCAACGGAGCGTCCCTCACCCGGCTATTTCTTGCGCGACTCCACCGCCAGATGCAGGGCCGTCGTGTGGAGAAGATTCGAGACCACTACAAGACCCCTGCGGAGGTAACGATACCTTCGAGGTCTCTCGTCTCGATGGCGAAGCAAGCAGCGGATAAGGTGCGCCAGCAGCAGCCCGACGCCGCCCCGGGGCAGGACCTGGATCCCTTCCCGGTCTCCAAGTTGCTGCAAGGGGGGGCGCACGATGCATCGCTCATCTCAGCGCAGCCGCTAGCAAACATACAAGACGAAGACTGCAGCGAGTTCTTCCGGCGCATCAATCCCGTCCATCGTGCCCGAATCCCACTACCGGAGGAGGCGGTCAACGCCGTGCACCGTGCCCCGCGGCCGAACGCACTGGATGACCCGATCGCCGCTCGCCCGCAGAGCGCCAACAGCGTGCCGGAGACGCAGATTGCCAAGAAGCGTCGATTCTTCCGCCGTCAGCTGCTTCCGAGCTCTTCGCCCTTCATGACGTACTACAGCGCAACGGTGCTGAATCTGCAGGTGGGGCAGCCAGCGGTTAGCACCTCCGCTTCGTTGCACAACTCCTTCGCCATGACGACCGCCTCTTCTGAGATGACCTCCTTCCATTTCAAGGACAGTCTCGTGACCCGGCCCGTGTCGTCCCTCCCTGCAAAGCCGCACATGGCGCCGCATTCACCTCATCCTCCAACAGAGAATGATGTGGCAGCTCATTCCAACGGGAGCACCTTTCCCGCTGCCGTCGTGCAGCGCCACGGCGGTATGGCGAGCGCCTCTATGAGTATGACAAATCCCATCGGGGTGGGCGTCTCCCCGCCGGTGAGCAGCCGGTGGCCGCTAAGTCAAACTGGACCTGTATCGTCTGTGAAGCCAAAGTTCAAGGGCGTCGGGCGGGCGGTGGTCAACAAGACGCACTTGTTGGTCGTCCCGCGCGAAGACGGGCTGCACCGCCCCATGCTCTACCGCCCGCTGTGCCGAGCAGCGGGCCAGCAGCTGAACGCCGTCATGAAGGACATGAAGAAGATCTCAAAGCGCGAGAATGTTTCGCGGCAGCAGTACACGGGGGACCATATCTCGGTCCTGAGTGCGATTCATCGATTGGAGTCCGAGACGGCGGAGGCCCGTTTCAAACGCCGTGCGAGGGCAAACATCGAGCTAGCGATGCATCGCCGTGCAGCAGCGGAAGCACAGCAGCAACGGCGACCCATCGTCGGGGCGAACACAGGGGTCTCTGGTAGTTTGCCGCCAAATGCCATTCGGAACGCCGCGGGGGTTATCCTCATGACGAGTGGCGGCCCAAGTAGTACAGGGCAGAGCTCTCGCAACAGTTCCCTACACAGCCGCAGCAGTCACAACGGCGTAGCGGGGATGCCGGCAATACGTAGCGTGAGCGCTTCTACCAGAGAAGCTCGGGTTGGAACACCCCCCCAACCCCCACGCGATGTGATACCAGCAGCGGCACGCGGCAGTCCCCCCTAGGGTCCTTCACCCAAATGAACTTTGGTAAATCATCTACCATACGCCGGGTTAGCGTCATCAAGCAGTCAATTGAATCGATATATAAATATATATATATATATTTGTTTATATATATATATATATCGATATAAAGAAGTGATCAATAAGACATGAATATATATATATATATATAAAGCGCCGAGAGGAGAAGTGATGGTGATGCCACCGCAGTGTTTTTATCCCTCCGCCACACCCAAGCGGGAGAGCTATTTAGATAGCACCACTTTAGGGCATCTCTGACTTCAATCATCTTGTCCCTTCTAACTCCATGTCCATCATCTGTCTCAGCTGCCTCGCTGTTGTTGTTATTATTCTTGATTTACGTATATTTATATTTATATTTATAGATCATTCCTTCACTCATCAGGCGCCACGCGCCTCACGGCACACGTTCCCATGGCGTTGCATCAAGCGGCTTGGACAGAAGCCATCTTGTTCCGCTGGGATGTATCGGAAATGACGCAGATCATACAGGCCGCGTTGAGAAACATGAAGCCTTCCGACCAGGAGGCACTGTCTAAAGTGGCTGGAGATGTTGTACACAGCGCTGCGGACTACGGTCTGCTGAGTGACGTGCTCCCAGTAGTGTGTGAGCAGTTGGAGGGGCACATGATACGTAAGCCCTTATTCCCTATAGGCAACTACTGGCGGTACGACTGGGAGAGGCTCAAGCAAGAGGGGAAGGCGTGGCTGAAGGAACCCTCAGGCAGGAAGTATGGCGGAAACCCTGCCACGGCGAATTTTCACCGAATGTGCCGTGCATATTGTGACTGCCGCACAATCTGGACCCCCCCAAGCCCATCTGAAGAAGGACATGTGCTACTGAAACGATACATCGAAAACTATTGTGCTGGGGCAAACATCATGTTGAAAACAGAAAATAGGTATGAAGACTATTTGGAATTCTTTCTCGACAAAGCGCCCGTGTCATGCATCGAGGCTCTGCTACGAGTAGCTGCTCCCATCGCTCTGAAGGGGGAGAAGAGTAGTGAGAAGGTGAGTCTCACAGCCTTTGCATCGATCATCACCCGCAAGAACCTCTCCCCTGCCACAAACACCTCCACGGCAAACGACGCACTCCATGGTCATGAGGAGGCCTGTCAGATCCTCCAGCTCGTGATAGATTGGATCTCAAAGGCGGCACCGGTGTATCTAACTTGCTTTGTGGAAATTTTCATCCGGAAGGCGGTGTCGTTGAGTTCGTTGCACATCTTCTTCCCCGTGTTGAATAGGCTGCCATGCGTTGCGGATGGATCTATGGCACCGGTCGCTATTCAGCGGTCAATGAACTGGGAAGACTGGGATAAACTTACAGCATCAGAGCGGGAGTTGATCATTCTGATGAAGGGTGTGAGGTCGAACGTCCGCAGCACGGCCAAGCTGCAGGATCTTTCCAGTGATGCGCATCTAGACAATAAAAAGGTGCTGGTGCTTCTACGCAGGTACGCGAACTCCGCGGTTTCATGTCAGAAGAGCGGAATTCCGTTCCAGCGGCGGTTTACCATGTTTAGCCCCATAAATTATGTCAAAGAATTTTTCACACTTCCGCTAGGCGTTCCTTCCTCGGCTTGGACAGAAGCCATCTTGTTCCGCTGGGATGTATCGGAAATGACGCAGATCATACAGGCCGCGTTGAGAAACATGAAGCCTTCCGACCAGGAGGCACTGTCTAAAGTGGCTGGAGATGTTGTACACAGCGCTGCGGACTACGGTCTGCTGAGTGACGTGCTCCCAGTAGTGTGTGAGCAGTTGGAGGGGCACATGATACGTAAGCCCTTATTCCCTATAGGCAACTACTGGCGGTACGACTGGGAGAGGCTCAAGCAAGAGGGGAAGGCGTGGCTGAAGGAACCCTCAGGCAGGAAGTATGGCGGAAACCCTGCCACAGCGAATTTTCACCGATTGTGCCGTGCATATTGTGACTGCCGCACAATCTGGACCCCCCCAAGCCCATCTGAAGAAGGACATGTGCTACTGAAACGATACATCGAAAACTATTGTGCTGGGGCAAACATCATGTTCAAAACAGAAAATAGGTATGAAGACTATTTGGAATTCTTTCTCGACAAAGCGCCCGTGTCATGCATCGAGGCTCTGCTACGAGTAGCTGCTCCCATCGCTCTGAAGGGGGAGAAGAGTAGTGAGAAGGTGAGTCTCACAGCCTTTGCATCGATCATCACCCGCAAGAACCTCTCCCCTGCCACAAACACCTCCACGGCAAACGACGCACTCCATGGTCATGAGGAGGCCTGTCAGATCCTCCAGCTCGTAGTGGACCGCCTGACGAATTTTAAACTTGGGGATCTAGTAGATTGCGCTGGAAAAAATGACAAAGGTTTGGATTTCATATCTATGGTTGCGGCTGAAGGACTCGTACATCTTTTTTGGCCCATCCTGCTTTCCCTGTCTTACTTCAATGACAAAGACTGCATACAACTACGCAATGAAATACAAAAGGAGGATTTTGATAACTTAAAGGACGACGATAAGATGCTATTCCGTTTGAAGCTCAACACGTCAGCACAATGGCAGCAGAAACGTGGTTGAGCCAGACTGACTAATATGTACTGTTTGTCTTACTTAACTGGTTCACTGGTTCAAATTCTCGTTGATCACGAGAATTTGGATAACTCCAGAAAACAGGAAAAGGAACGTACGCGACGCGTACAATATAGAGGCTTGTGACTTGGGAAAGGGTTGCTCCTCACCCCTTGTGCATGCCATCATTCCCGTCTGTAGTGTTTTGTTTTGTTTCGCACGCACACGACCTTTTTTACCTTTTCCTGTGTAGTAAGGTATTTACGTGGATATATAATATATATATATATATATGTTGGTGTACGAGTCTATATATAAGCTAAGGATCATTGTCTGTGGAGTGTGGAATCATTTGAAGTCCTTTGTGACCATTAACAGGTATTCCACTTGCTTCGAAACGCCTCCACACACACACAAAAAATATATATATATTATCATATAACATCATATAATATCATATAATATATATGCAAAGGAAATCTTCATTCAAGACGTGGGTTATTCGTTTTCCATGCATTTTAAACGATAGATTGATGTGATAGATAGAGTTGCGAGTCGCGAGTTCTGTAGAGTGTGTTGTTGTTTTTTTCCCCTCTTTCCTCCTTCTTAGCGTGTTTCAAAACATAAGCAAACTTGGGTTTCGTCCCATTTGGCGCAACATTGGAAAGCATATAGATATTTATTTACATTTCTTTAGATTTTTATTATTATTATTTATAGAATCATAGCGTTGAACTTCTACTTCCGCCATAAGAAAGGCCGTAAGAAGAATAAGTCGTACGCGTATATCCCCCCCACAAAAAAAAAACGCAAAGGCATACGCATATGCTACAATGGTTTCCTAGCAGCCCTTCTTATGCGCCCGAGCAGCTGAAGGAGGAAGTGGAGGAGGTTGTTTCACGTTGTTGCTCCTCCTCCTCCACTCGCCATCCGCAGACCTCTAGCTCAGCGCCTCCTATGGAACCACTCACACGTACCATTAGCTCTCCGCGCTGCGAAAATACACTTGGAATCGTGCCAACGCCTTCAGACGCAGAGCAGTTTGGTATTCCTCTGACCCACGCGAGTGTTGCTGTGTGCCGTAGCGTTCATGCCCAAGCGGAGCGAGCCCCCGCTGCGGCAGCTTCAACGTACTCCGTGGAAGACCTCAGCAACTGCCGTCTTCCATGTGGTGGGCTCTCTGACCGCTCCAGCAGGGTCGTTGCCGCGGGTCGGCAGGACCCCGGCAGGACGGCAGAGGCGCAGCACTTCTCCGGCCCGCCTTGTCCTCCATATGATGCCGGTGATGATTGCCTGCATCCGAGCAACAACGAGATAAAATCGTTCGCCTCGATGGAGCGGTCGGATGCTCTACTGGTGCTAGCGCGGCGTTATCAGGAGCTAGAAGGGCGGCATCTTCAACTAACGCAGCATCTGGATGAAGTGCTTCATCAACACCAGGTGTCTGCGCAGCGCATGAACCTCGATGCGGCTTCCGCAAGAGCGTCCTACTTGCAGCTGCAGGAGCGGCACGCAGCGCTATGGTCGGCTCTACAGGATGCCAGAGACGAGCGGGAGAAACTATGCCGTCTCCAGCGTGTGCACGACGTGGAACGGGCCGTGGCGCAGCAGACACACCAACGAGCGGCTGCCCTGTGGGAGGAAGAGCGACAGGGATGGCAGCGACAACTCGAGGCCACGTCGGCGGAGCAGGTCCAGTGTGAGAGCGCTCTTCTCTCTTGGATGGCCAAGTACGAGGCGCTGGAAGACGTGGTCCGGACGCTACAGATTCAAATGGATGCTAGAGAGCAGCATCGCCTCCGCCTTACATCTGGCAGTGGGTCCACGATGGGTGAGGCGGGTGAGAAGGGTAAGGGTGACAACCGATTCCATCAAAGCCAGTCGCCATCGCTCTCCGCAGCCACCTCATCGGGGTCGGGGTCCGCCGAAGAGGAAGCAACGTCTTTTAAGGGGGGGAACATCTTGTCTCGTGGGGGCGGATTCGCCCACGGCGTCCGCGAGGAGCTGCAGGCGAGGGTGGAGTTGACCTCGCGTTGCTCTCTCCCTAGTCCTCATCATCATCATCCGCCGTCACAATCGCGGCGGGCGGTGGATACGGAAGAACACAGCGTGCTGCAAGTCGAAGACGGCGAAGACGTCGTTCCTGTCAGCCGTATCCCTATGGCCGATGCGGTGTTGTCGAACCAAACGTCGACTTCAGAGGAGGAGGAAGAGGAGGAGGAGCGTGGTGACCAGGTGCAGCAGCTCAGCCTCTGCACGGAGCGGGAGCAGAGCGTGCAGGATGTAAAGGGGCGTCAGAGGGACACGATGCGTGCTGTTGTGCACCATACGCGAGTGTGTCCGAGGCAGGAGCTGCAAGCGCCGGAGGAGGAGGAGGAGGAGGAGGAGGAGGAGGGCAACGTGTCCAGGAAGATGTTCAGAGGAAGGAGAGATGACAGAGCACCATTGGCATCCACACGCAGTGCTAGTAGTGGTAGCAGCAGCCTTCTTCACAACCTTAGTGGGCGCAGCGGGGGGTATGAAGTGTCGGTGACGCACGCCGCTCCTCATGCGATCCTCATGCCGTCGCCAGTCGAAGCGGAACGCGTTTTGTATCCACATACACACGCCGGCGGTACCAACCCTGGGGAAGTGCCGCCAAGGTCACCACCGCTCGCGGCGACGCCCCTCGGAGGAGTGGAAGCAAACGGTAAGGACGGTAATCATCGGGTGGGGCAGCCCAGCGACGTCGCTGCCACTGATGATCGCCGAGGGGAGAGGCCGCCGCAGCATAGGGGGGCAGAGGAGGAGCAAGAGGATAAAATGTCTTGTGACGATACGCCTCATCGCCAGAACATACGGATAGACGGCAGCACCGGGAGTGCTTCTCTCTCTCGCCTCTGCGGGAGCGGTCCAACGGGGTCGTCCACACACCCCCTCCAGGGGGTGGACCCAGCGAAGAGCCAAGGTGCCGTGGCATGGGAGGCGGCCGACCTACCACTTCCTCTTCCGGCGCGGCACGAGGTGGAGGAGAAGCTACAGCAGGCGTTGGGTACCGTTAGTGCTGCGGAAGTGGAGCTGGCCGCACTGCGCCGAGAACAACGCGAAGCCGCGGCCCAGCGAGACGCCGCTCGACGCCATCACACCCGCTGTCGCGACGAGTTGGCGGCGCTGCTGTTGTGGACGTCCGAGAAGTCAGCGGAGATGCGCCGGCGTTGGTACTCGAAGGACGCGTGTGAGGCGCGGCGGCGGCGGGGATCAAATGTATGCCTCGTACCGGTGGACGGCCCCTCCACACAACGAGACAAAGAGGATGACGAAAAGGATATCACGCCAAACCCCGAAAGGGGCGCTGCGTGGGACCAAAATAAAGGAACGGTTGGATCGGAGCGTGTGGGTGTGGATTCAAGGGCGGGAGGTCTCGGCGGGAGGGATCGGATGCCACCAGCTAGAAGAGATACGCCAATGGACACCTATGGGGGTTGTTCCCCGCCCCCGTCTGCACCGTGCGGCACCGGAGGGAAGAGTTCTACGCCGCCGTACGCGTTTGAAGCCCCACGCGACGCTTCCACTTCGTGGGGACACACCCAACGCTCATCCACCGCGCCCACCACGGCAACGGGAAGGAAAGAGGGATATGGGGGCCGCCAATGCACCACTCAGTGCTCTTCCTATTCGGGGGGGATCACCACACGCTCGGGCAGAAGCAGCGGCGGGAGCGGTGTGGTGCCGTCTCGCAATAATCGCTCTGGAAAGAGAAACGCACCTCTTGGTCTCTCCGGTGGGCGACGCGCGGGCGGCGTGGAGGACTCCAGCACATTTGTGCATCCAAAGCCGAGCGCGACGCTGCCTATGGATGCCGATGATACAGCGGACTTGATCGCTGGCCTAGGGGAGCGCATCGAAACGCTTTTTGGGGATCACCTGTGTCTTATTCGATCTGTTCGAGAAGAGAAAGAGCGCCACCGCCGCACGTGGCGGGAGAGAGAGGCAGCCAGGGCTGAGGTGACCGACCTCACGGCAGAGCTCGCCACCTGCCGACAGCGGCATGCGGCGGAGAAGGCTCGCTGGGTGGCGCAGCACCGCGCCCACCGGGAGCTGGTAGGGAAGCGTGTGGAAGACAAGGAAGAGCTGGATGCCAAGGAGGCGCTACTGCGGCGCCTGCAGCGTCGGTACGAGGAGGCGGTGGCGGAGTGCCACGATCTCCGCTCCCACAAGGAGAAGGAGATAAAGAAACTGAAGCAAGCCCTTCAGGAAGCAGAGACGGTGGCTCAGTGCCTGGAGGAGGCCCGTATCCGTGACGCCGAAACGCTGGGCCGGCTCAAGGACGAACTCCTGCGGGCCGATGCCGCATCCCCTCCTCCGCCTCTGGCCGCCGCAGAGGTGCTCTACGCGGCGCTGACGGACATGACAGCGTTGACGGTACATCTCCTGCTCTGTCACGGCGCTTTATGTGTGAAGGACTTTTATCGCCAGCGGGCAGAAGCGCAGTGGACGAGTGGCGCGGGGTGGGCGGACAGCAGCCAGGGCCACGACAAGCACCAAGAGAAGAAGCAGGCACGCTCTGAACAGATGACGGACGAGGAGATGCGGGCCATCTTGTGGTGTCTGGAGCGCTGCGGGCCCGCGGGGGTATCCATCTCCTCCAGCCCGCCAGACGTCGCCGACAGGGCCACGGGATCTCGCAGCTATGGGCACCACACAGAGGAGGAGACGAAGAAAGGGCAGTGCTGGATCACAGCAGCGGCGGCGGCGGGCCCGCATTGGCATCCACTCGTCGAAGTCAAGGTCTCCGTCTTGTCTCTGTGGTGCATTTGGTACGAGCGGTGTGTCGACTGCAGCGGCTCTCTTGCTGGCGGCAGCGCCACGCGCTGCGGGGCCGCCCTCTCCTCTCTCCCACACGAACACATGATGACGTGGCGCCAGCTGTGCCTCCCCGACCCGTATTTTTGTGCCCCGTACAGACGATCCTGCTGCCTAGTGTGTGGCAGCGGTGGGTGGGGGACGACGGCGTGGGGCAAACGGAAGGCCTTCACGGGATGAGGGGAATAGACGTGATGCCTCAGGTGGTGCTCCCACCCATGACGGCGCTGGTGGAGCGGCTGCGACCAAAATTTGCCTCGGCGGAGGAGAAGGAACGGACAGAAGGGACGAGGGCAGCGGTGGGGCATGCCGCTCCTCTGGCGGCTCAAGTCCTGCGCATCGCCCAGCTCCCCCTGTCCCCCGCCCTGCCGTTCTCCTTACAGGGTTTACAATCCCTGCGGCTGTTCAACATCCTTCTTTATCTTCTGCTGCTGTTGCCGCCACCACCACCACGGTGTCGTCAGACATGACGCCTGTGGGTGGAGCAACGAGCCACAACGCGTATGTGCTCTCTCGATATCTCGTGGAGGATTGGATGTCGCGGCGACCAAAGTTGAAGGAGCAGGGGGGGTTAAAGCAGCGATTCCGGGAGAGGCTCCGGCGTGAGGCGATGACGTCGAGCAGCACTCCTGGCGGTGCCGCTTGGGTCTTGATCATGGACGACGTGGACGAGGATACGAAGGAAGGGGCATCGCTAACATCAAAGGCAATAAAGAAGAAGCAAAACCAAACGGATGGGCAGCCGGTGTTGACGCCATCTACTACGCCAATACGGAATGGCAATGGCACGGCAGGTAGGCCCTCCGCCATCGCATCGGACCTCATCCTCCCCGCCGAGGACCAGCAGCGACGCGTTCACCTCCTCTCTCATCTGCTCCCAGGTACCTTTGGTGAAACGGCGCTGTCAACCTTTGCTGCGCAGTTTCCTGCCGTCACCGAACGCCTCTGCGCGCTGCGAGATGTTGCGGAGGCCCCCTCTGCCCCATTGCCATGGAAGCCGCCGCCGCAGCAGCAGCAGCAGCAACAGCAGTCGATGCGGCTGCAGCTTCTCCCAGCCTTGTGTCGCTGGTGGCGCTCCCAGGAGGGGGCGGTGCAGCAGCAGGAGTCGATGTGGGCAGCGCTGGCCGCGAGGTGCGAGGGGCTGCAAGCGGCGCTGGAGGCCTCTCGGCGTCAAGAGGGTCGCAGGGTGGCGGAGGCGCAGCAGGCGGCGGTGGAACAGTGCCGCGCCGAAGCATCGCAGGAGATGGCGGCCGCTCAGGCAGTATGGGTGGAGCAGATCCGTCTCATGGAGCAGGCAGTGGAGGGGGAGCGCGAGGGGCGTCGTGCGGCCCAAGACTTGCTGGCGGACTACCGCCGCCGAGAACTGGAACTGCTTGCCGAACGCTGGGAGCTCCAGAATCAACTGCAGGCCCACAGTGTGGACACCAGGCGGGCGCTGCTACGCCATGATCTCCACCTCCCCACGCCGACAAATTCGGACGAATCCACGTTATCACCATCGCCGTTTTCTGCAAAACCACCGCTGGTTGGTTCGACTTCCGTAGCTGCTGCCAGAACCACCAGTGCGGGGATGTCGTGGCTATACCGCGACCAAGAGAACGCATCTGCCTCGGGTGAGCAGGTGCACGTGGGGGCCCCAGGTGGTCACGGCAGCGCGGCGGCTGGCGTATGGCCGGGCGGGGATGCCATAGAAGGGCAGTGCGGCGTAGAGGATCGCCGTACCGAGAGCAGTACGCGGACTCGATGGCAGCGATCAGTTCGTAGCGGAAGTGCGTGCTCGGTGTCGTCAACTTCCCCTCCAGCACACGGCGAGGGCGAGGAATCGACGGCGGAGACGATGGCCATAGAGCAGGCGAAGCAGGTAGCGACCTCCTTGCACCAGCTCGTGTCTAGGAGGTGGGCAGGGGGCGGCGACCCACCCCCATCCAACAGTTCGTAGCGCCCCAGAGCTTCAGCACAGCCGTTGTGGTTCTAACCTTTTTGGGCGCGGAGCAGCAGCCTCGTCGGTGGAGAGAAGCAGGGCGGGGGGCGAGGACGGGGCAACGCCAACGAAGCTGTGCGTCCCCTTGGCTCCAACGCAAGAGACTTGTAGCAAACGCCCTCCTAGACGGTGGAGCGCGCAACGGACGAAACATTGAGGCGTCAGTGGGTGTAGGTACGTAAAAAAGGTCGCGGGGGCGGGGGGGGGTCTACAGAAATGTTTTTTTTAATATATATATTTTTATTTTGATGGGTATTCAGGCCCCTGTTTCTCCGTTTCTTGTGAGCCACGAACGATGGAGTTCGTAGTGGATGAGTACCATGGGAATTTGTTTGTTGATGTGCGGACCTTATATGCACCTGATGCTGGAGAAACTGCTCTTTTTTTTTAATTCTTTTCCTTTCTTTTCTTTTCTTTTCGTCGTGCAGCAGCACAGCGTTTTCTCCGTCTATTCGCTCTCCATGTTGAACCGAAAATAATTAACGGCCGCCACAAAAGAAGAGGAGTCACCCTTTGGGAATCCTTTGTTGTTGTTGTTGTTGTTGTTGTTGTTGATTCCTTCGTCTGCTCATCGTCTAGACGCAGCCGGTCCCACATGGCATCCCCGCCTGCTCCCAACTGTGTGGAGGAGTTCGACCGTCCGGCCCACCGCTGCGGCGATCCAGCCGAAATGGGTCTTGAGGAAATCGTATCCCTGCTGCTGGACCTCAAGAAAGAGGGAAGAGAGCTGCGTCGCGAGCTGGAGAGTGTGAAGAACGAGTTGAAAGAGAGGTGGCCTGAACAGGGGTGGTGGAGATCAAGGGGTGAAATGCCAGCCAGCCAACAATGCACGCCAGACGCCTTGTCACAGCAGTTGGTGACACTGGTGCTGTCCTCTGCTTCGCCAGACCCCGTGGAGATGGAGGCGCTGTTGGAAAGGGGCGCAGATCCGCACACAATAATTCATGACAAGGGCCGCAGTCGGACGGTGCTGCATGAGCTTGTCCATCGTGGGTCTGAGCCGTGCGTGGGGGCGGTGATGGGGCAACAGCGCCCAGTGGACCTCGCCGTGTTGGATGAAGATGGCTGCACCCCCTTGCATCGGCTCTGCGCTGAGACGCTCCCCGAAGCCACGGCGGTATTAATGTTGGTGCATATGGTGGCACGTCTACAGGACCCGACTAAGGAGACCAGGGTCTCTTGGGAGCACAAGGAGGCAACGCAGGGGCACAACTTCCTCAATGCGGCGGCGGCGAGTGGGCGACTGAGTGCGATGTGGCTGGAGGTTCAAATTATCCCAGCGTTAGGGGATAAACCGAACTATTATTTCGAACTGACCGTGCCTGTGGAGACGAAGGACTGGAGCCGGCTCCCCCCGCGACACAAGCGGATGTTTCGGCGAATCACTGAAATAGACGAATCGCTAGAGGCCACCAAAGCATTGATACGTGAAGTGCATCAATTTCGGCAACGCGGTGATACGAGGCGGATAGACACCTTGGTGGAGGATGGAGCGGATGTTATGGCGTGGAATAAGGAATTGATGCCAATCCTGACGTACGCCATCCTCAATTGCCCTGCCAAAGTGGTGGAGGGGCTACTAACAAGCCCACTGGGCATTGACTTCACTCGGCGCGATGGCAAGTTCCACTATTCTCCATTGCATGTCATCTGTAAGGCACGTTTCACCGACGAGGAAGTCCGAGCAATGCTGAATGCAGTTCTGGATCGCCCACCGTATGTGGACGATATGATCGACTGGGGAGTTCTTGACAATGGGAGGTATTCGCCCATCTCACGTGCAGCATACTATGGTCGCCTTCCGTTGTTTGTGCAGGTAATGTTTTATGAGCGGAAGGTGGACTACTTCATCCATTTCCCTGGTCCAATCCCTCTTCGTTTGTCTCAACAGAGTCTAGACTGTATTCCTTTGAGCGATACAGACAAAGGTCGCTTCTATTGCATGTGACATTGACCCCTTTGACAGATGAGGGAGGGAGGGGATGCGGTGCGGTGCGACAAGAACCCTACCAATGGATTGGTAGAACAAGGATTGGTTTGTGTGTATGTATGTAAGATGTAGAAGGAATGGATGGTCCCCCCCCTCTCCCCTTGCCCTCCGTACAGGGGTGTATCCGACGCAGGGGCCATGCCATGACACCCAGGGACTTCGTCTCTCAAGATGGATATGGGAGACATCTTTAAAAGCTTTTGGGAGTTGTTGCTTTACTTCGATAAACCTCCGATAAGGTGCGTTCTTCTTCTTCTTTTTTTTGTTTTTTTTTAGTCTTACACAGCGCGAGAGTCAGAGACGGAGCTTAATATATTGTGATGAGTGGAATCCGTGGACCCGGCGCTGGTGCGGAACAAAAGAACGCAATAGCACGTTGCGTCGCACGCCGAGCTGGGTCCCTACGCGTGGAGGGCGGCAGGAGGAGGAGGAGAGGCGAGAAGATTGGTGGAAGGGAGTGGAAGAATATGAACGTTACGTCTAAGTCGAGCAGTCAGCGAATCCGATCCAGTAGCGCTACTACGGGATCGGGTCCGAGTGGACGATATCTATAGGAATCTGGAAGCAGTTGTTCTTTAGGCAGTTGTTTAACTGGCCGTTGTTCTTTTGAATTACATGGTAGCTAATGTTTCGTGTTGTGTGAGGAATGAAGCAGGTGAGAGGTTCGAGGCTCTCATGATGATGTGTCCTTCTCTCTCATAGAGGTCAAAAGGGTAAAGGGTAAACAGGTAGGTTGGTTTCTTTTGACGTCCTCACCTCTGTCATGTAAAAGACATTTATATGTCTTTATATACTTATAGTGTAAAACAAGTTTTACGGATGTATTTTTGTTTGTTTGTTTGTTTGTTTGTCAATAGCTGTGCTCTCAATCTTCCAAGTTGTGCAATTCATCTTCGTTTCTAGACTTCAAGGGGTTTCCAGTCTTGCTTCACTCGCAACATGGGGAGGAAAATGTTCATCCAGCTCCGGCTGGTGGTGGCGTTGTCCTGTTATTAGAATGTGTAGGTGGTCCAATGTCACTTATATGAGTGTCAAGGATTAAACAAACTCTTGTTCTTGCGAAACATCTGTTCGAGGCCCTTCTCTCTGGCCTATATGTTATACTGTATGACCTGAAAATGGTGCAATGGAGAAATTTTCAAAGTTATCGCTGGCTCCCTTGCCTCCCTCCGTTGGCTTTCATTATTTTTCCCCCTTTTTTGGCATTGGAATAAGATCAGTGAAGATCGCTCAAGAAAGAGCTTTGCAAAAGATCTCTACTATTGGGCTATCACCAACTCTAAGTACACTTCAACCAAAAAAAAAAAAAAACACTAATGCACCAATGGTGTTGCGCTGTCAGCGAGGTGCTATGAAGAGGAAAGGAGGAATCTCCAAACAAATTACCAACATATCACCTCTTTATCCCCACACGTATTCCATTCTACTCCATTCCCTTCTCTTCTCTCTCCCTCTCTCATTCCTTACTCTCTTTCTTTCTTCAGTTTTTTTTTTTTTTTTTTTGTGTGTGTGTGTGGGTAAAGGAGCTCACTTGTTTTGCATTTGTGTATTTGCGTGGTTCTTTTGCCCGACACACTCCACATTCAGAGAGAGAGAGACATCCCTCTCGCGCTCTATGTTGTCTAGTATCTGTCGGGACGCCGTGCAGGAGGGATGGAGCGTACAAGACAACTACATGCAACCGCAAAGCCTTCCTTTATCGCTGGGCCCCTCCTACGGCATGGAAGGTGCAGCTGGATGCCCCCCTTAGTGTCACGCCATCCCATTGCTCTCCACAGCCTACACAAACACAAGCGCCACTGCGGCCACTCGATCCCTCCGTGCCGCATTGGCCCCACGCAACCGCCGCCGCTAGCACCACGCATAAACCCACGTCTTTTCCTTCCCCCGATGGTACTACCGGCGAGGTGAGGTTGCGCTGTCGGTGCTGCGGTCAGGCGTTTGCTCTGGAGAGGCGAGAGAAGGCAGCGTGCCAGCGCGCTGGTGCCGCGTCTTCGCAGGAGGGGGAGGGGGAGGGGATGCATGGCTTTGGCAGGACTCCAGCGGTTCGGCCCGCAGCCCAAGACGATGCCGTTGCTCTGCGGGCCGGCTGTCGGCACGCGGCACTCCATCATTGGCGACAGTATGTGCAGCGAAGGGCGGGCGACTCGTGCCGTTCAAGCCGGTCTCCCCCGAGTCGAAGACCTCCGCCGCTTGCCCATCCAGCGATTGGCGCCTCCATTGAAAGTGCGGACGGACGGCATTACGGCCCCTTGCGCCCATCTCTCTTCTCGCCGTGGATGGCCCTCCCAGAGGAGATCACCACCACCCCGATGGGGATCGCATCGCCAGCCGACGTGCCTCCCTCCCTATCCTTCCCCCAGCAGGCACGAGATATCTACCTCCCAGCCGATACGCCACACCAGAAACCGTCGAGCGAGATGGGCGGGCTATCCCCAGGGTCATCCGCCGGGTGGGGGGGCGACGGACGCTCGGGACAACAACATCGAAATGGAACCTAAATCGGCGCGAAACGGTGCCATGGGGCGAGCGGCGGAGCCAGCGCGCTCCAGCAGGGGGAGGGACGGCAAAGAACACGAGGAAGCGAGCGGGCGAGGCTGCGGCCCCATGGAGGTGGGATCGATGCCATCCCTGCTCTTCACCAGGGCACAGCGGCGGCAGGGGAGGTACGGCGGGACCACCGCATCCCCCCCTGTCGCCCCCCACTTTCCATCAGTCGGTTGGATGCACGTTTCCGCCACCGGCAGGGAGCCGATCCGGTTGCCCTGCCGCGGCCCTTCCCTCCTGGTATCGCTGCAGCGCCATCCGCTCACTAGTACATGGCCGCAGGTGCTGCAGGCGTGGGAGGCGACGCTGCTTCGATTCCCTTCGCCTCTCTTTTCATCTACTTCAGCCCTATTGTGTTTATCTACAGTCGAAGACGAGGACGAAGACGAAGACAAGATTGAGGTGGCTTTTGGTAAGGCGGAAGTGAAGCTCTGGCAGCACATGCAGCAGCTGTTGCCTCTGCCATCCTGCCGTCGCTCTGCAACGAGCGACGGCAGGTCACCTGGTGCTGGCTCGGACGCGGTGGCTGGTGGGGGTGCCGCACAGGGGACCCACATCACATCGTCATCGTCGTCGGCGCCGTCCTTTTGTTCGCTGTATCGCGGCCTTTACACGCTTTTGATTCGCACCGAAGCGCAAGAGCAGCAGGAGGCACAAGAGCGAGGGGACGCGGGAACCGCTCCATTCGTTCCTGAGGCAGCTGGCCTTGCCCATGAACAAGAGCACGGTATAGCCGCCGCCGCCACCACCACCGCGGCCGCACCGGTTTGCTGCTCCTGCTGGACCTCTCTCGTGCTGCCCCATTTAAAGCGGCAAGAAGAAGCGGCGGCGGCGGCCTGGGCGGCCGTCACAACCGCTGTGGGGAGGCCCAGGAGCCTCACGGGTTATCGCCGTCTCCCACGTGTTGGGCAGCCGGTGTACGTGGTGGGAGCGGGCGGGCGGCCGGCACGGTGGTCCCTACTGACAGTTGGAGCAGATCACGTACTTCCCAGGATGCAGCGACAGCTGACGAGATCCGGTGCATGCTCAGTGGCATTCCTCTACAGCACGGTGTCTCCAGCTCCTCCTCCTCCCTCTATGCGGGTACAAGCAGTGTGGACCCCGTGAGCGACGACGACCCCACCACTGCTGTTGGGAGCGAGCCATACGTGGAGGAGGAGGAGGAGGAGGCAGCGCTTCTAGAGCAAGTTCTTCAAGCCGAAGCGGAGGAGCGCCGGCTGGCCGTGGAGTGTGCGGAGCGCCGAGCTGTGCTGGCGCAGCGCTGCGCTGCCCTTCGCTCCATGAAGGACAACCACGAGCGGCGCATAGAGGCGGAGATGCAGAAGGTGTGCCACCAGGACTGGATGCGCTGGTCTCACGGCCAAGTCCCGTGTGCCGCCGTCGGTGCCCCGCCCTCGCAGATGAACGGCACTTCCGCACACCCGCAGCAAGAGAACGGACCCATGCTAGCGCCCTCTCCCTCTCCCCAACCCCCACCACCACCCCCACCAACGCCACCGCCATTGAGTTGCATGGGAGTGTGGAGTGCGATACAGCCGAGACGGCCGCCGCGCTCGTCCTGTCACGGCTGGAGGCGCTGGCGGCGCAGGACCTCCTAGGCTTTGCATTCCCGGGCCTCGCCCCCATCCCGAGACGGCCGCAGGGCATCACGCATGGGGGCCGCCTCCCTCCGCCTCGGGTAAGGTGGTGGCGGCGGCTGCGACGGGTCCCCAGTCGAACACCGTCTCCTTCTGCCCCTGCTGTGCCGCCCCGCTCCACCGCTGAAAAGGATCGCCGGTCAACGAGGGGTCGTCGTCGTCGTCGTCGCCCATGCTGGTGCCGCTCCTACACCATTTTGTGGCGCCGTGCACTCCTCCGCAGCCCCGGCCGTCCGCTGGGTGGGAGTGCCCCGCCGCCCCGTCTCTACTACGAGGACGAGGAAGAGGTGGGCCACTTGTTGGGGCTTCGACTCGGGACCTCGTACAGAATAAGGGCCGGGCTGCATCTCCTCACCGACAGGGAGGTGGAGGGGGGTGCGGGCCGAGGAAGAAGTCCAAGCGCCGGTTCGTGGGAGTCTAGCGAGGAGGAGGAGGAGGAGGACAGGGAGGCCGAGGACGGGCCATCCCCCTTTGGCGGCGCGGCGGGGGGGCCCCTATTGTCACACGGTACGCCTTTTTGGCCCATGCTCGCCATTCAGTTGCAGCAGCATCGCTACGCACGCTCCGCCCTGCTAAAGGATGCCGGCGCCTTGTGGGGAAAGGGCGGCCGTGCGCCTCGGCCTCATGCAGCCCCACCCATTCGTAGTATCGCCGCTAGCACGAACAGCGCTGGTGCCTCCGCCGCCTTGTCTTCCCCCACTTCATCTTTGTGGTTTCTGGTCCCCCTCCGAGAAGTGAACACCGCGCTGGGTACCCTGATGACCGCTGTGGCGTGGCTGTACACGCTGCACCAGCCCCCCCACCCCGTCTGGCAGCAGCCGCCGTCGCTCTTGGCAATGGGGAACCACGTCGCCACCACCACCCCTGTCTACCGGGTACAGCTGTGCCCCGCCACAGAACGCAGTACGCTCCGCTTACATCGTCTACCAGCGTCCCCTCCTCCTACCAGCGGGGGAGACGGTGCGCCAAAAGCTCTGGTGAACAGAGGGTCGGCCGGAAGAAAAGGTGCCGCAAGAACCGAGGCATCCTGTCACGGTACGCCACCAGATAACGCTCGTCCTGCGGCAGCCGCTCCAGCCGGAGGGAGCTGGTGGTCGTGGCTTCCGGTACATTGGTCAAACAGTCGCAGCATGCTGCGGCTGCCCGCCACCGCCGTACCCGTCGCCCTCCCCCCGTCCCACAGCAGTGGAGAGGAGGCGGCGGACGAAGGGCGGCAACTGTGCTTCTACGTGGAGGTTTCCATGAAGACCTGGTTCGTGGAAGATTTTAGTGAGGCGTGTGTCATTTTTGCCGCGGCGGTGGTGCAGCCCCTGGCGCAGGAGCTCCAGCAGAGGGCCGCCCGCCGCGCTGCCGAGTTAGGAGCAGCCCTGGCGCTTGAGAGGCACGACGGTGCTGGGCCAATGCGGGAGGCGGGGGACGGGTCCCCTGCTGCAGAGAAGCACGAGGAACACCTAACCAACGATTCAGGGTCGACCACCACCTCCCCTGCTGGTATCCCACATGCCGCAAGAAGGAGGCAGAGTGAGTACCACGTCAAGCGCTTCGCCGCCTCGGCACAGCGGGAGATGGATCGGCTGCTACTTGTAGCCTCCGGGCCGCCCTACGTCATTGACTCCGACGGTAGTATCGGGTCCGCAGTGGGCGGCAGCCGCCCTTGTGTCCATCGAGCAAGTGTGCGAGAAAGCGTGTGGACGGTCGGCATGCGTCGGCTCCTGGCGGTGGTGCAGTGGTGCGTAGCCGCCTCGAGCGTGCTGCTGCCGTACGAGCAACACGTGGCGGATGGGGTAGACGGAAACAGAGACGTAGCATGAGGCGTGCGGAGAATGGGGCCGTGCGCATGGCTGCTTGCCTGTTGATATTTTTATGCTAACGTATCAGACCAGGCCCTAAAGCGTAGGCTCTTCACTCGCTCCGCTTTTTTTTTTTTTTTTGAAGCAAACAAAGCTTAGAGGGCTCCTTCCCCCCTCTACCCCCGCTGTTTCTACGCACATCTCCAACTCCAGAAATCCAAAAAAAAAAATCGCGATAGACGAGTGCCGTGCAGCGATGAAGTGGTTGATGTTGTTCTGAACTGATTCTTTCAAAGATGCGGGTTTTATTCTCGTGATGAATCGTACTTCCTCGCATACTTTTCCTCTCTGTCTTTGTATTGTGTTTATGTGCTTATGTTGTTGTTGTTGTTGTTTGTTTGTTTGTTTTTCCAGTGGTTGTATTCATTTACATTAACATTTATTCTTTTCTTTAGTTTAGTTTTTGTTGTAGCTTTGATAGGCAAAGGAGCTTCAAGTCATACTGCTTTCTCCCTCTTTTACAGGCCTTTCTGTTTATTTCTACTTCTTTCCATAGAATTTTTCTTCTTTTGTTTCATCCCCCTCGATAGAATCTGATCTTCTGGCCCTTCGACTTCGGTACAGCAGAGACTCATCGGAAGATTTTGTTGTTGTTGTTTTGAGTGGCTCACTTTTTTTTTTCTTCTTCTTTTTTTTTTGGTGTTGCTGTTGTTCCTCGCCCTTTGTATACGTGTGGTGTGGTGCTTCTCATCCGCCTCTTCCGTATCCCCCCAACCTTGAAGCACTGTACAAACAACTTCTTCTTTCTTCTTTTCTTGTTGTCTTGTATATTTTATTTGTTGTTTTTATTTATTTTCACGTTCACCATCTGAAGACTCTCTCTCTCTCGCTCGCTCGCTCATCCCTTTCTTCTTGTTGTTGTCATTCACTGTTAACGCTGGGATTCCTTTTCCCTTTTCGGTGCAGCGCAGGAAGAAGGTAACGGGTTGTCAACGAACACAAAAATAGTAAAACTAAAACAACGCGAAGGCAAGTTGGGGAGACATGCTTAGCCCAGCCGTTGTCATTCCACCTGGATGCAGCGCCACTGCTTTAACGGTGCTGGCCAGCAAGGGCGGCAACAACTTCGCCTACGCCACGCCACAGAGCGTTGTGATGAGAACAGAGAAGAAGGCCCCCGCAGAGAAGCCCAACGCACCCCCCACGTACCCAATCACAGGGCTCTACGGTGCCGCTGCGGGGGACGTCATCGCCTTCGACTATAATGAAAGCTTTATCGCCGCCATCGCCGTCAAGCGCGATCAGCAGACGAAGCTGGGGACGTCTGCCGCCGAACGGCAGCTCCTCATCTGGAATGCGACAGACGGCGAGCTGATCGAGAAGAAAGTCCAGATCAACGCCCTGCAGGCTCGGTTCCAGTCCGAGGGGCAGCCCATCTCCGTGTGTGTCGCGGGCAAGCATCACGTATTAATTGGTACAGCCAGCGGCCGAGTCATCTCTGTCAACACGAGCAGCGAGAACAACGAGCCCAAGGCGGTACAGCTACCACAGCCGGCTGGCACCCCGGCGGGGCAGCCCAACCAAAGCCGTGTCGTGGCTGTCACCGCGTCAAAGATCCGCCCCGAGTTGGTGGCCTGCGGCACGACGGACGGGACGCTTGGTCTATTCGTTCTCAGTGCCTCTACAGGGCTGCGTCTTACCGCCTCGGTACAACCTTTTCCAACGCCATCGCTCATCACTGGGGCCCCTGCCTTGCCGGTGAGCACGCTGGCCTTCAGCCCCTTCACGGACAACTACCTTGCGATGGGCTCCAGCGAGGGGGCCGTGTCGATCTTTAGTGTCGACGCCAATGCCCTCATGATGTCCTTCACCTACATCGCGAAAGACGTTAGCGGCCTGGCGTGGGCCTCGTGGGAGCAGGGGTCGCTCTACGTAAGCAGTAAGCACCACGGGTACGTCATGAAGTACAGCACCAACAGCAAGACGGAGGTAGAGCGCATCTGCCCGGGAACGTCGCTGCCACGCCCCTCCCCCACCGGTACTGATGCCACCCTCGTGCCCGTCGGCAAGCTGAAGCAGCTCAGTCTCGCCGCGTCGGCCGAGAGCTCCAGCCTCAGCGGTATCACTGGAATCGGCTGTGTGGAGGGCCAAGGACTCGCTCTAGCCCTTTGCGATGGAGGGGTGCATGTATACTACCTTCCCCGCCAGCAGACGGCGCTCAAGGCACCGCCGCAGCACACTCACCCAGCCCTCTGCGCGGCTGTATCGAAGCAAGACAGCCAAATGTACGCCACAGCAGGGGCAGACGGCCGCATTCTGGTGTGGATGACCTCCCTCCCCCTGCAGCCCCAGCACCTCCTCCGTGTCGGCGGGGTCCACAGCGGCCTAGCGGTAACAGCGCTTCAGTGGTCCAGCAACGGAAAGCACATCTACGCTGGCCTTCACAACGGAGAAGTCTTCGGCTTCACGCTCACCACCCAGACCGTCATCTGGCGCACGGCAGTCTTCGCTGGCACGCCAGTGACCTGCTTCGCGTACACCAACGCCGGCACCGCCCCTGTGCTCCTCGCTGGCGGAAAGGAAGGCGTGGCGGTGGTGACCAAGGACGGAACGGTCTCGCGCCGCATCCGAACGCCGGCCGCGGTGCAGGCCATGGACCTGGAGCCCTCTCGCGGTAAGGCGCTGCTCGTGGGCGGGGCGGATCACAACGTTTATGTGTATCAGCTGCAGACGGACGCCAGTAGCACCACC
Source organism: Vickermania ingenoplastis (assembly GCA_010157825.1). Lineage (NCBI taxonomy): Eukaryota > Euglenozoa > Kinetoplastea > Trypanosomatida > Trypanosomatidae > Vickermania > Vickermania ingenoplastis. The sequence continues at coordinate 59,247 of VFSE01000272.1, read as the reverse complement.
GCCGACGCTCCGCTCTTGACCCTCACGGGCCACACGGCCCCGATTACGGGCATGGCGTTCAACACGGTTAACCCAACCTTCTTCGTTTCCACCAGTGAGGACGGCACCTGCCGGGTGTGGGACCTGAGTGGCAACGAAGGGCAGAACATCTCCACACAGGCCCGAGTCATCACGACGCCATCCCCGGTGCGGTCGGTCGCCTGGTGTGCCAGTCTGGCCCCATTCCTTTTCCTTACCGGCGGTGAGGACGCGGCGGTGCGGTTGTGGGACTGTCGCACACCCAACGGTGGCCTGCTGGTGGCGCACCAGCGCAGCGCGCACGCCCCTGTTGTATCCCTTCTTACGCACCCCGAACGCCCACTCCTTGTCACGTCTCTGGCTCGCGATGGAACGCTCACGACCTGGACCCTGGGTGCCGTGCGACAGGCAGCGCTCGACGCGGCGCTAGGTATGCTCGATCAGCGCCTCACCGCCGTCCCCGACCCCACGCTGCTGATGCGGGAGAACGCTCAGGTCTCCGTCTCGGCGCCCGCCGCTGGCCCGCTCGCCACCAGCCCTGCGGTCCAGGCCATGGTCACTGAGCTCCGCAACGCTTCCAAGCCGATTGAGCGCCTAGAGAAGATCACGGGCTTCTTCGACACCGGAGTGCTTGGGATCAACGACCTGCGGCGCCAAGCCGCCATGGCCGTGAATCCTGCGGCCATCTCCCTCAATCTCGCCGAGGCCCTGCGGCAGTCTATTATGTTCCCTGGCGCGCAGGCGGTGGATGCGTACCGGGCGCAGGCCCACCACCTCCTTGAGAAGGCCAGGGGGAAAACCGTGACCAACGCCGGCGCAGAGTTTAAGAAGGCGCGGCTCCTCGAGGCCGCCGAGCGCCTGTTCAAGGTCGGTCTCCTGGAGGAGGCCATCAACGTGTACGGCGAGGCCGGCCAGTGGGAAACCGCCCTCGCCCTCGCTCCTGTTATTAGCCGAGACTTTTGGTCTCAGATGTGCGTCAAGGCCGCCACGGCAATGGAAGTCGAGGGCCGCGTGGATCGTGCGGCGGCGTACCTGATCGCCAGCGGTGACAGCCAGCGGGCAGCGCAGCTCTACGCCCGCGCTGCCGCCCCGCAGCTAGACGAGGCACTCGTGTTAGCAAAGACGTGCCCGCAGAAGACGGGCGCTCCTAGCGGGGCTGCCCCGGAAGCCACGATTGATTCCAACGGGACCAGCAGTGTTGCCCAGGCCTTGGCGGAGGAGCGGCTGTACGCGCTGCAGCAGCTGCAGGCCCCGGCCATCCAGGCCTCGCTGCTGTTGATGGAAGGGAAGAACGACGAGGCGGTCCGTCTGCTCGCCGAGGCCGGAGAGGTTGCTCTCGCCCACCTCCTCGTACATACCGTTCCCCTGCAGCAGCAGGAGAGCATCGACTTGGCCTATCGAATGGACCTCCGGCAGTGCTGTTGTGGTCAGCAATGGGATGCGGCCATCTTCTGCGCCAACACGATGACCCTCCATCACGATGGATTCGCAACCATCATTGCGGCATTCCAGGAGAGCATTCCGATGCAGGAGGCGGCCACCTCCTCGGAGAAACTCCGCGCCTTCTACGACCGCATCAAGCAGGAGTGCACTCGCACCAACGTGTCGCTGGATCATAACGTTATTCAGCAGCAGCACGCCGCCGACGGCATGGCCTCACAGAACCAACTGGCCGCGATGATCATCAGCTCCGACCCCGCCACCGGCCCCTACACCTCCATCCCGCTCATTCAGAGCTTCACCGGCTTTTTGGAGAGTCTGCTGGGTGTCGCGCTGCAGGACGTGGACGGCCCCAACGCCGCCTTCTACCTCAAGCAGGCGTACAGTATCTGCGGCTACGTTTCACTCCCAAAGATGCCTGCGGGGTCGCCCATGGCGGCAGAGTACCGAACCTTCCTCGCCCTCAGCTTCCTCCTCTCTACCCTCATGTGCGTCAAGCTCTACCGCCTCCCCCGAGTACTGAACCACGCCTTCACCAAGGCAAATGAACTCGGTCAGGGGTTGGCCAATGTGGAGGCGCTCATCGGCCGCGTACACGGCTGCCTGAGCAGCTACGCCCCTGGGTCGACCGATGTGAACTGCATCCCCAGCGGCTCTGGCATTCTCGTCTTCGACACCACCAAGAAGGGAGCGCGTCTGGTCTCGGCCATCACCAACGAGCCCATCACGGGGCCGGCGGTGGCGCTCAAGGGCCCGGCGGAGCCAGGCAACGCGTATGTGAGCCGCGAAGAGGCGCTCCACTGGGCACTCATCAGTCACTTCTCTCCCTTGGCCGACGGCTCAAGATTCTACGCCGTTTAAACAGGCGAGGGAAGGGGGAGGGGGCCTTACTCCCTTTTTTTCCCCTCCCTCCCTCCCTCCCCCCCTCCCTCCTTTTTTCTTGTGTTTTATGGGTATCAATCGACCTCTCGCTTTCGCGCTTATACCAGCCGGTATCGCAAGGCCTGCTGACAACAGATGAAAAGTCTTTCCCCTTCCCCTAATGGAATAGAAGGGAGGAGAGGGAGAGGGAGAGAGAGAGAGAGAGAGAGATCTTTGTTCGATACTATTGTTCAATGGAGAACAGCGTTGTACTAGGCGAAGGAATAGTATTGCTCATTTTATTTATTTCTATAGAAACGCGTGGGAGTCATTGACTTCTCAATATATTTAACACTAACCGATTCATTCAATCTGTGGTTGCTCTTCTTTCTCTCAAATATATATATTTGGAGGTGTAAAGGTATGTACAGGTTTCTGTTTACGATGCTTATTTCTTTATTTTATTTTATTTTATTTATTTATTAAGATTACTATTGGCCTATTCACGCGCACCGGCTAGAGCTTTCGTTGTGAAGTTTCGTATCTCATGGAGTAGCGGCAGTAGAAGAATACGATGAAGAGGGACAAGCATCTGAGGAGAACGCCATATGCGAGAGCTAAGAAAGCTTTCCTTCGGAGAGGGATGGATGTCTGATGTTTTGTGCTTCATACGCGTGCGGTGCGCTGCCTGGTATCGCTCACCATGTTCATCCCTTCTTTCTTTTCCCCCCCGACTTCCCTTTTAATGCAAATGAAAGATCACAAAAAATAGAAAATAAAAATAAAAAAAAAAAGATATAGAGAGAAGTCCATTCATTCATACAAATATATCCTTTATATATCCTTTTTTTTTTAAGGAAGAAAAAAAAACGTATAAAAATTGAATGCATGAAGAATAATTTCGCGAACGAAAGAAATTAATTTCGACAACGAGGAAGAGGGGAAAAAAAAAAACTCAGAATGGAGTAGATGCGTTGGCGGTGTGCGTGCGCCTCTGGCTCTTTCTCCTCCTTAATAGGCAAGAAAAAAATAATAAAAAAAAAGAAGAGAATCAGCACGATAGGACTTCTCTGCACATGTCGTTGCTCCTCCTACATCCATAGAACCGCATTCATAATAGGTGCGTATCCCATGGGCTGCACCGAACTCATTCTGTTCCGTTGTCCCACTCTTTCTTTTATCTTTTTCTCTCCCCGCGGCCCACACAAGTCAAGGGGAGGTGAAATTAAATAAATCAGGGTGTACAGACGAAGAACAAATACATGTCAACAACAACAAAAAAATAAAAAAAAAAAAAAAAAAATCTGTACCTTTTACCACTGTGCTTGTTTGTTTTGTTCACGTCTATTTTATTTAAGAAATTGTACGTCTGTTAGAGAGTGCGCTTCTTCAACTCAACTTGTTCATCTCCTGGGGTAACTTTTTATTATTGTTATTGGTGTTGGTACTGCTGGCGCTGGACTGGATGAGTTGGTTGAGACTCTATAAAACACACACACAAACAAACAAACAAAAAGAAGAATAAAAGATACGCCGATACCCGTATCATTTGGCTGCTGTGCCCAACAGGCCGCGGCGTTTGTAGATGTGATGCGGACGCCACTGCCCACGCCCTGCACGGGTGCTGCCAAAGATGCAAGCAAGGAATGGCACTACGACTCATTTCACTACTCTTCTCTCTTCTGTTGTTTATAATATCTATTTTATTATTTTCAAAATTTTATTTTTTATTATTGTGTAGGGATATAGATTAAGGAGGTGCAACTATTAATCGTCGAACAATCCTAAATCTTCATTCGCAGGCCATTAAACAAAAAAAAAGCTATATTATTATAATTATTGTTGTTGTTGTTGTTTTTTTTGTTTGTTTTAAGTGTTAAAAAAAGGAAAAGGAAAAATAGAAGAGCGGGATAATGTATCGGTTCCGTAAGAATCGCCCAGCTGCGGCGGCAAGCCCATCCTCTAGCGGCCCTGCAGATGCGCAGGCCTACGCCGCCGCCCCACCGCATGGTTACCTGCCAGAGCAGCAGCAGCAGCAGGCCTACGGCTATCCAATGGAGTATTCAAGTGATCCAAATGCTGTCAGCGCATCTCCTTCCGCTTCCTACCCTCCCCCAGCAGCCGTCGCGCCGTATGACGCGGCCGTTCACCACCAAACAGCGGACGGAGAGGACGTCTCGTCTCCACCCGCTCTAGGGGAGGAGGGGAAGGGAAGGGGAAGGGGGGGGGGAGGGGAGATGGCGCCGCCGCCGAGGGATGCGGATCCTCATTTGCCGCCGCCGCCCAACGCAACGCCGCTCGACGTCCTCTCGTGGTGCAGGCGAGTGGTGGAGACGTGCAACATCACGCCAGTGCGGAGCTGGCGCCGCATTCGCTTCGATCTCCCCGACTCGGTCCCCGCTCTACAGCTGTTCCCCCTGCCCCAGAGCCGGTGGAACGCTTTCCGCGACGACCCTCCTCCCGCATTGTTTTGGAGCTGGAGGACCTCAAACCGGACGACAAGACGGTGAAGGAGTACACGTACGAGATGGTGCACTACTTGATTCAGCTACTGCAGTTCCACCAGAGCCGCACCGCCATCACCGAGCTTCGCGTCGTGAAAAAGGGCTCCGACAAGCTCCAGCAGCTCGTCGTCACCATCGGGAAGGATACAAGGGTGGCCCAGGCGGTGGTCGAGACGCTGCGGGAGGCCAAGGTGCCCGTGGGGTACGGCAGACCCGTTCCCCCGCTCGACGCGGAAACCCCAAATGCGACGTTCCATGTCATTGATTTCCTTCAGACGATGCACCAACCCGCCGCGGAAGGCGGAGCGGACGGGGCAGTGGGAGACGAGCCCATTCAAGAAGCGGACCCCACGACGGCAGCGCAGGGATCCGGTGCCACTGGTGGAGGCATCAGCATCGAGGACCTCATGCTGCTCTTCGCGCCGTACCGCCCCACTCGCACGGTGGATGTCGCGGTGGTGCCCAGCTTTGAGCCCGGAGTCTTCTACGTCCCCGTCAAGCGACCTGAAACGGTCTTGTCCTTCTTAATGAATCATCATTGTTCCATGGAGCTGCAGGCGACGTTGTTTGAGCGCTACGGCGTGTTGGTGGTGATGGCGCAGTGCCCCCACGAGTACCTCCTCAAGGGGGTGCCGTATCACGTACAGAAGCAGCAGCGCGAGACCGCCGAGGAAGAGCGGCGGCGCCGCGAGCAGCTCATCCGCCAAGGCAATGCCGCTGGCGGCGAGGAGGACATCCGAAGACTTCTGCGCGAGGAGGAGCAAACGCTGATGCAATCGGGCAGTGAGGAGGACGATGAAGAGCAAGGCGAGGAGCGCCGCAGGAAGATGCGGCGCTCCGCTCCGCCGCGGTGGGCCGCCGCCGCCAGCGAATCGGTCGACATCTTCGCCTCCATGCTCCGAGGAAAGGCAGCGGCGGCGGCGCCACACCCGTCGTCCGCTTCGTCTCCCGGTGTGGATGGATCGTCCCCGTCATCGTCTCTTCTCGCACATCTGCTAGCGGAAGCAGAGGATGGAGGGGGGGGGGAGGAGGAGGAGGAGGGGTTGGAGCTGATGCGGCTTCCGGGCGAGTCATCCTCGTCCGTGTCCAAAGGCCCCTCCGGGGCTGGGCAGCAGCAGCCGCAGCAGTCGCTCGGGTTCGCCGCGGGGGGTATGATGGTCAGCCCCGGCGCGGCGCTGCCGCCCCCGCCGCAGTACAACGCCGTCGTTGGGATTCCTGCAGGCGGCGGCGGCGGTGGTGTTATTGGCCCCGCGGGGCAATGGGGAGGCGGGGCAGGCCCGCTGCTCCCACCGCCACCCCCGGTGGGCTACGGCCCCTTCCCCGCGCCGCCGCCGCCGCCCCTCCCGCCGCAGGAACCTGTGGTCCCGAGTCATCTCCGGCAATCGGCCCTTCGCGACGTCCTGGCGGATGTCGGAGACCTTGACGAGGAGGAGGAGGAGGAGCAGGACGAGGACGAGGGCAAGGTGGCGACCAGGCGGCGCCAGAACGCCGCCCACCGCGACGACAGCAGGAAGGCGCCGCGTGGACCGCAGCGCCGCCAGGAGGCCGCCATGCTTCGCAGTCCTCGCCTTGGCCCCAACGCCAACGGCGCTGCGCCAAGTGCAAATACGAATGGAAATGTTGGTGAGCCGCACCTGGAGAACCCCGTCAGCAGCGTGATGGGCGGGTACTACAATGCTGCGTGGTCCAATGCCCAGCTGCCGTGGCACGACGGGGCGCCGCAGGGGGGCTCGTTTGGTCCGCTGTGGCAGGGAGGAGGAGGTGGTGGTGGCGGTATTTTGGGGGCGCCACCATCGCCGCAGCAGGGGAGCCGTGCAGGGGATGGTGGCAGCGTCCTTGGGGGGCCTGCTATGCCCAGCAGCGTCCAGGGAACGGCCGTTGCTCCACTGCCCATCACGACGAGTGCCGCCCAGCACACGCCCGCCAACGAGGGAGATGTGTCGAGCTCCTCGATGCCCCTCCAGAGGGCTCCGCCGCCCACCCGGCCCCCTCCCCCCCCCGCGAGTGGGCTCACGCGCTGCGACGCCGAGTGCCTTGTGACCCGCCTGGAGGAGACCCTCGCCCCAGCGTTTGCCGCCACACCGTACTTGCGCCAGGTCTGGGCGCGGCGCGGTCAGATCGGTAGTGGTAGTGAGGGTGAGCGGACCAGCGCAGCCCCGCCTAGGCGCTCGACAGGCGATGCCGGCGCCACTCACGAGAAGGGCGGCGGAGAGGCAACGGAGATCCCGTCGGATGCCTCGTCGTGGCTGAACGACGTCTCCCCTACTTCCCGCCTTCCGCCTCTTCATCCCTCCGCCGACGACGACAGACGGACTCCTCCCACCCCAGCGGCTGCCCTTCAAGCCTTTCTCGAGCTCTGCGACGCCGAGTGCGCCGCGCTGCAGGCGCTGCTGCTCCTGGCGGTCCCCGAGAAGAACGCCACAGCGACGGAGGTGAGGAGTGAGGCGGCGGAGGAGGCGGAAGCAGCGGGCCTACGGGAGTGCCGGCAGCGGCTGGTGCAGCTGCTGCTCTTGGCGCCGCCGCTGAGCGATCGAGCAACGCACGACTGGGTTCCGGTGGACATCACGAAGGCGGAGGCGGGAGAAGAAAAGGCAAAGGAGACGGTTAAGGGCGAAGGGGAGGAGGAGCACAGTCGTACAACGACGAGCGGGGCGGGAGATGCACCATCTCCGGTGCGGCTACTACCAGCTGTCTTTCCGTACTTGTTGCAGCAGCGGCAGCACCTCGATCAGCCTTCTTCCCTCTCGGTCGACGAGACGGATGCAGCAGCAGCAGCAGCAGCAGGAGGAACTCCTCCTCCTTGTGTCGTATCGAAGTTTGGCACGACGTTGGTGTTGCAGTTGGCGCTCTCGCTGCAAGCCGAAGTACCGGCAGATCGGCTCGAGATCGCAGCGGCCGAGCGCCGCCGCGAGACGACGGCGCTTGCCACACTCCTGGCTCGCTTCCTCCCGCCGCTGCTCTTCCGCTGCCCCACCCCCGCCATGATGCGTATTTGTGCCGCCTCCCTCTCCGCCTACGAAGCGCTCCCGGCAGCCGGGGCCGCAGGAGAGAGCAGTCGTACGACAACAACAACAACGACGACGACGAAGACGACGCTCCCGGAAAGTTCCGCCGCCCGCACGCCTCACCCGCTCGTCTGCCACGTACTTGCCCAGTGGGATGTTCTCATCCGCTGGCTTCAGCGGTACACCGCTGCGATCGAGGAGGAGGCGGCGAGTGCCAGCACGAACGCGGGTAAGGGAGAAGGAGCCGGGGTTGGGGGTGGGGATGGTGCTGCCGCCCCGGTTCCAGAATCCGATGCGACGAGACGGCTTCGGCTGCGCCTCACGTCCACCGTCTGCAACGCGCTGGATCGTCTCCTGGCGGCCATTTCTGCAAAGGACCGACTCGCCTGCCGGCACTTCTCCCAGCAGTGCCACGTGTTCGACGCCTTCTTTCATCCTCCCTCTTCTACTGGCACCGGCAGCGATGCGGAAGAGAAGAAGGACGGCGGCGAGTCCTCCTCCTCCATCGCACAGCAGCTCTGGGGCCCTCGGGGGGCGCTCCCCCTCTCCGTGCTACGCCTGTACCTCAACGCCGATATCGTCCCTGGTATGCCGCTCGCACTGGAAGTTCTCGTCACACAGCCGCCGCCGCCGGCCGCTTCGGCTCCCAAGAAGGAGACGGAAGACGGCAGGGGCGAGGCGGAAGGCCCCCGAGTCATCACGAGGGATCACTACCGCTTCTTTCTGGCGGCACTCTCTCGCAGTTACGTCAGCCCTGTGCTGAGCAAGGAGACCGCCGTGTTTGCGGGGGTCTTTCTGCGGGCCCTCGAGATTCACTCGAACCGTCTTAAGGAGGAGGCCAAGCAGCAGCAGCAGCAGCAGCAGCAAGGGCCGCTCGTGTCCTCCGGCGCGGGGGGTAGCAGTAAATCCGGCGCGCTGGGGAAGGAGGAGGAGGTCTTTTTCCTGGCCGCAGCGGTGCGAGCGCTGCCCCCCGGCCCCCCGCCGACCGCCGCGCTGCCCATTTATTTGTCCATGCGGCAGTCCTACTTTGATCTGAGCGTCTTCTCGCACTTGTGTGCCAGCTGGGGCTTAGGGCTGCAGGAGGCGGACACGGAAAAGCCCTCCACCGCAGACCCCGAGGAAGAGGAGTCCGAACCACAGCAGCAGCAACAGCAACAGCAACAACCAAAGCGCATATTATATCGACGTGCTGTGCTGGAAGAAGGCCACCCAGCAGTGCAGCGACTCCTCAATGCCCGCAAGGTGCCCACCGCCGCCGACGTGCAGTCGCTCTTTCCCACGTCGAATACTTCAACCGCTCCAGCCAGTAGCACAACCACGACCACGACCACGACCACGACTGGGCCGCCAGCCACTGGGAGCAGCAGTCATGTCCCCCGGTGGGATCCCGCGTGGACGGAGGTGATGAAGAAATACCCAAAAGTTGGGCAGCCGTTTCGGCCCGTCCCGTCCACCTACACCGTGGAGCTCAGCCGGACATACGGGTTCTACTACTACAAACCAAAGTCCACGAGCCGGGTGCACGCCTCGCCGACGTACAAGCATCCGCTGACCGGGGAGGAGTTCATGGCGACCCCGCAGGCCTTTCTGCGCCATCCGTCAGTGACCACAACACTAAAGGATTTGGTGCAGTACGCCATCGCCCAGCGGCTCGGCGGCCACCACACCGTCCTATCGATGCGGGAGGCCGAGGCGTGGTTCCACGACCAGCGAATGCGCCATCCGCTGCTCGACGCGGCGGTGATGCTGAAATTAAAGATTTCGTATCGTATGCGTAGCAGCAGCAGCAGCAGTGGTGGTGGTGGTGGTAATATAGGTGAAAAGGGCGGGGAGCGAGCGGGCGAGAGCAGGGGCGACGGCCGCGGCCCTCACGCCTCATCCAGCGCAGCGCCGTCCTCCCGCGGGGCAAACATCGACGCCTCCGCCTCCACCTCGGCGGTGGATGGTAGTGGTAGAGATGGAAGAAGAGGGGGCGCCGTCGGGACTGGCCGTCTCGATATGGAGTGGCGCCAGCGCCGTGCGGGCGGGGACGGACTGAGCGATGCCGCCTTAGCGTATCTGCTGCGTGTGACAGCCGAGTACCCCGCAGCGCCAGAGGCATATCCCTTCCCAGACCTTCCGCGCGGCTGGACCGTGCATCTCTCCACCATTAACGGGCTGTATATGTTCCGCTCCGCCGTTCCGCCGTCCTCTGTCGGCGGGGGGGTGATGGCCGGGGGCTATCACCAGCACCCCACGACGCGCCTCGTGTATCGTGTTACCCCGCAGGCGTTTGGGAAACACCGCCGAGTGAACCTCGCCAAACTTCGGGAAGTAGCACAGCAGCTCCTTCAGGCACGGGCTCGGCCGCTCGAGGCGGCGGCGGCGGCGGGTCTGCAGATCGATGCCGACGAGGAACAGGCGTGGTGGGCAGACCAGCGCGTGCGGCATCCGCTCTTCGATCGCGCCATGGTGAAGATGCTGAAAGTGGACTACGAGAACGGGGAGGAGCAGATTCAGCACAAGTACGGGAAGCCGTCGCACCGGGGCAGCGCGGGCGGTGCCCGGGATACAGCTGACCGAGGGAACGGGCGAAAGCGCGAGCGTAGCAGCAGCAACAGTAGCAGCAGCAGCAGCGGCGGCGAGGGCGGCAGTGCCGAGACGTCAGAAGGGAAGAGCGGCGGCTCGCGGCATCGGCATCATCACAGTCGCAGTGGCGGCGGCGGTCGGCGTGGCGGCGCGTCACCAACGCCGCCGATACAGCAGCAGCAGCAGCAGCAGCAGCGGAGACGGTAAATGGGGTGTTTTTCGTCTAATGGCCGCCTTTTTCGCTTTGAAAATGCGGATTCTACGGAAAAGGCCGATATGGCGGTGTACGCGTGTTACTAGGTCAGGTGAAGACGAGTGTATCACCAAGAAGGAGGAGAGAAGGAGCATCTCTGCGACTTTTGTTGTAGTTGTTGTTCTTTTAAGTCTTGTTAAAGAAATAATCAATATATAATCAATATATCTATATATATATAGTCGCTCACTCCACGTGTCTCTTTATCCCTATCTCTCCAGATAGAGTGGCAGAGGTATGGAATTGAATATCAAATATGGATCTTTTTTTTTTGCCGTTTGTTGTTATTGCTAGGTTTACAATTGGGTGCTCGTACCCTTCAACGCAGCGTCTCCCTCTTCTTCTTGCGGAAAAGACATAGACAAGACGGGAATATATTAATCTTCCTCCTTCGCTTAACTTGTTTGTTTATTCCCTTCTCTCTAAAAGGCAAGGCCGGAGTATCGTGAGCCAAAGCAAAGTGAACGGGACATACATTCCATTTCTATTGAGAGATACTGGCACAAGCGCAAGCGACCAAAAACAAAACCAAAGAAAGAGATAATTAAAAAAATAATTAAAAAAAAAAAACATCTCAACTTTGCTCGTTGGTCTAAGAAGAACTCAGAGGGGGGGGAAAAGCAAACGTCGATATAGTTCAGGTGTCGCGATTGCGTAGTTCCACACTCGATCCCATACGTTATTACTACTACTACTACTACTACTAGTAGACTCAGTAGTGCTTCTCCATTCGATGCCTTCTCAGCACCGCCACAGGAAGGGGAGTGGAGCCGCAGTCGCCGCAGCGCCTGCTCCCCCGGCCCTGCGCTGGGTTTTGTTCGACGGGGTCTACTACCCGGCGCTGCGCATGGACCCCAGCGACGCCCAGGCTGGTGTTGAGGTCCCTCCTGGCTCCGCTTTTGTGTATTTTTTGGACGGGGAGTCGGTCTCCGTCGTCCCCGAGAGCGATGTGCTGCCCTACGACCCGCACGACACCGCCAAGGCCCGCCATCCCGACGCCGTTCGGGGCGTCGAGCTCGCGGCCGCCTTGATGGAGCAGCATCGCAAGGAGGTGGCTGCAGCGAATCACAGCGGGGACGACGCCACTCTCGGCGACCTCCTTGGGCTAGAGGACGGCGCCGTTGGGCAGTCGGCGCTGAAGAAGAAGAGCCGGGGGGGCGTGAAGCTGGAGGAGAGCGATGATAACGAGGCGAGTGCCACGCCGCGCCGCCGCCGCCAGCGGGCGGAGCAGGAGGAGGAGGACGACGCGCTGCTCTCCCGCGTAACACCCAAGAAGGAGGAGGAGGGCCGCCGCAGCCGTAAGGCGAGGGAACGGCGAAGGCCGCTGCTGGACAGTGGTAGCGACGACGATGACGATCCGCCCAGTGCGAACGAAGACCAGCGAGGAGGAGAGGAAGAGGGAGAGGAAGAACGCTGGCGGCAGCTGGGCGCCGATGTCGGCATGGACACCCCTCCTCTTCGCCCTCGCGGGCGAGCAGCGGGTCGAGAAGGAAAAAGTGGCACCGCCTTTTCATACGCCGCCGCCAGTGCCGCCATGGGCATGCGGCACCAGTCCGCCGTTGCCCCGTACGTGGGCCGGATTCGGTACGTGATGGACAAGTTTTTACAAGATGCCGAAGCCCATGGCATGGTGCTCAACCTGTCTGTCTATCAGGTGGTGGAGGCGATCGAGAAGCAACTCCTCGCATCCGAGGCGAAGGCGATGTTCCTGGAGCAGTGCTTGGAGCAAGAGCGCAGAGAACTCGAGCATGCCGCTGCTGTCCAGGGCACATCAACCCTCGATCATGCGAGTGACCAGGACGACGATCCCCCGCCCAGCACATCCCTTCGTTCCTTTCGAGCCCATCAACTTCACGGCAGCATCCGCGAGATCGAGCGAACGTTGGATCTCCTTCGTGGGGAGGTTCGAGTCGAAGAGATGGTGCGAGAGATGGTGCAGCTCGTCCCCACGCCCCAACTCCGAGCTGCGCCGGCGCGGCCTCGCGGTGCATCACAGCGACAGGCGCCAGAAGCCGCCGAGGACGCCTTTGTGGATCCTGTGGTGGAGGGCAGCTACCGCCTTGCCGTGTACCCCATCGCCCTCCCCGAGTCGGCAGGGCAAGAGAAGATCGTTCTCTATCACGAACAGCGGCGCCGCCTGCAGCAGCAAGCGAGCGCCGGGGTCTCACGCTTGGGCTTCGGCAAGAGCGGCTTGTACCGACCTGGAAGCGACGTCCGCGTGTTGGACCAGTGGTCCCGCAGCAAGGCCCTGCTGGCCATCGCCCCGGTGCAGGAGGCGCAGCTGATCAAGCCCAGTGGCTTCTACGCCGCGAAGCACTCCTCCTCCAAGATGAAGATGGAGGCCTACGCGCTGCGCCGGCTGCAGTCTCGTCTCGGCGCCAGCAGCAGCAACAGCACTGCGGAAGGGAGCGGGGCGGATGATTTACTACAGCGGTACCGACAACAGACGGGGCAAAGGGGGCGCGCCGCACCAGCGCTGTACGGCTTCCACGATCAGCGCAGCGCGGGCCTCGCCACCAGTAGCACCACCGGGAGCGTGGGTGGTGGTGGGTTCACCGCCATGGGCGACCCCGTTGCGAATCTGATGCACAACGGTGTCGGGAATGCGGATGAGATGCGCTATGATGTTGGGGCGGGGGGCGGCGCTGCTGCGATGCTGGCAAGTATCTCGGCTGGTGGGGGGGACGCCTTGGCGAGTCTGCCTCCCCCTGTCGTTGGCACCGCGGCCAGCCCGCTCCTTCCCCCGCTCGACCTCCCCGGCGAGAACGCCGAGGCACTCCTGCAGCTGGATGAAGAGCAACTGAAGCGCGAGCGGGAGGCGGCAGCGCTCCAAAGCATGGCCTACTCGGCCAGCGTGGCACTCCCCTCGCAGGACTCGGTCTTCCACTCCGAGGCGGACGATGAAGAGGGCCGGGAGAAGGAGGACGCACGGCGGGGCCACCCCCACCATCCTTCTTCCACTGCTGCGTCGCCGCCGTCACGTCCGACGACGTGGCGGGATGGAGCCAAGCGCGCCATCCTAGAGCAGCTCACGCTCTACTACAAGGGTCTGAAGGGCCGGCCGCAGGTGTTGGACGCCACGGCGTTCCAGCAGGTGGCCATGCGGCTGCTGGATCGCGTGACCCGAGCTGAGTCAGAGCGGCTTCAGATATCGCTCACCCTCGAAGTCCACAACAGGGCCACCAAGTTCACAAAAGAGTTGGAGAAGAAGTTAAAAAAATCCGTCGACACGTACGTCCAGCGGCACTTCATTGGCGCGACCAGCAGCCACCACACTGAGGCAACGGTGGATCACCGTGGGGTGGGCGTACTCCCCACCGCTCCCGCGTTTGGACAAAAGGGCTCCAACCAGGAGGAGCCCGACACCCTCCAGCAGCCCGCCCCCGCCACGGCACTGGACATACAGGCCGACGAGCAACCCGTCTACCAGTAGGCACCGTTGACTAGTAGAGAACAATAGAAAACAGTCCTCCTCCCTCCTCCTTCCACAGTCTTCTCTCCACGTGGTGACGCATACTTCGGTGTGGGTGTGGTGTTGGCTCGGGGATAACCTTCTAATATGCTTTAAGTGCGTGTGCGTGTGCGTGCGTGTGTGTCAACGCCTATTCCTGCCGTATTTGTTGTTTCTTTTTTGAATATTAATTATTAATTTTATTATTATTATTATTCATTTTTTTTTCCTGTATAAATTTTTGTTGGTCGTTGTTGTTGTTGTTTTCTTTTGCTGAACTTCTGAGTGTGGGTGATGTTGCCCCACACATACTGCAGTAACTGTTTCTGGTGTCGGCATCCCCGCCCGCCCGCCCATACCCTCAACAGCAAAGCAAGCTTAGAGGCTGCTGACGGTGTCATACCCGGACCACTTATCTACAGCGCTGTATAACACACCACACACAGATATTGAAGCCAAGCCACTTGTTTGTTTTTTTTTTCGATGGTTCGGTTGGTTTCTTTATGATTTTGAAAAAAAAATGGAAAAACAAAAAAAGAAACGCAGCATCGGTAGTCAACCATGATTTTTATTTTACGTCACATCCGTAGCAAATGTGCGTATCCGTAGCAGATGTGCGTATCCGTGTATCTCTGTTCCTTTCTTCTCTCTCTCTCTCTCTCTACAACTATTCATCTATTATGTCTAATAGGTTGGTTGTGTTTTGTTTTGTTTCGAATTCTTTCCTTACCGTGTTAGAGGAACAATCAAAGGAATATCCTTCTTCTTTATTATTATTATTATTATTATTATTAAAAGAGTGGCGGAAACAAAGAAGCCGCACTGGCAAGGAGAACACATAGATAGGTGCGTTCTTTCACTGAATCCTCTATCTATATCCTAAGACCCTTTATATCTATATTGATACAAGTAGATAAATATAGATATAATTAAACAGGTAAACTCGCTTCTTTCCCCTTAGTTCTTCCCATATATATATTAACTCAGACACAGAGGTCAACGACAGATTTAAAAAAAAAAAATGTTGTCGTGCGCTGCGATTCAAAAATTGGAGCGCTACGCGCAGTTCGGTCTGAAGCGTCATTCCCTCGATGATTTCCTCCTCACGTCCATTAAAGATCCGAAGCGATCCAACATCTACGCCCTCACACACGAGCCGACCTGGCTAGAGGCGTACGGCGCCATCACCACCGCCTCCACTAGCGCTGGAGGAGTCGTGCGCATCTCAGAAAACTTCATCTTTGCCGTAAGTTTCGCCGCGGCTCTCGTCCGGCACGACGTGCAGGATCATCTTTTTGATATGCTCATCACCACGCTTCACAGCGCCTCCCCAGAAGCCGAGGAGTCCACCGCCACCTCCGCGACGGAGGTGGAGGTGGCGAAGACGACGACGGCGGGGACTAGACAACGTTGGTCCTCCCACCCTCTGGCGGCGTCGCTTCTCAGCCCGCACGTGCTGCAGAAGAAGCGAGAGCTGGAAAGTTTTCCTGCGGTGTTTAAAGAAGTTGTTGTTTCCGCCGGCGCGGATACAGCGACCAGCACCCCTTCTCGTCCGCCGGCTGCCCGAGAAGAAGACGAAGACGACGACGAATCTGTTGCACCGCTCCGACTGCTCCGCGTATGGCGGGACCTGTTGGTGCACATCGCAAAGGCGTCAAACAGCAGCAGCAGCAGCAGCCCCACGACAGGGAGTGGCAATCGTGCCCCTCCTGATATACCCGCGCACGATCCATCAGCGGTCACCAGCGTCGAGGCCTCTACCGCCTCCCCGCTGCTTATCATTTACAGCGATACCTTCACACAGGCCGTGGCGCACCTCCTAAAGACCACCACCGATCTTCTCCTCCTTCTTCTTCCCACCGTACTCGTCCTTCAGCAGTATCTGCAGCAGCACCCTCCGTCGTCCTCCCATCACCATCACGCCCGCCAGCGCGCCGCCGCCGCGCAGGAAAAAATCGATCGCCTTCAATGTATGTTAGATGACGTCATGATTATGCAGGCGGCGGTGGTGCGCCTCTTCCGCCGATCCACAGCGCAGGCACCGCTGGACAAGGAGCTGCAGCAACGCGGTACGGCCGCCGCAGCGCTGCGGCAGATCCTTCGCGCAGAATGCGCATCGAACCAAGAGCCCACGGCCCCCACCGACCACAGCAGCACCTCCGCCGAGACGGACGCGCTCTATCGATACCTTCATGACCATCTCACCACGAAAGAGACGAACACCAGCAGCAGCAGCAGCGCGGCTGCCGCTGCGCCGCCCTCACCTCCGACCTTCCTTCTCCTCCTCCTCAGCCACATGATTGACAGCGGATTGAGTGGCATGTTGGACAGCTTTTCTCTCTTTCAACGGCTCGCTCTCCTCCATTCCGCACTCAGCGCTGCCTCGCTGCAGTTTCATGCTGCACATCTCCTCGCAGCTACCCCTTCCTCCGCCAATGGCGATGGCGATGGTACATGGGTGCCGGCCCTCAATCCTTCGCAGCGAGCGAGCTGCGCCGCGTCTTTGGTGCGCTCGCTCTGTCTCGCCCTCCAACACGTGGCGTGTAATCGTGCCACACGCCTTGTGGTGTACTATCGGGGTGATGAGATGGCCATGATGCAGCGCGAGGAGCGCGACGCCGCGGCGCACAGCCTGCATACCTTTGTCACGCACCCCCCCATCGATCCAGCCGTGCGGGCGCCCTGCGTGGCGCTCTTTCACAAACACCCGTCAGAGAAGCAGCAGCAGCAGCAGCAGCAGCCGCGACGCCGGTGTGCACTTCAGCTTCTCGTTTGGATCGTCTCGGCCCCGTACTTCTTTGCCAGCTTCTGCACCAACGCCAGCTGGCGTGAGCTCGCTGCTGAACAGCGTCGACTGGTACTCCTGCAGCGGGCCGGCCAGCGCCGCCAGCAGCAGCGCAGCGGCCGAGTGTCGTCCTCCAGAAGTCGCAGCAGTAGCTCCACGAGTAGTACGGCGAGTCATGCCAGCTCCCGCAGCACCCGGGGCTTGGGCGGCCAGCCAGCGCCGCACGACAACAGCTCCGTCGCCTCGGGCACGTCCTCGTTTGCCACCGCCGCCAGCCGAGCCTCGCGGTTGTCGATGCTCTCTGCCGCATCTGCTGCGACGTACCAAAGTTTCCTCTCAATTCTCCCGCCGGATGCGGAGGACGCCATGGGGCCGGAGCGGCACGAGTCCGAGGACGGCAACACCAACCTCCCGCTGATCCTGTTGGAGCAGTGCGTCCTCGCCCTGTACACCTTCTTGCAGGCCTACCCAGCGGCGGTGCTCGACGCCTACGGCCTGCGGGAGGTGTGCTGGGAGAGCATCGCGAAGTGCTTCGCCCTCGTCCAGTGCACGCTCACCGCCGCGGTGGGCATCGGCGCCAGCGCCGACGAGGACCGTGCCGCCCACTCCTCTCTCCTGTTGCTGAACGAGACGAACAACCATCCTACTATGGAAAAGGGTAGTAGCAGGGACGGAGGCGGCGTGAGTGGCGCCGCCGCTGCAGGCCGCGCCACGTTGCTGGCGCACGCGGCGCTGTTTCGCCGGGCCATGGCCCCCACGGCGGCACTCACTCCCCCTCTCTTTGATCTCGGTCAAGACGTTCAGTACAATCACGGCCTCGGGTACGAGTGCCTCGCCATGCTCTTCGCTCGTGTAGTCGCCCCTCGACTGCAGCAGAAGCAGCATCAACAGGAAGAGCTAAGGGAGGCCGAAGGTCTGCCAGGGCAGGACCCGGCCCCCCCGCTCCCTCCCGCCGAGGAGGAGGGGGAGGAGAACGTGTGGTACCGCCCCACGGACCCCCTCACGGTCCGGCAACACTTGGAAGCCGCCCTCGCTGCGTGCCTCTCCACGTACGAGGTGGTCGCCCCGCAGGTGGTGGACCGGTATCTATGCGTTATCCTTCGTATGGCGGCGCGCGCCACCGCAGCCGCTGTACAGCCTTCCTTCTCGTCCCGTGGTCTGGCCATGGCGCGTTGGTCCAGCGCGGCGCGGCGTCAATGCACCGTATCCCCAGCGCGAACGGCTTATGCTCCGCCGCCGCAGCAAGATGGCGCCGCTAGCCCCACCTCTCAGCTAGCCCTGCAGTTTCTCGGTGCTTTGGTGGACCGCCTCGGCCGCAGTAATCAGCTCCCCTCGTTTCTAGATGCGATATTTTCCATCACCAGCCTGCAGAGCCGCCGTCCTCCCGTCTCACGTCGTCCCACCTCCCCATCCGCCGCCGCGGCGGACCTCGCGTCTCCCCCTTATGCACATTCCGCCACCGCGGCGGCCCAACTGGAGGATACGCACGCCCTGCTCCTCTCTCTCCAGCACCCTGTGGTGCGCGACACGTACTTGGAGGCCTGCAGACAGACCATGGACGCCGAGCAGATGCTGCAGTACTTCATTCGATTCCTCACAGCAGTGGGGGATGAGAAGGCAGAGGGTCCCACGGCCGTGGACCCGCAGAGTCTTCTGCTGTTACTTCGAACGCTTTCTCTGACGCTGGTGGGGCTGCCCTGCGCTGCGGCCATCTCCCGCCGTGTGCTGGAGCTCTCCACGGAGCTCGACCTTCTGCTCGGAGACTTCTTATCGCAGCGCCTGGAGCCGCTGCTGCTTCGCTATGGTGGGACCGCCAGCGCCGTTGGGTGTACGATGGAGGAGGCGCAAGTCATCCGGGCGGAACTCTGGCGGGAGGGCCTCGAGGCGCTGTTTCACTGCCGCGCCCTCACAGAGGTTTGCCTGCAGGATCTCGGGGAGGACAGCATACGGGATTACATTGAAATGTTAGAGGAAACGCTGTGGCAGGTGAGCACCCAAGTCGACGTCGTGTGCGGGTCTGAGCACCGTATCCAAGACCTCGAGGAAGTCCTCGGCCCCCTGCATGCGCCGAAACAGCACGAAAGCAGCGATCCTGTCCTTGCCGCGGTGGAGAAGGCGGCGGTGGTGGCCATTGTCCAGCAGCTGGTGCTGCAACGCCTGCGGCTGGCCCGCAGCATCGCTGTGCTCCTTCAGCGAGACGACGATATCCGCTGTTCCCAAGCGGCCGGACTCAAAAGTATGGTGAAGTACGTCCTCAGCAGCTTCGGTTCCTTCCAGGCGTTGGTGCCGCCGAGCACGGCCGCCGCCGCGATGGATTCGTCGGTGGTGGGGGCCCTGGCGGTTTCCTGCGTGATGCTTGCGAATCATTTGGTGGAGGAGGAGTGGCGGGCATTGGGAATGTGGTGCAGCCATCCGCGCCGGCTTCGGGCTGCCCTCGTCTCGCTCCTGGAGGCGACCTTCTACCTCAACTCTGTACAGCAGTCGGACACGAGCCTGGCAGGGAGTCCTCCTGTTAGTGATGGGAGGATGGCTTCAGCTCCCGCCGTATGGCTCCAGCGCGCCCTTCGTGGCGTTGGCGGCGTCCTGGTTCGGGCGGTCACGGATGCGTTTCTGCAGCACACGGTGCATGAAGACGTCGACGCGGAGGAAGCTCGATGGACATGTATCGTGTCCCAGCACCACCAGCAGGAGGCCAGCGCCACGCAACTGGCTCTCTCTACGCCCCTCTCGCTCGCGGCATCGGTCCTCCTGTGGCTGTACGGTGTCACAGGACACGTTCCTTACTGGCCAGCCCTCCTGGACCACAGCGTGCGCTGTCTGCGGTCGTGTCTCGGTCAGGAAATGGCGCAGCGTCTGGCACAGCAGCCGTCCGAGCGGCACGTGATGGTCGTGGCCCTGCAGCAGCACCTGCAGCATCTCGTGGAGCAATTGCTCCTGGTCGTCTCGCGCTGCCTTGTGAGTGAGCCGCAAAGCCAGGATACCTTAGAGAAAGTACTGGGGCATGTGTGTCTACAGGAGCAGCAGCCCGGTGCAGCAGATGATGGGGCCAGCGGTGTTCTTCCGTGGTGGACGGCGCATCAGCGGCGCTCCAAGGGGGGGAGGGCGCTACACCTCGCGACTCGGCGCGGTGGTACCTCCTCCAAGGGCATCCACCAGAGCTACGTGGAGAGCATCGGGGTGCCATTAGCCACGGTATCTGATCTTCAAGGGGACGAGGAAGGTGCAGCGGCGGCAGGGAATCCAAACAGCAGCACCACCACCAGCAGCAGTAACAGGAACAAACGTCGTCGAGAGGATGACGAGGCGAAGGACGACCCCAGTACGCCACACCAGCAGCAGCAGCAGTACAAGCTGCTGGTGGAAGATTGGTGCTTTGAAGAGGAACTGATTCGAGTGACGCAGCGTTTATGGGGCAGCAACGGCGTATGGCTCACTGAAATTTATCCTTCGCTGCTGCGCATGAGCGATGAGCAGCAGCCTTCTATCCTGTTGTCCTGCCTCGCTGCTGGATCTGCTACGCCGTCTCGAGAAGGTGTTCGAGCTGGAATGAAAACGAAGCGGGACGAGGTGGAGTCCGTGGGTGAAACCCTAACGAATACGACAACCAGAGCCAGCAAAGCCGCGCAAGCCCACATTCGGGGCAGCCATATTATGAGCGAAGTCTTAATGGATGTACAGCACGTGTTGTATACCATCGCGCTGCGTGCGGCAGAGGACTTGGAGCAGTGTGCCAACGCTATGCAGGAGACCTCCGCAGCGCCAATCGCCGCCCCCACTGCCTCCCTCGAGAAGGTCCGCCACTATCTCACCCCAAAGGTCGGTGCCCGCAGTGCAGCCCAGCTGAGGAGCTTCGCCAGCGCTGTGGTGGAGCTCTTTCAGTCTCCCACGCAGACAGCGGCGACTGCCGACCCCGACGTCCGTGCGTCGCAGCTGGCGCATTTCCTCCGTGCCGCTGCATCCGCAGGGATCTCTGGGGGCGACGGCTTGTACATTGGGGGCGCGCTGCAGGGGGAGGACGCCGATGCGGCGGCGGGCCTCCAAGGGCTTCGCGACAAGTGGTTGAACGTGATGGACACGGTGCTCTATCGGCTGCTCATAGCCCTCGACAGCCCTGCCGCGACGACGTCGCCAGCCGCGGCGCCGAAAGGCTCCACCTCCACTTCCGCCCGCAAGCGAAAGAGTCGTGGGGAAGAGTACGGGGAGGCCGACCGCCGGGAGGCCCCCGCTGCTCCCGCTGCGCACGACAAGAACAGTCCGCGGGCTGGAGTGGAGGGGCGGATCGACGGCGAGGGAGTCGATCACCCGTCGTTGGGTCTCGGGCAGCACTTTGAATCGGTCTGCCGCTGTCTCCAGCTCCTGTATACGCTCCTCCGCCGCAGCTTTGGCGGTCGGACGGCGGCGCCGCAGCGTGAAGTCCTCTTCCGTCAGGCCCTCTTCGGCTCTGCGCCAACGACAGCCGATGGAACCGCCGCGGCTGCTTCCCGTGCAGGACCGCTGCTGGACGCCTTGCTTCCCTCTGTGCGCGCGAGAACGGAAAAGAAATCTGAGTCCGTCGCGGAAGCGAAGAACGCAGCTTCGGCTCTGCAGCAGATGGCGCGCCGTTTCTTTGCCCTCCTCCATCGGCTCCAGCAGAGCCAGTCGCAGCAAGTGCTGCGCGCTGTGGAGTCCAGCGCCACCCCTCTGTCGTCGCACTTGGAATCGTCCGCCGCCCCGGTGGAGACGCTCTGGGTGTTGGTCAAACTGGCGGAGATGCGATTCCAAGCACTGCACAATGGGGAGGAGCCGCTGCCCAAACCACAGCAGCCCCATGGCGCCCACCACCGGACGGCCGCAGCTGTGTGTAAGATGGGCGGTGCACTGGAGTGTCTCGCCGCACCTTCTCTGGTTCTAGCGGCGGTTCTACATGCCTACACCCCTTCCTGTCTTCCGCTAGGCGATGAAGCGGCATCGGCTGCGGCCATGGATGCCGCCGCAGCGGACGTTGCCCAGCGCCTCCTCACAGACGGAGATGGTGGAACCCGCGCTGCCCTCGGCCCGCTACCACCATGCTTTACGTATGTGGACCTCTATTCTCGGTTGGTACAGCTCGTGGCGGCACAGGAGGCCCTGGTGGTGCTCGAGGCTCCGGCCGCCCCCGCCGCGCTGCACCAGCTGCTGCATCAGCTCCTTCAGTACCTTCTCCGCACGATCGCTCCAGGGGGAGAGACGAGCCCCACGGTGTGTTGGTCCTCCGTCTCTGTCGCACGGCCGGTGGCGGCCGTCGTGGCCGTCGCGCTCTACCGGCTGCTCACGCAGGTCTCCGGCATGCGGTCTATCGCGCTGCAGCGCAGCCTTCTTCAGCTCCTTCAGGTGGCCAATCATCTGTGTTTGGTGCCCAGCAGCGGCGGGGCTGGAACGCCATGCGCTCCCCTCTCGCTGTCGCCCCCTCCGGCTATGGAAGGCGGTGGTGGGGCCATCGCCCCACCCGTTGGAGGCCGCTGCAGTCCCGCCGCCACACCCGAGAATGCTGCCGTGTCGCACCTCCTGTGCGGCGCGGGCGCTCGCGCGGCGGTGGCGGCCCTCCTTCGCCTGCGCCGGACGACCTTGGCGCTGCTCGCCCTCCCTGCTGCCACGGGCTTCCGCAGCAGCCACGCCGCACCACGTTCCAGCCGTCACCAGGAGGCCCAGCAGCAGGATCTCGAGGCGTGTCTGGCCGAGGCCGCCTGGTGGTTCGTTTCGTCCCTGATCGAGCAGAGTCTGCTTCGGCTCCCCACCCACCAAAGTCTGTATCGTGGTAGCCACACCACCGGCGGACCCGCTGCAGCGCAGGACGGCGCTGCAGTGCGTTCGGGTAGTGCAGCCGCCTCCGCCACGCCGCCGGGCGTGAAGCGCGTGTCGTCACAGCTCACGCAGCATGAAGTTTCCCTCATTCTCTCTCTCCTGAGTCGCCACTGGCTGCAGCACCACGAATCTGGAAGTGGCGGCAGCACACGGCGGAGCAGCCGCAGCAGCAGCAGCAGCATGGGGCTCCTGTGGCGCCGCATGGAGCGCCTTCCCTCGCTTCTGAGCGGCCTCTTGGAGGTCATCCTGTCCAACGTCGCCACGGAGCGCTTCCCTGTGAAGGTGCTGCATGCCTTTGGGGCACTCCTCTTCCACCTGACGCGTCAAGCAGAGATGGACAGCAGCGCGAGCGCGAGTGGTTCGCGTGGTGCTGCTGTAGATGGAGGAGACGAAGAAGATGGGATGGCAAGCCACGATGCTGGCACCCCGGCCAAGTCGAAGCGTCGAACCGACGTGGAAGAGAAAGCGACGCCGGCAGAGAAGGTCTCGGAGGATGGGGCCCATACCACGACAACGTCGAACGCGAATGCATCCTCGACGACTGCGGTTCGGCTTCAGGCACAAGCGCAGCGGGAGGAGCAGCAGCGTCGGCTCTTCGCCGTGGCAAGTGCCACAGCTGCGATGTTTCACGTGAGCGAGCGCTACGTCTCCGTCTACACGGCGTACTCGGGGGACACGGACGGGCTCGTCATGGATCTCCTGCGCTGCCTGCACAAGTCGCGGCTGCCAAAGAAATTGGCCCCTCCCATCGCCTTCCGCAAGCGCCGTCCGGCACCAGCTTCGTCGTCGTGGTCGGCGTCCGCCGCGGAGGCGGCTACGCTATCGGATTTGGCATACATCAGTGTGGGGTCGTTGGAGGGCCGCGCGCTGCTGCGGCAGGCCGCCCAGCGCCTAGAGGAGCAAGAAGGTGTCAGCGGCGGTACGGTGATGGGTCGGCAGCTCTTTCAAGTGGAGGAGTAGACGTGCGTAGTCCCAAACCGGCACGAATTTGAAAATCCCGGTTAACGGTCGCTAGAACACAGGCACAAAGTACAAAAGGGGAAACAACAACAAAAAAATGCAAATGAAACATCGAGAAGAAAAAAATACAAAGAAAAAGAAAAGGAAAGAGAAAATTAAGACGTATAGCAACCAAAAAAGGGGAGGGAAAAGAAAAGAAAAAGCTGCAAAACTGCAAAGCTTGAAGTATAGAGAGCTCTTCTTCCCCACCCACCCTTCTGGGTGATCCTTTAACATCTCGTTTAAACTACTGTCATAAAAAATAATAATTATTATTAATTTTATTATTATTTATTGATTTATTTTTCTTCATAATCAATTATGATTAGCGCTCGTACACCACTCTCCTCTGTATCTCTCTATCTCTTCTCTCCTACTTCTTTCTTCACTCGCCCACCTGTTGGCGTTCCCCTTTATTGATCCCTAATGAGAAAGAAAAAAAAAGAAGAAGAAGAAGAACAACAATACGAAATAATTCCTTCTGTCATACTCTCATCCATCATTAAAAGATACAGAACAGAGAGAATCACAATTGTGTGAATTGTGTGGAGGGTTTGATCTTTCACCGCAGCCATGAAGTACTTTAAAAAAAAAAAATGTTCTCCCTTTTGATGTTTAGAAAAGCTGGTGTTTGGTTCGATTTCCTTCGCTCGTCAATTTATGTCTCTCACCTCTTCTCTCTCTCTCTCTCTCTCTCTCTCTCTCTCTCTGTATATATATATCATTCATGTTTACCGCTTGCGTGCTTCACTTTAGTTGGTTGTACGTTCCTCCTCCTGTATCTCTCTCTCTCTCTCTTATCTCATATAGGGTATCGGAGCAGGTCGCTGTGTCTTGACTTGCGTCGAACACTCCCGTTGTAGTCGTCGTACTACCAGTCGAGACAGACGAAAGAAAGAAGGAAGTTGCAGCAGCATCGCTGTCGTTTAAAAGGGAAAAAACAACACAAGGACGCGTAGATTTATCGAAGAGAAATCTACGCGAGAGGGAGAGAGAGAGAAAGAAAAAGAGAGAAAGGGAAAGTTCTTTTCTGAATTTCGCACTCGATTACGATCGTAGTTGTTGAGGGATAAGCAAAAGAAGAAGAAAAAGAAGAAGCGGAGAGCTACAGCTGGAGCTAGATAGAGAGGGAGAGCGACACGATGATCTTTCGAGAAGAGATCGACTCGTTCTTAGCGCTGCGGCGGCGGGATGTTGTACGTCAGATATGCACTATTTTAGTGTTTATTTCTATTGCCATGGTCGGGTGGCGCCACGTCGAGTACCTGACGCACTGCCCCAGTAGCATGGTCGTTGTGATTAGTGGCAGCATGGAGCCGGGGTACTATCGCGGGGACCTTCTACTGCTGCAGCGCCGTCCCGACTCCCCTGTCCGTGTCGGCGACATCATTGTCTATCATTTGCATGGCCGCAGCATCCCCATCGTGCACCGTGTCCTTCGCCTCCACCGCCGCGAGCGAGACGGGAAGACGCTGTACCTCACCAAGGGGGATAACAATCTCTTTGACGATCGCCACCTCTATCCGCCCGGGGTGGAGTGGGTGGAGGAAGAAAATATCATTGGAAAGGCCTTCGCGTACATCCCCCGTATCGGATACCTGACGCTCATCATGGCAGAACTGCCCTTTGTGCGGTATCTCTCCATTGGTTTGATTCTCTTCTTCTTTCTCACCCTCGAGGAAGACGGGTGAAGGGGCACACACAAACACAAACACAAACAGAAAAAAAAAAAGAGAGACACGAAAGAACGCGACCAACTAGCTACCAAAGGAAGAACAACAGAAGAAGAACAAGAAGGAGAAGGTGATGATGATGAAGCAAATGGAAAGAACGAAAGGTAGAGCGTTGAGGTCAGCAGGTGGGGGTGGTAGGGGGTCCTTCAGCGGTGGCTTTTGACGCCCAACGCACTCATTACTGCTTCTCCAGTTCTTTATGTCGTCTCATCTGTGCGCTGTTACTGTTGGCGTAGTTTTTTTTTTTTTTTTTTTTTTTTTTTTCTCAAATGCTTCAAAGAAAGAAAAAAGAAAAGAAAATTAATTGAATGTTGATGCAAACACTAAAATTGAAAGGATGCACTCGTGTTTATGCGTTCCCTTTGTGTGTGTGTGTGTGTGTGCTTTTCGCGTTTCTCATCTGTTCGTGCTGTCATCACTATTCTTTGATGTTGTTGATCTCTCTGAAAGGAGGTTTGATTCGGTTTGAGTGTTTTTTTTTCTCAGTTAAAAAAGAAAAGAAAAGAAGAAGAAGAGTGGAAGCCCACTTGGAATTGTCTCGCTGCGGTGCGTGGGGACACTGTCGTTTCACCTTACATCTCACATCTCGAATCGGCTTCCAAGTTGACAGAATAGAAGAGCGAGAAACGAACAAGGGAGAGAAAGCCTCCTTTACTTATCCTACATGATGAGCCATACAATATGCACATGCGAGGGATCACCGAGCCCCCAGACTCATTTGAACGCTATCGATTCGTTTTAAGGTTTATTTTTTGTTCTTTTAGTTGAAAGTAAAAACATCACATAGAACCGCTAAAAAAAACCTCTGGATCTATATACATATATATATATATATTTATATATATATTCTTCCAGCCACACTAAACCAATTCCCGGTTCCAGACTCGTGACGGCGTTGGAAGAATGGAACCACCACCGTTCAAGCGCAGCATGACCGTAATATTAACAGGCGGAGGACATTTCCTTTAACACTTCCTTTGAACTCTCTCGCCGCGATGGGGACCGCATCTTCAGATTATTTCATCTTGCACGCAAAGCATCTCGGACGGGGTCCTCCTCCCCCCCTCCCTCCCTCCCTCCTCCCTCCCTCCCTCCCTCCCCCCCTCCCTCCCTCCCTCCCTCCCTCTCCCCCCTCCCTCCCTCCCTCCCTCCCTCCCCCCCCTCCCTCCCTCCCTCCCCTCCCTCCCTCCCTCCCTCCCTCCTCCCTCCCTCCCCTCCCTCCCTCCCTCCCTCCCCTCCCCTCCCTCCCTCCCTCCTCCCTCCCTCCCTCCCCTCCCTCCCTCCCTCCCTCCCTCCCCTCCCTCCCTCCCCTCCCTCCCCTCCCTCCCTCCCTATGGCTGGTAGCCTAAGATGGTATCTCCACAGTCATGAGGAAAATGTTGAGACCAGGCAAGGGTAGTGCGAGTTCGGGTTAACTGCATCGGTCAAGCGCAAGACAAGCGCTTCTTGTCACTGACTTGCTAACTAGCAAAGACAGCGTATGAATACTAACTCCCTTGCTATAAGATATATGTTAGACAATAGACAAGATAAAGTGAAGTACAAGGCCAAGGCATAATTATGAACATAGAGAAGTCTATTGAATGTAGAAGGCTATTAACAAAGCGTAAACCATCAAGTCTAAATATAATTACATACGACAATGCAAAGGTCCACCACTTCTCATCCCTGTGGAAGACCTCCCGTGGGGACTTGTGGGGATGGAAGGGTGGGACTCGCAAACTTGCAATATTATGATTCATCAGAAGTGTTATTTTGCCTTTTTTTTTAATAAACTTGCGCACGGGAGAAAGCAATCTGAAGAAGAAGGGAAAGAGGAGCAATCCGTAAAGCATTCACCAGTCTCGGACACGTCCATTCTTCAATATATATATATATGATTTTTATGATTTGAGTTTCTGTCATTGAATTCACCTCGGATTGGTGCGATATCCTCGGGGGGCGTCACACTGCTGACCCTCGACGGCATCGCAACACGCATTTGCTTTTTTTTTCAGGTTTGCTTGCCGCGTTGATCCGTTTCTCTCTTTTTCTTCTCGTCTCCACTCTTTTTTTTTTTCTTCCTTTTTCTTTTGTTCTCAACAACAACGTTAAAAAAAAAAAATCTAATGCCGCCCACCCCCTCAGCCCCCTTCGTTCGATCTCTCTCGTTGTTGTCGATAGACGTGCAGTTTCGCTCTCAAGCATATCAGAGCGGACGCACTTCAGAATAACAAGAAAAATAATAATAATAATAAAACAGCAGCAGTACCATCACACGTAAATTAGAAGATAAGATGCCTCGATTCACTTCCATGCGCTGTGCTTCCGTGTGTGTGTTGAGCTGCTTCCTTCTCTTGGCTGCCCTCTCCGCCAGCGCAGCGTCGGAGGAGGAGACCGGGTACTGGACCGTCAGCGGCCCAATTCCCGCCTCCGACTGCCTCATCGTTACCCCAGACCCGCCGCAGACCAACTGCGATAACTTTCCAACCCCTGACGGGGCCGCAGACATCTTTGCCAACCTTCCCTGGGACCAGGCGGGATACAAGGCATGCGTGGTGAAGCGCTGCGGTTGCACCAAGGCAGCCAACGTGGAGGCCCCCGAGTACCAGCCGAACGGTATGTACTGCCAGCCCGGCAAGACGTTCGAGGAGAGCGGGTATGTCTTCTGCAACGCCATGGTGGACTGTTTTGAAGACTTCTGGACCTGCGTGGCGCAGGAGGCGTGGGGCCGCTACCTTCGGCAGGGTCTTGATGCCCTCGAAACAGGCGAGAAGGCGTACATCAACGACATCCTTACTCACGGGCACACCTTTGGACAGCCCTTCCACGAGACAAACTCCTTCAAAAGCTGTGCCGCCATCCAGTGCCAGGCAGCGGCGTCCCGTAAGAACTGCGGCCTCATTACGTGCGTCCCGAACAATACCCAGTGCAACGAGTACATCCAGCCCCCGCCCGCACCAATGGAGAAGAACCTGTGCTCTCGCGCCTGCCGCGCGGCACTGCTGATGATGGCGATGACGATCGCCGCCGTGATGTTCAGCGTGACGTGCTGCTGCTGCTGCCCCCCTCGGGTGCGTGCTCTCAAGCCGCTCATTACCGACGCGGATCAACTCTCCCGAAGCTCCGCCATCATCTCATCGTCGGATAACGATGAAGTGGAGCAGGCGCCCCTCAACGAGAACGCCCCGAATCAATAAGAAAAAGAATAATAATAGAAGAAGAACCAGGAAAGAAGGAGAGAAGGGGAGATTGAATTGGGTGGTTGTTTTTTATAATAATAAAAAAAAGAAAGAGAGGAGGGAAAAAAGCAGGAAGAAGAAGAAAAGAATTGAAGATAGTGGGAAATTGAGAACAGCATATATATATGGTGCGGAGCGACATTCACATTTATTTATTTGTGTGAATGTTTTTTTTTTGTTTTTTTGCCGTTGTTGTTTTCTGTTCATCTCTTGTCGCACTATGTATTACTTATTTAGTTGCTTTTTTGAGGGTGTACAGAACATATTTTTTTTTCTTCTTTTTGTTCTTCATTTGTTTCTTCTCTCTATTATTTATTTTTATTATTATTATTATTATTATAAGAAAGTAGTAGCTTTCTCCTTCTTCTCGCCCCTTCCAATCCTATTATTACGATTTAACAAAAAAAAAGTTTGCGTGCTGATTTCTTTTTTTCCTTTTTTTTCTTCTTTTTAGTACAGAAGAAAAAAAAAATCATTCTCCGCAGATTAAGCGATTCATTTATGAAGAACTTTTGAGCACCATATAACATTGGGGAATTCAAATGAAAAAAAAAATTAAAAATTAACAAATCGAAATAACCACCGATTCAGAGATAGAGGTACAGAAGAGAGGGAGTCGAGGGGGGGGCTTGGTTCTTGGGCTCGTTCGCCTCCTCGGCATTGATGGGTGTCTTCTCCCTCCGCCTTCCTGTTAGCGGGAGGGACAAGAAATCGGCTCCCATCTCTCTCTATCTCTGGGGTTTGTGTTGCGGTTATCGTTTACCGTCGTGATGAAGGTGCTCCTGTGGTAAAAGATATATATGCGTCATACGTTCATTCACGGGGTATTCTCTCTCCATCATCATCATCATCTTGTTATTATTATTATTATTATTACTATTTTCCCCTCCCTCTGATTTTGCTTATAGAGTTCTCTAACTGCTCCACACACACGCAGACACACAAAGAAGCCATGGACTCCCCTCACCCTCCAGAGAACAACAACAACAACAACAACAATGCTGCACCCGATAATTCCGGCGCGATGAAGGCAGAGCAGCCAGCGGCCACCACCGGGGCGGCGCAGATTGCTCTCAAGGTGGTCAACGCTGACGGGGCGGAGGTGTTCTTCAAGATTAAGACGACGACCCAGCTCAAGAAACTGTTCGATGCCTACTGCAAGAAGCAAGGCATCAACCGCCAGAGCGTTCGCTTTCTGTTTGATGGTACGCCTGTGGATGAAAGCAAGACCCCGGAAGACCTTGGGATGGAGGAGGAGGATGTAATCGACGCGATGGTCGAGCAGACGGGCGGAGCGGTGTAGAACCGCGGGGACGACGGCCGCCTGCATCATGGATTATGGCGTGTGATCGCTACTAGAACAGCAACACACACACAAAAAAAAAAAAAAAAGAGCCAGTGAAGAGTGAGATGGACTTGGCTGACGGATGGAAGGGAGGGGATACATCAAAGCAGTCGGGTGAGAGATGAAGCGAATTGTGTTGCCGTTCGTCGTTGTTTTTTTCTTCCATTTTATTGTGGTTAAGAAGTTGTGTACGGGTAAACTGCCCGCAGCACACACACACACAGGACATCAACTAATAGCTGTGTTGCCAAGAATAAAGAAAAGCTAAATGACAGCTGTGAGTGAGAGTGAGATTAGAAAGAGATTAGAATAATAATAATAATAATAATAATAGATGCGGAGTGGTTTGTCTAAGCAATATAGGCACTCTCCCATCTCTCATTCAGTACGCGCTGCGGTGCAGCAGCGAAACCTGGTATTGGTCTCGTTAGCATTATACGTCGTTGTTTATGAGTATGTTTGTTCTTGTTGTTGTTGCTGCTGATGTAGCTAAAAGATTTATAGAAATTTGCCCGTACGCATCATGACGCGTGTCTATTCTAGGGAAGAGCTTATAGCGCTGGCCAAGGTGATGGTGCAGGAGGTGTCCAAGGACAGTTGGACCGCCGCCGTGACGCAGCGGATCCTGCAGGAGCCCGTGCCATCTAACGCGGATGAGCTGATGAACCGTTATGAGGAGGAGCAGGCAAATTTCTTCACGCGCTACGAGTACGAGAAACAAAATGGAGCCGGCTCCGCCCCAGCAGTGATCACAGACAACACGGTAGGGAGAGCTATCGTTCAGCAGCTGCAGTCTGCGGTTCTGACGTACAAGGATAAGCAAATGGAGGACGCCGTGACGGAGCTGGCGACCAGCGTCGAGGGGCACATGAGTGTTCTGGGCAGCAGCTCCCCAGCGATTCAAGCGATCTTCCAGAAGGAGCAAGAGGCCCATGCGGCGGGACAGCACTCGCACTCGCATGGTGGTCACAGCCATGGCAACGGAGAAACCTGCAACCACAACCACGGCCACGGGGCGCACTCGCACTCGCATGGCGGTCAACCCTGTAGGCATCAGCACGGCCACGGTGGGGGCCCGATGGGACCGGGTGGACCCCCGCCACCGCTCATGATGGCGGCGATCAACTCTCTGTCGGCGGAGCAGAAGACGACGATGGCGCAGGTGCAGCAGAAGATGATGCGTGGCGGTTCCCTCACGGACCAAGAAAAGACGGCTATGGAGGATATTCAACGCCACGTCGTGGCCTTTGTGCAGACGATGCAACAGTTTATGGGTGGCAGCGCCGCTCAAGGGGCAGCAGGACCGTCCCCAGCGAGGCCTTCAGCATGAGAGGTGCAACAGAGGGAGAGGGAGATCGCAGGGCTTCCTCCTTGTGGGTTCTCGATAGAGCTCGAGTCTAGAGTATGGTGGTTGTTCATGGAGAATTTGTCTTTTTGGTTGTTGTTGTTTTTTTTTTTTTTTTTTCTCGCAAAGAAAAAAAGAAGAAGAAAAGGGGGATAGCAGAAAAATCAGGGGGCGAGTGCATGTTAGATGTGACTGCACAGACGGCAGGCGTAACAATAATAATAAGCCTAATAATTCGTTACAACAACACAAAAAAAAAAAAAAAACTGTTGGGCTCCTTCAAAAAGAAATAAAAACAAATGTACTTTAAAGGCAACAAAAGAGAAAAAGCTAATGGGTGAGTGAGTGAGTTGATGTTTTTTGTGTTTGTTTGTTTCGTTTCTTTTTTGTGTTCTTTACGAAGGAAGGAGTGCTCCATACATAAAACCGTCTCCTACCACTATCTATATTATCTCACTGGAATTAATTGTCAGTGTCGAAGGAGGGATGCTAAAAAGGAAGCACAGAAATAGATTCACCGCTCAAATTCTTTTCGTCGTTGTTGATTGTTTGTTTCTTCGTTGTTTTCGTATTATTATTATTATTATTATTATACGTTTCGTTGCTGTTGATGTTGTCTGTCTATCGCTAGTAGTACACTCCGCTTGCCGTTACGCAGGTTGGTGGAAGTCAATCTATGGAAGGCGCTCCCAGCTCCCTCCCCCCGACCAACAGAAGAAGAAGAAGGAGGAGGGATAGTTGAAAGACGATGTCCCAAACCTGAACGTGTATCCTTGAAGCGAAAGAGCAGTGGCACGCATGGAGTATGGGGGGCATATACATATGACATATATATATATGAACGGAGTACGTTGGTTTGTTTTCTCTTTCTCGTACCAATTGCCCGCATATAACACGGTCACAAGTAGTGAGGTGGGTTTCTTGTTGGGATGCGAGGGAAGGGGGATTATTAGGGATCGGGGCAATGATGCTACAAGAGGATCGAAGGAGAGGTATATCTTATCCTTTTATCGTTTCTTCTTCTTTCTCCTTCTTTTCTTTTTTCTTTCGTTTGTTGTTGTTTTTCTCTGTCTTTTGTATTCTTTTGCTTTTTTTTTTTTTACTATTCATGCATATGTTGTGCAGGTCTCATACATAGTTGTGTTGTGTCAAGCAAACATCTTTACTACTACTTACTAGTCATACGCACACACGCTTCTTGCAGCCATTCAACACAGCATATTTAGGCCACCTTTTAAGGCAAGGGGGGGGAGGAGGTATTTCGTTAGCCCTTTGCATACAACAACAAAAAAAATAAAAAAAAAACGTATATATACGGTTTCTCTCGCGTGTGAAATCGCACCAACTCGTCGATTTCTACCAGCAACAGTAAAATGGCGCGGAAGACTTCAAAAAAGGGTGGGAAGGCGCCGCCACACACTGGGAAGAAAAAGCCAAAGAGCCGCGATCCAGAACAACACCGCTCTGCTGTTCTCCCCCACGTGCAGACGCCCTCCACCCGTAGTGGAATCCATGAAGAGAGCGAGCCTTGGATTCCTTCTGTTCGCTCCTCCTCCATCCTTTCTCCGCTCCATCCCGAGACACGAGCAAGCCGTGACGGGCGTCGGCGTGCAGTGCGTATCTGTCGCCAGACCCAAAAGGAGGAGCTAGCACAGCACCCTCATTGGGCGGAAGAGGAATCGCACGGTCTCGACACGGCGGCCACCACCCCTCGGCATCCGCATCCACGCCTACGCACGCCGACTAGGAGATCTGTTACTGAGGCGCCACCACCATCGCCAGCCACCCCTTCGTCTGCTGGCGGACGGCGGGGTCCGCCGCCGCGGCTGCAGTCGCCCTTCTCGAAGGATGGCGCGGCAAGG
The DNA here is from genome assembly GCA_010157825.1 of Vickermania ingenoplastis. Classification (NCBI taxonomy): domain Eukaryota; phylum Euglenozoa; class Kinetoplastea; order Trypanosomatida; family Trypanosomatidae; genus Vickermania; species Vickermania ingenoplastis. The sequence continues at coordinate 26,037 of VFSE01000272.1, read as the reverse complement.
GCGGAGCGGCGGCTGCTCTTTCACACGCCAGGAGAACAGTCGGCGGTCCCTTCCCTCGTCCCCAGGCTCAGCAGTAGCAGCAGCCAGTTCCTCTTATCCAGTCACACCAACAACAGCGGCGGGACCGCTACGACTACCTCTCTCGGCAGCCAAGGGAGTACCGTCTACCTGATGGAGGAGCAGGAGCGGGGCGATGATGAGGAAATTTCAGTGGCACGGCGCATCGACGCCATGCAGGCCTCCGCGGCCAGCGCCATGCGGCTGGCGCACGAGCTTTTAACCGGGGACGACGCGGCGCCGGCCTTTGCAGATCTCACGACACACGAGAGGAGAACGATGTTGATGTCAAGGAACGCCGAGGATCGTATGCTGAATGAAGCAAGCGCCTTGGATAGCGGTATGGAGCCGGCGGAGGCAGGTGAAGGGATGCCACCCTCACAGCACGGCCTCCTCTCCGCCCCACTGGCGACGGTGCTCTCTGTCGCCACCACTCCAATTTCAACTCCACGCCCATCGAGCACCACCACTTCACGGCCTCTGCTGTTTCATTCCGCAACGGGCGGCAACGAAGACGAGGATGAGGATGAGGATGAGGACACTCTTGGCGGCACAAGGAGAGGAGGGACAGCCACATCCCTCTATCGGACCTCCAGCGCACTGGACCATGGGCCTCTGGAGCCGCGCGCCACGACAACAACGGCGGAGGAGGAGGAGAGCGTCCTCACACGAGGGCTGGCTGACTTTGATTCAATGGGCCCGCTGTGTGTTCGCATCGGCGTTGTCCCTCTCCCGGGTAGTTCCGCCGCCTCGTATCAGTCCGCCTTCCTTTCTTCTCTCTCCCAGCAGGGCAGTGAGGTGAGAAAGCGGCACAGGGATGACGCAGAAGAGGAGGAGGACGATGCCACGAGAAATTTTTCTCGCTCGTCAGCGTCCTTCACGCCCGTGTCCTCTGCCTCCTACGGGCCTGGCCCCTCGGCACCACACCAGTCGCATAAGGGCCTCGTCACGGTGCAATATCTTCAACCCCAGCGCTTTTTCCAGCTTCCGGTGCCACCATCCTCCTCCTCGTCGTCGTCGTCGACGGTATCCCCGGCGGCGGTGGTCGGCTGGACGGGGGTGTTCCCCCTTCTTCAACTGGATGTCGTCCAGGGGATGCTGGAGAACTGCGGGGTGATGAGCGCATCGCCGTCCATAGACGACGTTAACGGAGCGTGGTCCGGCCTCTCGGGGTCTATCACCGCCATACTCGCCCCAACGGCGCAGGCAGTGGGCGGGTAAGAGAGGAAAAGAAGGGGGGGGATGACTCGTGTATCAGCATTTTGTTTGTTGTCCGTGAGCGTTGAGAGCGTGGTTCATCACGGCACCTCCGTCATCCTCCCCTCTCTTCAGAAAGAATCCGTGTTGCTGCGGGCGTGAAGCTTGTTGGTTCGGTATTCGTGTACGGTGTATGCTGTAAGTATTTCATAAAAGGCCGGGTAGACGTTGCTCACTACTTCTAGACGAGACAAGACAAACGAAGCACCAACAAACAAACAAAAAAAAAAAAGAACAAGAGGAGTAAGCAAGTACAGAAGTAGTTGTTATCTCCAGCCCTTGGAGACCTTCCATGGAGCTGCCCGCTTATGGTGTTCTTGTTGAAGAGAGGGGGGGGGGACCTTCCCTTCTTCTTTATCGCTGTTGTGGACGGCTGCTCTCTGGTGTTCTGGCTTGTCTAGTATATCGTGTGGCACCTCTTCGTCTTCTCTTTTCATTACTTTTTTTTTCCTTCTGTTGTGTGTGTGTGGCACGTACACATCAGGCTCATCGTGTGCCTACCCTCCGTCGAGTTTTGTTCTACTCTTGCAGTGGTTGTTCAGGTGCAATTTAACAGCCGCTACGCCCTTCCATTCTACTAACTTTTATTCTATCTACTATCAATTATACGTATGCATGTGTAGTGCATAGCACACACACAGACAGATCATCTTCACTTCACGCTTTTGTTGTTTGTGGCATTCTCGCTCTTTCCCACGCACTCAAACCACCATCATCATCATCATCATCATGGTGGCTGACCATCCCCCTCCCTCTAAAGGTGCCGGCGCAGCACCTCCCGCGAAAGTGCGTGCACCGCCATCCTCCCAGCGTCGCCGGTGCTGCCCTTTGGCGTCTCAGCAGGTCCTTCATCAGCAACGCTTCCTCGCGGCTCAGGCGGAAGCCCTGCAACACTTGAGAGCACTACATCACTGCCCTCTCCCCGCGTGTGGCGCTCCAGCAGAGGGAAGTGCGCCGGTGGTGCTTCCCTCCGCTGTATATCGCCAGCGGCTCATGGCCTACATGCAGGACGTCCTCCTGCAAACAGCTCCGATCGACCCGACGATGGCGAGCCCAGGCGTTCACTCCAAGGCGGACGGCGGCGCCTCCACTGAAACCGTAAACATGCCGGATCCAGATGCCCGTGGTGTTGCGCTGCCGAAGGATGGCGCAGGAGAAGGCCCCCCTATTCCGCCCGCCGTGCGTCTGGCGCAGCTGCTGCTCACATCTGCCGGGCCCCGGCCCCGCGTTCCTTTCCCCACGGCAACCCCACGGCCGTCCAATGCCACGCACAGCCGTCACGCCGCCACCAACGACAGCGCCTGTGCCCCGGTTCCGGCGTGGATGCCGCTGGTGTGCCACGCCCGCGATCGGCTCCGCCGCGCTGCCCTCCTTTCCACAGCCCTCACGACACAGGCGCTCTACGCCTCCCCGCTCGCCTCGTGGTGGCGATGCATGCCAGGGGGTCATCGGCGGCACCGACCCTTCCGAGAGGTGCGGGTGACAGCCAAGATGTACGCCCTTCTGCGCGCCTCGTCGAAGCACCAGGAGGAGGAGCAGCAGAAGGCACCGCCAGCATCAGCATCGGCTGTCGGGGCGGGGAAGAAGGAGGAGGAGGAGGAGGAGGAGGAGGCCGTTGAAGGGCACAAGGTGTGGCGGGTGCCGCTCTCCGCTCTATTGCCGTATGGCTCGCCGCAAGTGCTGTCTTCCACAGCAGACAAACTACACTTCACGCAAGGGCAAGGGCATCGCACCGCTGCGCCGTCCATTGCAGCGCCTTGTGGTGCGCTGCACGTGAGACAGGCGGCCACCGCAGCGTCGTTGGGGGTGAATCACACACAGATCGGGAGAGAGGCGAATCTGCAGGCCTTGGCCGCGGCAGCGCTGGCGCGAAGTGCCGCGGATGTTCGAGATCTGCGCGATCTTCTCTATCCCCGTGAAGTGGAGTCTCTTCTTCGACCTTTACTGGAACTGCACAGGGCAGACAAGCCGCAGCCCAGTACCTCCCCTACCCCCCCTCCTGCTCCTGCTCACGACCACACACAGGTGAGCAGCCGTTGCGGCGGCGGCGGCGGCGGCGTCGCGGCCGGGTCAAAAAGCGAGCAAACAGAAGCCTCCGCGCCTACCCAACCAGTATGGTGCGATCCTCATCAGCGGGGCGGCGGCACACGGCAACGAATGCCCTCGTTGTTTCAAGTTTTGTTTTAGATAGAGGGAGTCGCATCCCGTAGTAGTGAATGACTACCTACTCCCCCCCCCTTCCTCCTCCTCCTCCTCCTCTACTATCCGCCACCATGTCTCTCTCTCGTACTAGCCAGCGACATCCATCTCCGCAGCGTCAGCACGTCCTCTTTCAGATGTTCATGACTGTGATAGGGGAGGGAGGGGAAGTACAGCTGCTGGTGTATCTAACAGAAAAACAAAAAGACGGATATGTTGTGTCGTTCTTTACTGCCTTTCCCACCCCACCCCCTCCTCTGCTATTTTAGATGTTTTTATATACCTGCTTGTTGTTATTATTTTCTTTGGCCTGGTTAATGGGGGAATCAACCGTAACCGTATGGGAACATGCATACGCGCAATCCCTCGCTATCGTGGCCTCTGCTTCGAAAGAAAGAATGAATAAAAAAAAATGAAGTGAATCAAATAACAACATAACTGTAAACTCGTTATGATGTTGTTAACGCTTGGTTGCTTGTTCACTGTCGTGGGGGAGCTGTAACCCGTGGTTCATTCCTACTTCTTATTCTCTCTCTCTCTCTCTCTTCATATCTTTGATGCTCAATTTTTTTTTTTTTTTTTTTTTTTTTTGGGGGGGGGGCATGCATACATACACCTATTCGCTCTCCATTTCCATCTCTTGCACACTGCAGTGAGATTATGATCCTTACGACGCTTGTCTCACACCAGCATCCGATCTGTTTCACGGCTACTACTGCTTTCTTTTTACGACTTCTCCGTACTCCCGTTGCTTAGAAAAAAGAAAATATAGGTAATAAAAATAACAACCTAATAACATACAAGTGACGAAGTCTCTTTATTTTTATTTTTTACTTTTTTTTTTTGTCGCATTCTCTCCTCTTACACTTTGATTGGGGCTGCTACGTCTGGGCGAGAACACTGTTGTTGTTGTTGTTGTTGTTGTTGTTGTTGTTTTGTTTGTTTTGTTTGTTTGTTTCGCGTAACTAACAGGTTAGAGAGAATTAAAAGGAAAGAAAAAAAAAATCTAATATCTCAGTTTCAGCAACACAGGAAAATAATAATTAATATATCAACGCATTCACTTCACTCTGAGGCACACACAGAGGCACGGTAGTACAAAGTACCTTATTATTATTATTATTATTATTATTATTTGGTGCTATCACCATGACTGCCCTGTATGACAAAGATGTGTCTCGGCACCAGTCTTTTCATCGTCGCCTCCTGAGCGAGTACAACACAGATATCACCCTGGACAACTACGTGGACTACTTCAACCTCAAGAAGCTGGCAAAGAAGATCGAGACCGTGGTGGCGAAGCTCTCCGGCTTCAAGAATGCAGAAGCGCAGAAGCAGATGGTAAGGCGCTCGGCCAGCACCTTTTTCCTCGCCCAGGAGTCTATGGACGATGTGGATGAGATGGCCTCGAGCATGTCCAAGATCACCATTCAGCAGGAGCAGCGCCGTCGTAGCCTCATGGGGCATGTACTGGAGGGAAGTCCAGTGAAGAGAGATAGCAGCCCGAGCTATCCGATGGGCGGTATCGCCTCCCCAATGCTTCCCCCACGCAGGACGCTGCCCTGCTTGAAGAGCGGCAGAAGCTCCAGCGTGAATTTTTTGCGATGCTCGATGTTTCGTTTAAGACGGTCTGCGGATATCTCGTGAATATGGAGCGCAAGGTGGAGTTGAAGATGCAGGAGATGCGTCAGCTGACGGAGAAGATGATCAAGTATCACACGAATCCGCATTATCTCGAGGACATCTACGTTCAACTGCAGGCAATCGAGCAATTCCGAGCACTGAATCTAACCGCTCTTCAGCGCCTCTTCCATAAGTTTCTCCTCCGCTGTGCGCATGACAGCTTATCTCTTCAGGGTGAGATCGCCAAGATGAACGAGCGTGTGGAGAAGTCGTCACTGAAACATTGTTCTATCGATCTCCGGAGCTTTATTCTGGAGCTGATCAGTGTTTACGGTATCGTCCACCGATTGACATATGAAACGGCGATTGAACGTCTGCGGCAATACGAAACTCGCATGGGCGCCAGTGTCGTTCGTATTCGCGCTCCGACCGATACGTTCTTCTTCAACTCCAACGTTCTCCCGATGCAGAAGAGCGCTGGGTCCTTCGCCATCAAAATTTTTGCTGGCTCCACCGCCCAGCTAATGGAGAAAATGTTGACCGCCGTCCTCCGCTGCCCTCGTTTTGTGGAGCACCTCGGCAGCAAGACGTGCTCCCTCTTTCCGAACGGGGAAGTTCGGTTGGACCTCTCTCAGCCAGTCCGAGGCGATGACGTGTTCATTGTCCAGTCGACCGTTCACTCCAAGGCCGATAACGTCACCATGAACGGCTCTCTCATGGAGCTGGCGCTCATGATTCACAGCGCGCAGCTGGCTGGTGCCCAGCGCATCACGGCGGTCCTTCCATACATTGGGTACACGCGGGATACGGTCTCTATCACGGCCATTGCGGAGATCATCGAGGAAATGGGGTGCCATCATGTTATCACGGTGGACATGGACAGCGAGCAGGTGGAGGGGTGCTTTACCATCCCAATGGAAATCGTCTCGGCGAAGATGGAGTTCGTGCGCTTTATCGCCAATCAGCTCCGTAGCGAAGGGGATGACTTCACTCAAATCACTATCGTCGCGCCACGCGACCTCTATCTCCGTCGGGCAAAGGAGTTTGCGGATGCCTTGATGCGAGAGGCCCGTCTCCACAGTGAATCCCAATTCGTATCCGTGTGCACAGCAGTCCGTCGGCAGAACACCACGCTCCGTCCGTCTCCACCCCCGGAGTGCGGTGGCGTGGCAGCAGAAGGCCATTACCTCCCCTTCCCAAGCACACCGCAGCGCAGCGCCAGCGGACGGGAGGCAGAAGGCGGCAGCGATGCCGTGGACGACGCCGCCCTCAGCGCCTCTCCCCTCTTCAAGGACAGGAACGTCACGACATCGGGGATTGAGAACGCCTTGGAGATGTACGAGCAGGGGCAGCGGTCGATCATCTGCAGCAAGAAGCACGGCATGGACCCCGATGAGTGCGAGGATGATGAGCGGTCTCTGGAAAACATCGGGCTGGTCGGTGATGTGAGGAACCGTTTGTGCGTTATTGTGGACACCATGATCGACGAAGCGGTGGATATCGCCGCCGTATCGAGGTGTCTGTCTCGCAACGGCGCCAAACGTATTCTTGTGGTGGCCACGCACCCCATCTTCTCTGGTCGGGCGGTGGAGCGGCTCAAGAACTCACCAGTGGAGCTGGTGATCGTCTCGGATAGCATTAACCAGGACGAGGTCCTCAAGGATCCAGCGCTCGCGAAGAAGCTGAGGGTCGTCCCCATCGCCCCGCTGCTGGCCTTGGCTATTGAGAAAATTCACACGGAAAGTAAGCTATCGATGCTCTTATAGGAGGGGAGGAGGAGAAGAAACATTCATCTAGAGAAAGAGAAATGGATATCTATATATATATGAATGCATTACAACTCATCACGTCATCTTTGTTAGGCGTTGGGCTTCTGTTGTGGTGGTGTTTTGTTGTTCCTTGTAGTTAGTTTGTCGTACGTAAGGATCTAGGAAGCAAGTATCTTCACACGGTTTCCTTTTCTGCGTATTGGACATCGTGGTGGGAGAAGGGGCAACAGATCAAACGTTTCACGTCGAGTTAAGGAAAAAAAGGAAGGCGAAGATTTTTTGGGAGTAGTTTGTAGGTGTTGTTGTTGTTGTGTTTTGGTTTTTTCACGTGTAGCACGCAGAGATACCTCTTGTTCGCACACACACACACTTCTCTCATGCCGCACACTCATTCGCATGGTACGACCCACATCATCATTTCGTCTCTCCCTCTCACACACACGTACTAGGCCAAAAGAGGTATATCACGTACGGGTGGTTTTGAACCCCTTTCAACCATATACAGTTACATAGGACTAATCTTTTTTTTTTTTTTTGATTGAAGAGAAGAGGTGTCCAACCCAGGAAGAGGAGTGACGACCAATCCATAAGACGAAGTGAATCTTTGTGCTAACAACGACAAAAAAAAAATGACGATTTCCTTTCCCCCCGGGGAGATGTATGGAACTGCTGCCAATGTTGGATATTGGGGTGGGCCTGAGGAGGTGATGGGGTGGGGTCGTACGTGTAGTTTCTCTTGTTCCTTTATCTTCTTCCTCTCTCCCTATCATCAATGTTTTATTAAATATATATATATATATATATATATATCCTCTTTTACAATGAAATATTTGATGTACCATCCGCACATTCAGCGTCCGTAAAGTGTTGGAACGAAGGACCAAATAGAGCAGTGTAAAGAGGGGGAAAAAAAATATAAGAGAAAGAAGAAGAAGAAGAAGAACAGTATAATAATATAGCATTTTTTATATTATTATTATTATTAAATTTATTTACGATAGCGAGCGTACAGCTCTTTTCTCTCTATATATATATATATATTTCTAGTTGGAAAGGTATACCAGCAAACACGAAGCCGTCTCAACGGGCCGAGCGACTAGCTGTGTGCGTCTATAGCTGTGAGAGGAGGAGTTGGTACAGTCTCTGACGCCTCTTGCCTCTTTCAGCGCAAATAGATTCTTCAATATATATATATATATATATTCTGCTTTCTGTAACAGTTTAGGTATAATTATTCGTTTTATTATTATTATTATTATTATTTCATATAAAATCTCCTTGTTGCATTCGTTTTCCTCCCGTCGTCGGCGGTAACGCCGGTCGGCACAACTTCGTTCAACTTCTATTCGATATTGTGCGTGTGTGCGACGGGCTTGGAAACAAAGGGGAGGGAGTCGAGGCATCAGGTCCTTCTTATATATATATATATATATTGTAGGGAGTTAGTTAAAGGGAATCATTGGAGATCCGGGGTCCGACCCACACCGCAAAAATGCCGCTAGCCCAGCCTGCTGACACCCCTGTGTTATCGCCGACGTACACGGTGGCTTCTCTGCTGGTCGTCGCTTGCGCCGCGTCTCTTGCTACCCTGGTGGCCGTCGCGTTCCTTCTCACCCTCCTTGTGTGGCGGTTTCGTCTGCCCCTTATTCATTTTCTCCAACGCTGCGAGGAGCGCGCAGCGCCAAGCACGGCGAAGAAGCCAGCGCCGCAGCAGAGGCAGCACGCCCAACCGGAAGCGGATGACGCGGCTTGTCCGTGTGCCACTGCAGCACGATCACGCGTTCTTGTGGTGCCAGAGCGTCTAGACGAGCAGATCCCTGAAACGCTAGACGAGGACCCGCGGAGGAAGACATCGGAGGAGGTATCCTCCCCACACCAACATGAGGAGCAACAACGTGTACACGAGAAGGCTACAGGGGTGCTGTCCGTGTCGGTGAGCTCCTCTGATGGGCCGGTACAACAGAAGGAGAAGGCCAGGCAAGGAGAAGCTCCCACGGCACATCGCCTGGAAGTGGAGGCGAAGCAGCACACGAGATCTGCAGAGCGCCGGCCATCTCCTAGACAGAGATCCGGTTGTGTGGCAGCATCCGCATCGCTCCGCACACGTTCGCCCCCCCAGCGCCCCCAACAGGTCCAGAGGGCTGTCGCGGCCTCCCCGCCCAGTCCGATGACGTCTGCCTTCTGCCCGCACGGCAGCACCGATCGTGCGGCGCTTCGCCACACGAGCACGTCTCACTTCGTGATTGAGGACCGGATTGGGCGCGGCGCCTTCTCGTCGGTGTATCGCGTTCGTCGCCGCTCCGATCACCGCATCTTTGCCATGAAGTGTCTGCCCTGCCGGAGGGAGGAGGAGCGCGCCGTGGCGGTGCGGGAGGGCGAAATACTCACAAAGATTCAGGACCACGAGAACATCATTCGGATCTTCGACGTGCTCGTACGCTACGAAACCGCTGCCGACCCACCACCATCGCCATCCGTTGAAGAAAAGGGTCCGCAGGAGCAGAACGAGGGGAACGCAGAGAGGCCCGTTCTGCTCCTGCGAAGAGATGGCGGAACCTGCACGAATAGCAGGCGCTTGACATCACCGTCACACAGGCAACCGCAGAAGCCGAAACCGGAAAAGGAGGAGGAGGAGCAGCAGCTAGATGCCTCTTTTTTGTACGCTCGCTCCACCACGCCGCCCAACCCCTCCGCTATCGCGCCCGTGACACCGGTGACGCAGTCCTCTGGCCGATCGTCTCGAGTATACTCCGCACGCAGCCATCCCGCACCGCTCAGCGTCGCGAGCAGCATCGCCTCGTGCCCCCCGCCCCTATCCCAGAAGACGGGGCCGAGGAACAGCCCGTTAGGAGTGACTGAGGGCCGAGGAGCACAGGATCTACTGTGCCACATTCTAAGCGGATCGACCCTAGCCCGCTCCACGCAGCTACAGCAGCCGTACAAAGTTGGCGGCGTGACAGTCTTTCCCACTGGGTCGTACACTGCACTTCCGTCTCCAGCAACCGCAACCGCCGCCCGCCTTAACAGTCCCAGAAGAGCCGCTCCGTTGCACCAGCTAGTGTATCGAGTTCCATCACGCCCTCAGCCGGAGAAGCACGAGGAGGAGGAGGAGGAGGACGACGACGACGACAAGAGTGAAAGACGTCAACGACGGCGAATGGGTGGGATCTCGGCGACGGGGTTCACCAGCAAAGGGGGGTCCTCGACGCCGCACACCTCTACGGCCCAGTCAGACGGTGGTGGGTCTCCGTCGAGTGAGAGCAGCATGGAGCAACCTTGGCAGCCAGTGCGAGTAGGTCCCAAGCCCTTGTGTATCCGCGTATCGCCGCAGCAGCTCCTGCTCGGCAAGGAAAACGAGGGCGTGCGCACCTTCTCCGGCACTGTTGTGTCGCCAGATGGACTGCAGAAGCCCCACCACCACCACAAGCTCCCGTCTCATCCCGCACTTTATTGGCACCGTGACACTGACTACCGCGGCTCCATTCAGTGCGCTTCCTATTCATTCGTTATGACCTCCAGCCCACCGGTAGGTGACTCATCCGTGCCACAAGCAGCAGAAGCAGTGGCAACAGCGGCAGCGGTGGTGGGTGAGAGGAGCGCTGACGTGAAGGCTGATGTGGTACCACGTGAAGGGGCTTCGGCTCCTCTGCTGGGTGACTCCACAGAGGCTCCAGAGGAGCTGGAGATGGACAGCAGCGCCATACAATTGTCTGTGAGCAGTTCTGCGATGGCGGCGGCAATGCCCATTTTTTCCCCCCAACAGTCCTCTACTTCTTCAACGGCAGCAGCGGCAACAGCACACGAGCGAGCTCCCCCGCCGACCGGCGCACGGGGGTGCTCTCGTGTCACCACCGTGAATACCATCGCCGCCTCCCCTTTGGCTCCGCACTTGGAGCTGTACACGACAGCAGAACTGCTTGAGCTGCAGGCACACAAGCAGAAGAACTTGACCGGGAGCGGGGCAGCCACCATCCCTTCCCCTGTCAGCCTACCGCGGCCCGGCAGCCACGGTAAGGCGGGGCCCCAGCACCTAGAGCACTACACCACGGAGCAGCTGCTTCGCCTACAGGAGCACAAGCATCGGAACCTCACCTCTGGAGGGGCGGCTATCGCCCAAGCCGCCTCCCCCCACCCCTTACTCCCCTCAAGGGGGGGACATGAAGGTGGAGGAGGACGAACAACACAATTCAGCAGCAGAGGTTACGTGAGCACCAACGTTTGTCCCGCGCCGCCAACGGCCACTCTCGCCAACGGCCGCCCAGTGGAAGTTTCGCGTCCCTACAGTCCGCAGCCCTACGCCTATCGTCGCCTTCTTCCGCCCGTCACGCAGCGAAATGGAGCCGGCGCATCATCGGTTCCCAGTGCCTCCGCCCTCCTCCAGCAGCTGGAATCTGCATCTGCCTCCCTTGTGTCGAGTGGGGGGCCAACGTCCAGTGGCGTCGTGACCGCCGCGACACGCAGTGGTGCGGCGGTCGACAGCAGTCGTGGGGGCGAGGGGCTGGGCGGTAGCAGTGGCCACGCGCCATCGCCCAATCGTGAAGACGCTTGCACGGACACCGTGGGCAGCACCAGTAGCAGCAAGAGTCTACCGCTTCAGCCGGTTCACTCCCCTGGAGGGGTGAGGGATGTCGATGAAGAGGAGGAGGACGACGACGAAGAAGAAGATTTTGAGCAGCCGCAGCAGCCTGTATATTCTCCTCTGCTTCTTCTCCAGCAGCCGCAGCAGCAGTGCATCAGGGACACACACATCGTTCCGGGCCGGGGGGCCGCATCGGCTGGTGTCGCGGGGTGCATGGCGGGTCCGCGAGGGGGCGTCGTACCGTCCTCCTCTTCCACCGCCTCGACGCAGTCCACGTCGACCAACACACTTTCAAGGCACCGGCAGCCTTCAGCGATTGTCTCCCCTGCCTCCAGAGGGGTGGACAGATGGGGGTTAGCTGGCCCAGCGCATCGTGTAGAGGGAAGGAAGGTTCAAAGTGAGCGGGAGCAAGAGCCGAGTGGAACAGAGATCGGCCACCCTGCGGACGACACCGCCAGCCACGATGGAGGGGATACGCATACCACCACCACCACCACGTCCCGTCGCTACGGCAGGAGCACCGATTACGGAACCGAGTACGAGGGAGGCACCCTCGCCGATGGGAAGCACTCGCTGCGTCTCCCGTTTGTCCCTGCCTCCGCCGTGGTGGTGGAACGATGGGGCGGAGGAGAAGAGGCGGGTGGTTCCGCCGCGGCGTACGGAGAGCCCTTGCGACGTACGCACGCTCCACCCGGGGCGCTACGGGATCAACGCTCGGGGACGGCGGCGGTAAAAGATGCTGGCGAAGCTGAGGGTGGGCATCGAAAATCCTCTGTAGAAGATGAGTCGGATCCGCAGGTGGGGTTGATAGAGGACGGGCGGTGGAGACCACCGAAATGCTTCGCCAGAGGCGCCACTCGGGATGATGCGTTTGTGTGGAGCACGGCAGCCAGCAGCGTCACAGCAACCACCTACAAGAGGGACGGGACGCGTCAACGAGGATATCTTTTTCTGATTATGGAGCACCACGCGATGGGCGACCTTTGCCGTTATGTTCAACAGCAGGAGCGACGCCGGCTGTCCGCGCGTGAGAACAGCATCAGCTCATCCTCTTCGCTCGAACCGGCACCGGTTACCGCCCGAGGTGTGGTGAAGCCGGTGGTGGCCCTGACGGAGGAGCAGCTCTTGTCGATCACCGTGCAGCTCGCCTCTGCCCTCGCCTGGTTGCACCGTCAGGACCCACCCGTCATTCATCGTGATGTCAAGGCCGAGAACATCCTGATCAGCGGCTCACCAGAGACCCTTTGTCGCGGCCGCCAGAGCTCCGAGATTACGGCGCGTTTCATCCCCATTGTCTTGACCGATTTCGGATTGGCCATTCGCGTCGAGCGTGACACCACCTCGGCGCCGCACCGAGGCGGTGGGACGAAGCCGTATATGGCGCCAGAAGTTTTTGAATCCGGTGCGACGCCGGCGAGTGATGTCTGGAGCATGGGTTGTACCCTTTACGCTATCGCCACGGGAAGATTAGACCGTCGCAGAGTAAAGCTCATGTACCAGGAGTCTCGTCAGAAGGGCTTTGCAGCGATGGTCCTGAACGATATTCTGCAGAACTATTCACTCGCCTTTGCTAGCTTGGTGACGTCGCTGCTGGTGGTGGATCCACGGCGGCGTCCGACGGCGGAACAAGTTTGCTCCTACTTCGTAAAGCGAAACGCTGTTAAGGCGCAGGATCAGAAGAAGGGCCCGTCTTCGCCTACGGCGGTGCCGTCTTCCATCGCCAGTGCCGCTGGGGACGAGGAAGGGGAGATGGTGGTGGAATTTGATTGGACGAGTCCGTTCTTCTCTAATGTTCTGGATCTGTAAAGTGCGAATCCGCAGAACAGAAAGTAGAAAAAGGAGGTTGGAAGACGGCAGCAATACGGAAGACCGGGTATTCGTGAGGAGAAGCATAGCGGTGACTGCTGTACTCATCTTAGCTTCCATGGTACGAGAGGATGTTGTTACTGTTGCTCTTGCTCTTATTGTTTTTAATTGTTCCTTTTTTTTGTTGTTTCCTTTTTTCCCCCCTCTGTCGGCATTCTCTCTGATGCAGCACAGTTTGTTTAATATATATATATATATATATATATATATATATATATATTTCCCCTTCTCTCACCCCACCCCCACCCACCACCCACACTACATTCCAATCATAAGACCCATGGTGGAAGGCCGCCGTATCCGCAAACATTTGCTCATTGAGCGGGACCCGGAGTCCCTCCAGCACGAGAGAGCAGCAGAACAGCAGGAGCGGCAGCATCAGTTGTCTATCTTGCGACTACTGCCGGCAGAGAAGTATCGCTATCCTGAAACGATTCCAGAAGAGGAGGTGGCTGAAGAGGAACAAGTTGGAGATGAGAGCTCCACGCTGGACATCTTCGGCATGGACTTTGATACGATGCCCCTCTCTTCCTTGTACGAGCTGCTGGAGATGATTACCCCTACGTCCATCGCTATCTCGAGGCAGAAGCGAGACTTACAAACAAATATGAAGGAGACGGCCGAGCTGGTAGAGTGTTATCTTGATTCTATCATGCAATCTGTCGTTGGTGATCCCGGCGCCAGCAGCCTCCCAACCGACGCTCCGACGAGCGCATCGGCGACAGAGCACCCCGGTGGTGAAAAGACCGGCTACACGTATAAAGCCATGCTTACCCGTATCTTCACGGCGTTAGATCGCAATAATCAAAGCAGCGCCCGCGCTGGGAGAAACAAGATCCCCACCCCCAAACTCGAGTCGGTTGGAAAGAAAAAAACCTGCATTACAAACTTTGCACGCATCTGCGAGGCGATTCACCGCCCTGTCGAAGATGTGAAAGAGTTCGTGGAGAAGGAGCTGTCGTGCAAGGGATCGCTGGATCAAAAGAATGCGCTGACTCTCAAGTTCCAGATGCAGAAGTCTACCGCCTTGGATAACCTTCTCCAGCGCTATCTCGACTTGTATGTGAAGTGCAACTCCTGCAATCGTATCGACACCCAGCTGGTACGTAACGGGCGTCTCTTGGAGCTTCAGTGCAATCTGTGCACCGCGACACGGACTGTCTCTGCGATGGTGATGGCGACGTACAATGCGGTAATTGAAAAGAGATCCCGTACCCGAGCTGCGATGACCCTCTAAGCCCTCTCAAGCAAGTAGTGAGTAAGTAAAGTGTAAAAAAAAGTGCAAGTAATTAAGAAACCTGACCTATTAAAAAAAAAAAAAAATGAAGATCTTGTGTGATGTGAACAAAGAAAAATAACGAAAGGGAAATGGAGATAATTATTGACATATATAAAACAAAAAGAATAAAATAGCTCCTCTTCCCTCTCTCTCTCTCTCCACATCATGATAAAAGCTCAGTGAGTGTGATGCGGATTATCGTGGTCGAATGCGAGCCCAAAGAGGGCCAAAAAGGCGGTTCTTCTCTTCCCTCCCTTCCAACTTCTCTTTCTGTTTGTTAGGTAGACAAGGAAAAGCGGCGGCGACAACACACACACACACACACGGCTGGCTGGCTGGCTGGCTGGCTGGCTGGCTGGCTGGCTGGCTGGCTGGCTGGCAGTGTAACCAGTGTCAAGGTGCTTTACGTAATCATTTGATTAGTCTTGTCGTCAGGCCGTGTTTTATACTGTTCTTACATTGTTCGATGCTTTGGGTATCCATTGCCGATACACTTAAGAATATATGAATAAGGGTGGCCATCCCTGTTGTTACATAACTATGTAGAATAAAACATAACTTCTCCTCTACACTCTTTCTATTCTAATAATAACTAAACTAGGGGTATTCAAGCTTTTCATATTTTTGTCACCCACCCACCCAACCCCCTTAATACAAAAACAAAACATCTGTCAAGAAGGGTGTACTCCCATTGCCCTTTAGTTCACTGAGTTTTGATTTTAGGCAGCTAACCCGGTTACCTTCCCATTACGGGATGGGTCTTGGTACCCGGGGGATAGCTAAGCCCACGCCACATAAATTGAATGACAGTGACTTGACAAGTGAATTTCCCCAGCGAAGCTGTCTTTAGAAGGCGAGCGGGAAAAATCCACTGGTCTCTTTCTTCCCTTCTTCTCTACTAAGTTCCTGGGATTTAGACAATAACTAAACTAGGGGTATTCAAGCTTTTCATATTTTTGTCACCCACCCACCCAACCCCCTTAATACAAAAACAAAACATCTGTCAAGAAGGGCGTACTCCCATTGCCCTTTAGTTCACTGAGTTTTGATTTTAGGCAGCTAACCCGGTTACCTTCCCATTACGGGATGGGTCTTGGTACCCGGGGGATAGCTAAGCCCACGCCACATAAATTGAATGACAGTGACTTGACAAGTGAATTTCCCCAGCGAAGCTGTCTTTAGAAGGCGAGCGGGAAAAATCCACTGGTCTCTTTCTTCCCTTCTTCTCTACTAAGTTCCTAGGATTTAGACAAAAAACGGAAGCGAGTGGAGGAAAAAAGTTAAGAGATTGGCGAGTGTTGGTGTGAGACACAAGAGAGAGCTGCATACGGTATCTATTGCCGTACTAGGAGACGGTTGCTGGAGGCAGCAGCTTCGACACTCTTTCGCCCTGCTTCTTCAGCGCCCACCTAGGCAAGCAAGTACAGAGAGAGAGAGAGAGAAGGAAATATAGCATAAACCATGCTTCGTCATTCGTGTCGTGTATGCGTTTGGTTGGGTGGTACCGCCTCAACGCCGACTATGGGTTTGGATGTGCGCCCCCCAGCTGGTTCCTACCTCAACGTACAGACACATACGACCGCATCGAATCACACAGCACCGTTGCACCGACGCTCGACAGCTGCTCATTTTCACCCTTCCACCTCTTCACAGGCTGTGGCATTTTTAGAACCCGAGCAGCGGCAGCTTCTCTCTTCGGTAAAAGTTGGTCAGCCCCAAAGCCCTATGCGGAAGTACATTCGACAGCTTCGGGCAGATATTTACGATGAACTTCTCAAACTTCCCCTCCGTTTCGCTTTACACGATTTTGACACTCTCGAGAGGCACCTTTACGGCACATCTCAGTATACCTGGGGAGGGGCACCGGAGGAGCGGCAGGAGAACGAATCCTGGATGTACCCGTTGACGTGTACTTCTCATCCGTCTGCTGTGGGCGCAGCGACACGGACAACGAAGAAGCACGATGAAAGCCAACCGTTCTACGCTGTAGGTGCGCGCCTGCGGAGTGGATCGGTGGGCTACGCTCCACCGCTGGGCCCTGCCGACACCCTCGACACCATTCCCTTCTTTGTACACCGTACCAGTACTGGGATGCTTCCAGGTCGCATATTTAGCATGAACTACAGAAACCTGATGCCTGCCTTCTATCTTCGAATCGGCAATATTGATGGAGACATCTTCCGGTTTGAAGAGGAGCTCCTGAAGCTTTTTCCAACAAAGAAGATTTTCGTGCGTCGGCACGCCATCTACATTTATAACGTCAATATGGACGGCAACGCTCTCGTCCACCACTGGTTGCTCGGCCTTGGATTTTAACCACCGCCACAGCAACCGGATATACCAGCAACAACAAAAAAAAAAAAACAGAAGAAGAACAAGTTCACCTGGCCATTGAGCGCCTTACTCCACCGACACCATACCGTTCCTCCATGACAAACGATTCATCTAAGCCATCTGAACAGATTTCACCACAAAAAGAACAAACAAACTTCATTTTTCCATTCCCTTCCGCCCCTCGCATCACATCCCACACATAAATCCAACTCCGTATACGCAACAACTCAAAAGCCTCCCTAGCAGCCTCTCTCTTACTTCTCACCTCTGTGCCTTGGCCCATCTTCTCTCTGCCTCCCTCCCTCTCTCTCTCTCTCTGTTGCGCGGTGTCTTCTCCAGCCCCGCTGCAGACAGTTTCCACTCATCCGCTATGCACCAACGGCCGCACCACCGCACAAGATCGTGCTGCTCCAACACCCCATCAGTATCTTCTGCGGAGCGTCCCGCACGCCACCCCCGTCATACCAAGCGGAATAAAAGTGTGTGGTCCAACACCCCATCAGTATCTTCTGCGGAGCGTCCCGCACGCCACCCCCGTCATATAAAGCGGAATAAAAGTGTGTGGTCCAACACCCCATCAGTATCTTCTGCGGAGTGTTCCGCACGCCACCCCTGTCATACCAAGCGGAATAAAAGTGTGTGGTCCAACACCCCATCAGTATCTTCTGCGGAGCGTCCCGCACGCCACCCCCGTCATATAAAGCGGAATAAAAGTGTGTGGTCCAACACCCCATCAGTATCTTCTGCGGAGCGTTCCGCACGCCACCCCCGTCATACCAAGCGGAATAAAAGTGTGTGGTCCAACACCCCATCAGTATCTTCTGCGGAGCGTCCCGCACGCCACCCCCGTCATACCAAGCGGAATAAAAGTGTGTGGTCCAACACCCCATCAGTATCTTCTGCGGAGTGTTCCGCACGCCACCCCCGTCATACCAAGCGGAATAAAAGTGTGTGGTCCAACACCCCATCATCATCTTCTGCGGAGCGTCCCGCACGCCACCCCCGTCATACCAAGCGGAATGAAATGGATCAAACGTCTCAGGACGAGCCATTTGAGGTGCCGAAGGCGGTGGGCTACGGTAGGTCCTTTGTTGTACGCATGAAGAATGAGGTGAATCCATTCGATGAACGGCATGCGCGGGCGTTCGAGTGCTTCATGTTGGAGCAAATGGAGAGGCAGCGCTGGAATGAGGACCCAGATGCGGCGAACGCGATACGAGCGCTGCTGGGCAACCGGCAACTTCCCTTAAAGCTGAGGGTGGCCGCGGTGGATGAGTGTATTAGAGAGAAGAAGGAGGCAGCGAGGGCGAAGGTGCTGGAGGATGTGTGGCCGCGCATGCAGCGAGAAGCACTCCGGGGGATGGTGATCCCGCCTGCGCTGAAGAGCGTAATGGAGCAGGGGGTGAAGGCGGTCGTGGAGCGGATGACGCAGGCCTGTGAGGCGAAGTGGACAGAGCAGTACCGGCAGGATCGCGAAGAGGTTCCGATCGCGTTGTATTTCCCGAAGCGCATCCGCGAGATCACCGGGTGCAGCGTGTTGGAGGACGTGGATGCCCCGAGCGCCGAGCACTCCTTCCTGGGAAGCCTTCTGGACGCCGCGCCACAGGAGCGTTCTCGCGGCCCCATGATAAACAAGCGGCTGCTGGGCCCCGAGGCGATGAAAACGTTCCGCGCGGCCGTGGACAAACTCAAAGAAACGCACCAGCGGATCCGACACGCTCACCAGGAGGGTGGTGGCGCCACGCAGCTGGCGGAGGACGTGCTGCGGCCGCTGTGCATGCACCGCTTTTGGAGCGACTACCCCATCTACCCGGGGCTGGACACTGTCGTGCGGCCCTTCGTGGAGAGTCCCTCCAGCAAGGTGCTGCTGCTGGAGTGCGGCACGGGGAGTGGCAAGAGCGTCATTCTCCCGCACTACCTCCTCGAGACGCTTCGCAGCGCCACCGTCATCTGCACCCAGCCCCGCGCGGCAGTGGTGAAGTCCCTGTACCGATACGTGACAGGGAAGATGAAGGACCCCCGCGTGGGCTGCGAATGCTTCGGCAAGCGCGAGAACCCGGATGGGCGGCTGCAGTACAAGACGGACATGGCCGTACTGGATTCCCTCTTAAAAGGGCGGCTCATGCAGCATAGCTCAGACGATGCGCACACCATCCTCCTGGTGGACGAGGTGCATGAACTGACGGCTGTCATCCAGAATCTGATTCTGGCGGCGATGCGCACTCTTCGCTCCGGTACGCAAAGGCTGTCCCTCATCCTGCTCTCCGCCTCCGCGAACAAGGGGGCGCTGGAGAAGCTGTGCAGGGCAGACAGGATGGAGCATCACCGCATCGATATGGATGTGGTGTTCCCTGTGACGGATGAGGAGATCAGCGGCGGTCTCATGTCGTGGTCGGACACGGCTCGGCCGGCGCGGGCGGCGGCGGCGTGCAAGGAAATTCTGGCAAGAGAAGACGAGGGTGACACGAATAAATCTGCGCGTATTCTGGTGTTCCTTCCCGATATCAAGGAGATCGAGGAAGCAGCGGCGGCGATGACGGGTTCGGGGTACAAGTATGTGGAGGTGCACAGTCGCTCGGACAAGTGGAAGGAAGCGCAGGAGGACACCAGCATCCGGGTCATATTGGCCAACAGCATGGCCGAGACATCCCTCACCTTCCAAAACCTCAAGTACGTCCTGGACTTCAACCACGAAAAGATGGCAGGGTCTGCAACACGGACTGCGCCACCCTCGTGACCCAGCCCAGCTCCAAGCAGAACTGCATCCAGCGGCGGGGTCGGGTGGGCCGCACGTGCCCCGGCATCTATGTCCACGCCTATGACATCCGTGACCTCAAGGACGCGGAGGTGATGCCGAACAGCTTCGAGGCGCTGGTGCCGGCTCAGATGGCGCGGTACGAAATGCGGGTCCGGCAGTGCCTCGAGGCGTCGCTCTTCAAGGAGGTCGGCACGAATGCTTGGGTGCAGTATAAGCCCGTGTGGAACGTCGGCCTTCTGCCGGCGTGCCCGCGGCTGGTGGAGGAGATGATCGAAGAGGTGAGGATGGCCCACCCCAAAGGGATCTTTCTCGCGTCCATTCTGTCTCTGGATGGCAATCTTGGACCGGCGTTCCTCTACGCGCTGGGCAAGAAGACGTGCCCGACGGCCATCCTGCTCCTCGCTGCGATCCTCCAGTCACGCTTCCCCATTGAAGTGAACGCCGACGACATTGGTATGTACGGCAAGCACGGCGACTTCGGCGTGCTGCTGGACGTGTACAGGAGGTACTGCGATGGGTACGACTACAAGGACCCGAAGAATCAGCGCAGGCACTTCTGCGAGAATATCGGCGAGCAGCTGCAGCGCTACGCCGAGACGCTGAAGCTGTGTGGCGAGACGCTGCCGGACATGCCCGCCGGCTTGAGATCCCCGCTGCCCGAGTGGAACTGGGACGACATCGCGGTGGCGCTGCTGGTCGGTCACTGGCGAAACGTTGCTGTCTACGTCCCCCCTGGTAGTCTGGTGCGTGGGCTGTCGGGCATCCGCTCAGGCTATCACTCCCTGGAGAGCCACCAGCTCACAGGGATGCGACCCCATTTCGGGAGTGTGTACCTGTTGAAGCCGCCCCGCCCCTCCCCGGCTTTGCCATCTACAGTGAGGCCGTCACGTACTCCCTTGATACCCCCGTGAAAGCAGCCGTCAAGCGCCTGTGTGCGATCCCAGAGGGCGCTCCGCCAGTGCCCCGCTGAGCGCCGCGGACAGGCAAGTGGTGCAGAAGTTCGAGGTGAAGAGCGGCGCCTTCGAGCAGTGGAAACAGTGGAAGGAGGGATCAAAGGACCGCAATTACAGTCCCGCGTACGAGAATATCGAGGTGGCGCCCTCCTCTGGCAGTACGCCGGCCGTGTTCACGGTCAAGGGAACGAGATTGAGGTGCTGACCGCGATGCGCGTCATAATGAACGACTTGTTCATCGCCAGTAATCCGGCCTCGCCCAACCTGACTCTTCCCGATGTCGTTATCAAGTACGGCAAGCCCGCCGCGAGTGTGAAACTGCTGCGCAACCCTCAGGATGGAGAGGACAAAAGGGGAAGCTCTCCAGCCCTGCTAAAGGCGATAGCGGAGCGAGTGGAGAAGATCGTGACGCGTATGGGGAGGACGACGGAGGAGGAGCACTCGAAACTGGTGTGGCAGACGATGCAGAGCTCAAACCCGGGGGACGTCGAGCTGGCCATGCTGCATCTGCTGGTGTGGCACTTTGAAATGATCGTCCGCGGGGCCGCTGTGCTGGATGCGGTGGTGCTGGGGAGGTACGACTTCCACGAGGTCCTGGCGGAGGTGCCGGCGCACGTGTGGAGAACGTCCCAGACGTGGCGCGAGGAGTTCCAGAAGGCAAGTGAGGCGGCGGTCAAATGGTTCCGGGTTTGGGTCTCTAGCCCGACCGTACAGCCGGGCGGCGGCGCGGCGGAAGAGTACATCATGTTCACCATGACCACCCCAGCGGGGATCCGCTCGTCACGGACCATTACCGTTCGCGCGGTGCCGTCCTGGAGCGCGGCGTCGGCGCTGGGGGAAGACCGCTCCGGCACCGCTGTACCCCACCGGATGGACTTCTCCTGCTACAACCTCCAGCTGGAGAAGGAGAAGCAAGAGCTCGGCCTTACCTTCCCAATCCTGCTCACAGCGATGGATGTCGTGCGCCAGCTGCTCCCCAGCCCGCCCACCACCAGCCCGTGCCGCGACTGTACCCTGGAGGAGGGGGGCGGCACAGAGGGGTTCGGCAGCAATCGGCGCCTGAAAGTGGAGGCCGCGGAGCTGCAGCCGGTCGTGGACACGCTGCGGCAGCGGTATAAAATGAAGTTCGTGGAGCAGGCGTACTGCCCCAGGTCCGAGGCGCCAAACCAAAACAGGATTGTTGTGTATCATGGTACGTACAGATCATACGTGGATTCTATTCTGGCGGATGGTCTACAGCCCTCCACTGAAAATAGTGGTGTGTATGGCCCCGGTGTGTACACGACGCGGCGCATTTTTGTTGCGAAACGTTATGGCGACGGCCCGATTTTACGCATTGAGATGGATCCTGGGTCCATGGCCTTCGTCACAGATCCTAACGCCACGTCATGGCAGCACCCCGGCATCGACTCCGGCCTGCTTACCGCGGATGCTTCTCACAGGAGTTATGAAGAGTGGATTATTCGAAACCCGAGCAAGTGTATCAAGAGCATCTCTCTCCTGTAAGTTACGGGTGAACGATGGCGGAGGAGGAAAAGAATGCGGCACATACAGCAGTGGGGGGGCATCCCTGCGGCGAATCTATTCTTGTGGTCCGCCCTGCTCGCCCTCTTCCGTCTCCGCACATTGGGCTACTCTCTCTCTATGTATATTGTGACTATTATATATGTTTGATTCCCTGTCCGCTGTCCGGGACTCTCTTGCGGTATGCGAGGTACGTAGTTTCTGCGACGCGGGCAGAGAAATGGCGCCGCTGGGCTCTGGTGTACGGAGAACGGATGGTCTGCCGCAAATTCTCACAGCAGAATAAAAAGGAAATAAGTAAGGTAAAGACGCTTGTGAAAAAGCTTTTGTACTCCACATCTCTTTTTTTTTGTCTTGTTGTTGGTGTTGTTGGTGGTGGTGGTGACGATTTATTATGGTATATTAATATTTTCTGTGGGAGTGTGTGTTTTGTTTAATACTATATGTATGTGTTTAGTGCTTGCTTATGCCTCCAATCGTGGTGCGGTGCGTCACACGCTGGGGCAGGTCTGGTCCTCCTGCAACACCAAACACAGCAGCTGCGGTGGGTCGTCGAGAAACCGCCCAGTAAGGAGGGAACGGCGGCTCCTTACCGCGTAAATAACGGGTCAATGAAACACATATTGAAAATAGAAACAATCACGCAACGAATGGCGCGGGGCTGCTGGGTTGCAAATAGATATCACGTGCTGTTGTTTGTTTCTGTCCGTATACGCAACAACTCAAAAGCCTCCCTAGCAGCCTCTCTCTTACTTCTCACCTCTGTGCCTTGCCCCATCTTCTCTCTGCCTCCCCTCCCTCCCTCTCTCTGTTGCGCGGTGTCTTCTCCAGCCCCGCTGAAGACAGTTTCCACTCATCCGCTATGCACCAACGGCCGCACCACCGCACAAGATCGTGCTGCTCCAACACCCCATCATCATCTTCTGCGGAGTGTTCCGCACGCCACCCCCGTCATACCAAGCGACGGCAGAAATACAAAGAGTATACTGAACTCCGGATACATTTGTTTATTATTTTGTAAGTGAGGAAAACATCACACAGCACATCTCAAAAAACCTCAAAAGAACGTTTGTACAGGGAGAAAGGAAAAAAATAGAAGTACAGAAAAAAACAATGCACAGCTGGGCTCCACACGTCTCGCGAAGGGTAGTTTTGCTGGCCAAAACCACCCAGGCTTGGAAAAAATCATTTTTTCCAAGCATCTGCGTCTCCACCTCGCCACGCGTCCCACCTCGCCAAGTCTGATGGAGGGATGAGACGGCCACGGGAGGGGAGGTCTGCTGCATTGTGCTCAGATGCGATATATAATCGAAGCGAGCGTATAGAAGGTGAGAAGAAAGAAAATTCATTATTTTGGCACAATTTGCTGAAATTCCTTGGCATTTAGAGTGGCCCTTCCTGGCGCTACAGACCACGGCCGTATTATCACATAAAATCAAAAGGGGTGATGAAAGACGTTCCTCAAAAGCGTATAAACCGTACAGTATGGCTCTAGCCTCTTTTTGAGAAGTATGGATGTTGTCGAACCACTTGTACAAATGACGATCCCGCCTTAAAAAACCAATTTTTCCCCGCTAAATGCACAGAACCGTCTTGATGGAAAAGAACAGCGCCCCAGCCGTTGTTCGAAGCATCCGTAACTAAAGTCGAAGGAAATGTCTCTGGCGTTGGGACTATCCGGCGAGGGGTATTTTGTAAAAGAATTGCCCGGAGTGATGCCGCCGCCTCACACACATCCGAAGGCATCATAGCCGCATCAGTTTCGGAGCACTTCCCTCGATTTAGTTGACTGAGTTTTTTTCCTAACAAATAAAAAAAACACATAAAAATGAAATAAACATGTACCGAGTATAGCTGCGGCGAACAAGGTTCTCGAAGCAAAAGCCTCAAGATCAGATACCCTCATGGACTCCCAAGGCGGGGCGCTCCGAGGTTCTGCTTAGCCTTGTCGCCCACACAGACCGTAGCGTCTATGTGGTTGAATTGAACACCGATGAATGTGTAGACGCTGCTCCATCTCTCCAGGTCCCCGAGAGTCAGTTGTGCCGATGCGGCCAGACTCTCGACGCAGGAACTCCAATGTCTAACGTCGTCTTCCTCTCCACATATACGAATATTATCGATCCAAACATCGATTTGTAGAGAAGCCGTGGCACCATAGTCTCGCCTCACGGTCGATCGATCGCCGGCCAATGCCGAGCAAAGGAGCTGCATAATCTCGGGACTCAAGCGGTAGCCCATGGGTAAGCGCAGGAGTTCGTACACTGTATCATTTTCTCCTAGTAATCGAAAAGAAGAAAAAGCCGTCTCGGGGAGAGGGACCTGGTAGAAAGAGGCCTTCAAATCATAAAGACTTGCCCCCCTGGCGGCGTACTGCTGAGAAATATGATGAAACATGAGAAAGTGGGACCTCTGGGGTGTAGTCCTCCGCGTTGTTCTTGGCTCTGGGCCACGCGATAAAACGGCGACGCCAACCAGTAGACTTCCGTTCAGAAACAGAAAAAGGGGGAACCCATCCGCGAGTAGGCGACGAGTCTGCGACCCGGATGATACCTGAAGCCAACAAAACGGTCGCATCTGCCGTGCGCAAACGCGACGTAACAGGGTAGTCTGCATTTTCTGGAGGAAAGAAATTATGTCCCACAACATATCAAAACGCTGCTGGCACGCATCGTTCATCATGGCGCGTAACACGCCGATGTTCATAACAGGAACGTCCAAACGCTGAAGCGGTAAAGCTAATTCTTCTTTTGTTGTAGCCACTTTAGAATTAGAAACCCGACGGGTAAAGGTGTGTCCACGGAATGGCTTCCGCCGACCGCCCTGAAACCACGGGATGCCGTCTATCAAACGTCCAACATGTCTGCCAAGAGTGCCATCATCGTATCGCCACCAGTCAGATGAACCGCATACTCCTGTAGATAGCGCAGTGTCGTGGACGAAATCTGCGTCGGAGACGAATGCTTGGCGAGTAGCACTACTTTTTCTGGATCGAGGTCCTTCTCTTCGCGCAGCACAGCGGCGGACTGCAGAGCACCACGCTTTATGCTGTGTGCCGTGTAATGGCGCAGACCCCCGCGAGGATCCACCCGCTTTCCCAATTGAATCATCAACTGTCGCAGTTGGGGCCCGTGATGGTCGTCAACCGAGACCCTGGGCCGCGATCGCGAAGTAATTGCCGCAGCATCGCCTGATGGTGCCCTAAGAATCGGGCGAACCGGTACTCCTGGTACGGCTTGTCTTTTGATGTTTTGGGGATCGTTGCCCAATCCAAAATCAGCGTGTTGCTGTAGCCAGTAAGGGTTACCTAGCCAGCAAACCCTAGCCAGAAAACAATCCGTCGTCAGCGCATAAATTTCCGACCATCGGCTTGCCGTCATCCACGCCAGCCGAAATACAATCTGATCCTGCCACGTTGGCGCAATGTTGATGAGTCGCATCATATCGGCAGGTGAGATACCCGCAGCCTGCCGTATGGGCTCCGCCGCACTCAGCCGACGAAGACTCCGCAGGACCGTCGCATGCAGGGGCCTCGGCCGTGAGCATGGAGAGCAGGGTCTTGAGATACTGCAGAGCCGATCGGGACATTATATTCTTCTTGGGCAGGACATAAAAGGCCGCTGACTCTGGGGTCACGGCGCACTTGTGTCGTCCGCAAAAGTGCAGAAACCCGTTGCGATGCTCTTTCGCTGAACCCACGTCGATGGGGCGTACCGGTACTCGACCGTCCTCAACATCTCGTCGCGAAGGATGTCGAAGTAAGGCGACTGTGGAAGATCCTTTGAAAAAGATCGAATTCGTTCTGGGATACTCTTCTGACGCGCCACTGCAATCTTCAA